>SJYQ01001973.1:129004-168033 GCA_006410935.1 Redunca redunca
TACCCCAATGTTCATCGCAGCACTGTTTATAATAGCCAGAACATGGAAACAACCTAGATGTCCATCAGCAGATGAATGGATAAGAAAGCTGTGGTACATATACACAATGGAGTATTACTCAGCCATTAAAAAAAATACATTTGAATCAGTTCTAAGGAGATGGATGGAACTGGAGCCGATTATACAGAGTGAAGTAAGCCAGAAAGAAAAACACCAATACAGTATACTAACGCATATATATGGAATTTAGAAAGATGGGGATGATGACCCTGTATGCGAGACAACAAAAGAGACTCAGATCTATAGAGTGAACTGTTGGACTCTGGGGGAGAGAGGGAGGGAGAGGGTGGGATGAGATGGGAGAATGGCATTGAAACATGTATACTATCAAGCAAGAAACGAATCGCCAGTTGATGTCAGATGCAGAATGCAGGATGCTTGGGACTGGTGCAAGGAGAGGACCCAGAGAGATGGCATGGGGTGGGAGGTGGGAGAGGATTCATGTTTGGGAATGCTTGTACACTCGTGGTGAATTCATGTCAATGTTTGGCAAAACCAATACAGTAATGTAAAGTAAACTAAAGTTAAAATAAAAATTTTTAAAGTAAAAAAAAAAAAAAAAATGCAGGAGACACAGGTTGGATCCCTGGGTTGGGAAGATCCCCTGGAGAAGGAAATGGCTATCCATTGCAGTATTCTTGCCTGGAGAATTCCATGGAGAGAGGAGCCTAGTGGTCTACAGTCCATAGGGTCACAAAGAGTTGGACAGGACTGAGCACGTACACACGAAACAACAACTTCTGGGATCAAACATTCCATTTGCAATCATCAGACGCTTTAATATTATATCAGATTCTCGTGTGTATGTTTCTTTACTGTTACTGTACCAGAATCCATTCTCAAGAGGCCAAATTTAAAGTGATTTAAAGGTAGATCTCAAATCAGTAATATTTAAAAGTTTTACCTTTTGTTTCATTGTTTCTAGACCTTGCATGAAAGTGAGGAAAGAGAGGAAGTACTTGTCAGGGTCACCCTGCCTTGCACAGTGAAATGTACATCACCCTGAGCTTTGCAGTACCGTGAGCTCCTTGAGTTCGATACTTCCTGTGTGGTTTTAGCTCAGATAGTGAGGTACCTCTAGCTATTTTTCTTCCTCTGCTGAGCTAGATATGTTGACAACCTCTCAGGAAGTCTCGGTCTATTTTTATATTTCATTTTCGTAGAGCATTTTGCTATGTCTTTTAGAATGTACTTTTAATTGTCCTCATGATGGTGGAGGGTCAGATTGAGACAGACAAACAGCAGGTGATCTAAAACTCACTTATGTGTTATTTAATTATCATCTGAATTTTACTATTGATTCAAATACACTTTGATAAAGCAATGTCCGACGATGACATTCCCTGAGCTTTAACTAATTCGTAATCAAAGAAAGTGGGCTAAGAAGGGTGAGGTGCTGGTAGGAAATTAGGTGAGCATGAAAAATTGCAAATGTAAATTCATTAAGAGGAGAAGTCACCAGGATGTATCACTGAACGGTGAGTTCAGGGCTTCATCTCTATTTAGGCTGAATCGAATCTCTCTAGCATCATGCTTGATCTTGGTGTATTGCTATCAAGTGGGCAATAATGCTCTATTAGTCTGGACCTGGAGTTTACCTTTTTCAGGTATCAAAACTTGAGATGAAGGCAAAAACATAGAGTTGCAATTCAGCCTGGTTGTTATTCTTTAAAAACATAATGGGAAGTAGCACAAATGATTCAACATATTCCCTCCCATTTTGTATCTAGGTTAAGAAAGACTTTCATCTTTAGATACATCCTTACTTTTGAACTATGATTAACCTCTGGGTTATTCAACCTTTTGGTTTCTTATTTTTTTTTTTTTTTGTTTCTCCTACATATGGGCTTAAAGGAAGGGAGTGTTAATAGCTGTGACTCATTTGCTTCCAATGTTAGTATCAGTGGATTTCAAACTTTAGCTTGCATCAGAATGATCTGGAGAATTTGTGAAAATACAGAATGTTGAGCTCCATCTCAAGAGTTTCTGATTCAGTGATTCTGGGGTGTGGCTATGGAATTTGCATTTTTAACAGTTCTCAGGTGATACAAGGGATCCCAGGGATCCCAGGGATCGTGCTTAAGGACCTCTGCTCTTATTTATTTTTAATTATTTCACAGTGGAAGTATTAATTATGCTTTTGTTGTTGTGTAGTTGCTAAGTCCTATCCTACTCATTTGCAACCCATTAATTATGTTAACCAATGCCCTCTGAGTGCATCTGTCTGAGAATTCCTTTCTTGGAATTGCATTCTTAGACAAGAGAAATTGCTGTATATTTCTTCAGACAAGGTTCCAACTAGCATTTCCATTTCAAAGCTGTGTCTTCTGATTGTTATTTCCCTGATAGACTCTGCTCTCAGAATGAAAGTTTCTATATCTTTTCTCTTATTAAGGTTCATTCTTTTATTCTGTAGTAGAATTTTCCTTCTTCTCCTGTTCACATGGGAATTATTGTTAGAACTATTGTTAGCTGCTCAGTTGTGTCAGACTCTTTGCGACCCATGGACTGCAGCTGGCCAGGCTCCTTTGTCCATGGAATTCTCCAGACAAGAATATTGGAGTGAGTAGCCATTCTCTTCTCCAGGGGATCTTCCCAACCCAGGGATTGAACCCAGATTTTCTGCATTAGCAGGCAGATTCTTTCCTGTCTGAGCCACCAGGGAACTTGTAAACAAGAAGTTCAGTTCACTTCCATTTTGGTCAAGTGTCAGAATTATCCTTTTCTGATTCCAGTCCCACACAAGGTATCCAAGTTTGCCACCTTCTCTTGAGGAGAGCTTAAAAGTGTTCAGAACTGTAAGTTGCCCAAAGAAATTAGACAGGTGGTAGGAAACGGATGTTCTCAGACAATTGAGTCATTTCTTACTTTCTGTCCCATTATGTTGAAAGGGTCTCTTATTAGTTCCATTCCCATTTCATTTTGTGCTCTGCTTTCCTGCTTTTCCCTTCCACAGTGCTTAGGGAAAAATACCAAGCTCAACAAGTTCTTCCACTTCAGCCTCCTAGGGGACTTTGCAAAGTACTGTCAGCTTTGTTCCAGGCTGGGCAAGAAAGAGTGCTTTTCAGGGTGAGTGAGAGGGAGGGAAAGCTTGGAGGACTAGAAAGCAATGCAAAATAGCCCTATAGCTGTGTTTCTGTATTTATATGTTCCCTCACATATATATTTATTCGTTCATATATTCTTTTTTTTATGCAACAGACATTTATTGAGTTCTTAGTGCCTTTAGTTAACACTGTTCACCAACATTTTAGAAACGGAGACCTGATTGAAATAAAAGAGGCATTTGTCTGGGGTTTGTTAGAACTGCAGTCTGGGAGACACAGATTCAAGAGGTACTTGAATCGTGTTCTGATGGACTACCAAATGCACGAAGCCTATAAAAGCAAAACTCCAAGGCCACAGTTAGTTACGTAAGCTGTTTGTCAAGGATTATAATTTGAGCTGGCAAAGAGTAAGGGTGCTTGTTAAGCAAGGAATGGTTGGGGCCTGAAATGGCGGCATAGTTACCAGGGGGGACCTTGAGACTTTAATGCTGCAGCTGGTGGATGTTGTTCTAAATATGCCTGATAGTGGCCTTGGGTTTGATGCAGTTTGGAGAAAATATAAGTTCTCAGAAGTGCAGAGTCGTGTCAGAAACCACATCATCAGTGGCTGCTGAGTCTATTTTTTTATGCCTGAACTGTAATTACTCCATTATAATTTCCATTTATCATCAGTACTAACCACCATTTTCAAAGAGATTAGTTCCCCTCTCTTGTACTATTTTCTATTTAAGTTAGAAAGGTGTGTATTTAACCGTATTATTAAATGTGTATATTGCAAGTTAAATATTTAAACGTATACTAATTTAATATATGTGTCGTGTGTTTAACATATGTATGTTCAATAAAACATATGTTTTATTGAAACATATGTTTTTAAAACATATGTTAGTGTTAGTGGCTCAGTCATGTTCAACTCTTGTGATCCCAAGAACTATAGCCCATCAGGCTTCTCTTTCAAGAATCAAGAATACTGGAATGCATTGCCAGTCCCTTCTCCAGGGCATCTTCCCTACCTGGGGATTGAACCCAGGTCTCCTGTATTAGAGGCAGATTCTTAACTGTCTGAGCCACCAGGGAAGCCCTATATATGTCATAGGTTTTTCTTTTACTCTCTAATCAAAGATGATAGAGAATTGATGATCCACGGTACAAATGCAGTTTTATTTGTAATCACCAAGAATTAAAATACATTTTTTGTTTTGCTTTAAAATTCTACATTTTATTGAACATATTTCTGGAGTTTCTTAACAACATTCAGCAGTTATTGTATGTACTCTTCTCCAGGGTCTACTTGATCACAAATATAACACTGGAGTTTTTTAAAAAAGTTTGTTCAACATTCTTAAATGCATGACAGTATATAGTTAAACCACCTGGATTATAATTAAAATTATTAGAAATCAATACAGTGCATAAAATTACAAAAAAGAAAAAATTCACTATCCATAATCACCTAAAGATTCTTTTAAACTCCCTTCTAGCTGTTACTTATTTTCCTGTTTAATTAAACTGACAATTAAAAAAATTATAGATTCTTTACAAAAAACTTAACATTTCAGATAAATACAAAGAATAAAGCTTTAAAAATACAAAATATTAGAAATAATCATTATGAATACACAACTATAAACATATGACTGTAGGTACATTCCACATGGCTGATTGTCAATAGATAAAGGAAATTAACATTGAGTTCTGTAATCATAATTTTCAGATTTGTGTGGTATCAATTATTTATTTATGTCAATTTAAGATCACCAGCAATTATTTCACATTAATTTTCTATGCATGATTTCCTTAATTTGATTCAAATTTTTGTTAAGGGAGCCACAGTGACTCAGCAAAGTTGCCACTAATTTTTTTATTGTTTTATAAATATCTATATAGAAAGGATATACGCACAGCCTACAATTCACTTACTAGAATGCCATCATTGAAAAGCCATCCAAAAATGCAATTATTTTCACAAAGTGTTTTTTTATCTTAGCAGAGCAATCCAATAATGCTAATTCAGAAATATATTTTTAAAGAAACTGGGCCAGTTGATTTAAAATAGTCATCTTATCTACTCTTCTGCTTAGAACATAGAAGACCACATCAAAAGGTCATTCTCATTCTGACAAGGAAAATCTAGATCATCTATAAAATTTTAACTTTATTTGAGCATGTCAGAGTGACAAAGTCACAAAGTAAACAATGCCAAAGAGGACAAGCTCCCCTTCCCCCCACAAATCCAGCCTGAGGAAAGATAGAACTCATAAAGAGCTTTATCTGTGGCAAGGGAGAAACAGTGGCTACCATAAAAGTGGATAAGATAAAAATAGCAGGTATTTTAAAAAACCCTTAATTTTTTTTTTTTTTTTTTTTTTTATAATTTGGCTGCACAGGGTCTTTGTTGTGGCATGCAAACTCTAGGTCAAGTCATGTGGAATCTAGTTCTTTGACCGGGGATTGAACCCAGGCTCCCTGCATAGAGAGCATGGAGTCTTAGCCACTGGACCACCAGGGAAGTCCCTTTAACAAACTCTATGTCTAGTCAAGGCTATGGTTTTTCCTGTGGTCATGTATGGATGTGAGAGTTGGACTGTGAAGAAAGCTGAGCACCGAAGAATTGATGCTTTTGAACTGTGGTGTTGGAGAAGACTCTTGAGGGTCCCTTGGACTGCAAGGAGATCCAACCAGTCCATTCTGAAGGAGGTCAGCCCTGGGATTTCTTTGGAAGGAATGATGCTGAAGCTGAAACTCCAGTACTTTGGGCACCTCATGTGAAGAGTTGACTCATTTGAAAAGACCCTAATGCTGGGAAAGATTGAGGGCAGGAGGAGAAGGGGAGGACAGAGGATGAGATGGCTGGATGGCATCACTGACTCAGTGGACATGGGTTTGTGTGCACTCCGGGCGGGAGTTGGTGATGGACAGGGAGGCCTGGCGTGCTGCAGTTCATGGGGTCGCAAAGAGTCGGACACGACTGAGTGACTGAACTGAACTGAACTGAAAAGAAAGGAAACCATAATTTCTCCCACCACAAACCTTGCACCGTCACAAACGGCAGATTCTACTGCTCAAGGCAGAGCAGACAAGTCTTTCATCACTGGTCCTAGACAAAAAGGTGATGCTGCCAAGGAAAGACTAGAATAAAATTATCTTTAATCCTGGGAGAAAGGCCAGGAACTCTCAGGGACCAAGGATTCCACATACTGTATATAAAACTGGGTTCTACCATGCCTACAGAAGAGAGGGAAACTTTCCTGACTAAGACCCGTACAGATCCAAGAAAGAGCTTGGCTACTGAGGAGGAGAAGTAGGAATGCTGAGAAGCCACACTCCCAAGGCTAAGGCAGACGGTATCTGTCTGAGACTGAGACTAGATCAAGAGAACTTTGAATTTCTACTGTCTCCCACACTGTCATACTTGATGTTACAAGCTATAGAAGCTCACCACTGGGGGAGGGCAAGAGTTTGGAGAGAGACCCCCTTCAGATCTGCTGAGATTGTAGACTTGAATCAAAACACTCAGAACACATGTACACCTATGGCTAATTCATGTCAATGTATGGCAAAACCCAGTACAATATTGTAATTAGCCTCCAATTAAAATAAATAAATTAAAAAAAAAAACTAAAAAAAAAACAAACAGTCAGGAAGAACCTTCAGTCACAAAGACCCCACAGTAATAATTAGGTTGCAGCACCATATTGCTGAAAATTTGAAGTCTGCATGTAACAAAGATAACCTCAGAAACAGTGAACTATAAACCAGCCCAAGGGCCCACACTATTAGTCTTACAGAAGAAGTGGTGTCTTTTTCTAGCCAAACACGCAATGTTTGCCATTCAATAAAAATTATTTGACACACATGTGCAAAAAAGAGAGACAATGACCCACTGCCAACAGTTAAAATGGTGGTGCTGGTGGTTTAGTAGGTAAGTCATGTCTGACTCTTGTGACGCCGTGTAGTCTGCCAGGCTCCTCTGTCCATGGGATTTTCCAGGCAAGAATACTGGTGTGGGTTGCCATTTCTCCAGGGGAGCTTCCCAGTCCAGGAATCGATCCCAGTTCTCCTGCATTGCGGGCAGGTTCTTTACTGACTGAGCTGCAAGGGAAGAACATAGCTGAAATAAACTCAGATATGTTTAAAACACTGGAATTAGCACCATGAAACTTGAGAATAACTTTTAACTTGTCAGAATACTAGTGGAAACTTAGGAAAACATACATGAGTATATGGGGAAATTTTGTCTGAGAGATTAAGATTATATATAAAAAAAGAGTCAAATGGAAATATCAGATGGGAAAAACTATAACAGAAATAAATCATCCCTTCCATGGGCTTGTCAAAAAACTGGACACATGAGAGAGAGAGGGAAAAAATCCTAGTAAACCTGAAGATAGATCAACAGGAATATCCCAAGTGAGTCACAAAGAATAAAAAAAGAGTGAAACTTGACAGGTCATCCGAGAGCTTTGAGACAGTAAGAATCATAGACTTCCCATCTGAAAGTATGCAAACTGGAAGGAGATAAAGTGACATTCTTTGTAGTACTGAAAGAAAATTTCATTAACTACTATAGGGTGAAAGACACATATTACATAATGTTGAAGGGATCAGCATAATAAGATGCCTAAAAATTCAAAGTGCATATATACCCAATAAAAGAATTTGAAAATACATAAAATAAAAACTGATATAATTGAAAGGGGAAATAGACAAATCCTCAGTTTCATTTGGACACTTTGACATAGTTCTATCAGCAATTATTCAGGATATTTAGGCAAAAAAAAAAAAAAAAGCAGTAAGGATTTAGAAAATCTGAAAGAGCACTTTGCAACTAAATTGCATATCAGACGTATATAGAGCCCTCTACTCAACAATAGAAAAAGCATATTCTTTTCATGTGCACATGGAGCATGGAACATTCACCAGCATTTACCACAAAAAAAATATTTTAAAGAAAAAAAATCACAGACCTATATCTGTCCTGGATAGATCAAAATTTCTTAACCAAATATTAGCAAATCCAATCCAGCAATGTAAAAATTACAAACACATCATGAGATGGCTGGATGGCATCACTGACATGAGTCTGAGTGAACTCTGGGAGTTGGTGATGGACAGGGAGGCCTGGCGTGCTGCGATTCATGGGGTCGCAAAGAGTCAGACACGACTGAGCGACTGAACTGAACTGAACACATCATGACCTTGTGGGATTTGTCCCAGGAATTCAATTTTGTTTCAATATTTGAAAACCAATTAATGCAATTCTCTGTTTCAACACAGTATAAAAGAATAACCATGTTGCTGTTATTTAGTCACTAAGTCCGACTCTGTCTGACACCACAGATGGTGGCGCCTGTAGCGTACCAGGCCCCACTGTCCATGGGCTTCTCCAGGTAAGAATACAGGAATGGGCTGCCATTTCTCTCTCAGGGAATCTTCCCAACCCAGGGATCAGACCCTCGACTTCTGCATTGCAGGCAGAAGATTCTTTATTGTTGAGCCACCAGGGAAGCCCACACACAGAAAAATACATGAGAAAAATCCAACTTTCATTCTCGATAAAACGTCTTAGAAAGTTGTGAACAAAAGATAACCTGATAGCAAGCACACCTAAAGAAAAGAAAAGAAAACAAAACTGTATCTCACATCATACTTAAAGGTGAAAGACTGAATGCTTTACTCCTAAGATCGAAAACAAAGCCAGGATATACACTCTCCCTACCTTTTTTAAATGTTGTATTGGCTCCAGACCATGTAGTTGATCAGGAATAAGAAATACAATGCATAGAATAGGAAAAATGAAAGACAAATTTATTTGCAGAGGTTCTGATTGTACATAGTTTACTCAAAGAATCTACAAAGGAGATGTGACAACTAATAAGTAATTATATGAAATTTACAAGATATATAGTCCATATATAATTGTATTTCTATATGAGTGTGGTAGGCAGTCTCTAAAGTGGCCTTTCGTGATTCCTGTCTTCTATTTTTGCCCTAATATGACTACACAGGTGTGGATTTGTGGTTCTCTTCCAAGTATGCTGTTGCTGCTGCTGTTTCCTACATTGGCAGGCAGATTCTTTAGCACTGAGCCACCTGGGACACAGACAGAGATTCACTCAGCTGTGTCCGACTTTTTCTGACCCCACAGACTGTAGCCCGCTAGGCTCCTCTGTCCATGAGATTCTCCAGGAAAGAAAACTGGAGTGGGCTGCCATGCCCTTCTTCAAGGGATCTTCCTGACCCAGGGATCAAACCTGGGGCTCCCAGGCAGATTCCTTACCATCTGAGCCACCAGGGAAGCCTCAGCTGGGAAACATGGTAAAAATAACAATATGTCACTTCTTTGGTTAGACTTCCATATATTTTAAAATATGTGTCCATTTCTCTTTTTCTTTTAATGCAGCAGTTCAGGAGAGAAGAACATGTGCTCCTGATACTTAGGTGAAGCACCAGTCTCCAGATCTCAGGCTAGTAGTTTGATCGCAGAGCTTAGACATCTCCAGCCACACAATATGTTAAATACATGCTGGTGGGATCCTGAAGAACAAAGCTTGAGTGGTAAAAGTCAGTTAGCTCATCTTCAGTTAAACAGTTTAGCCTGTTTTCTATTCTGCTTGCTCAGCCAAGAAGTGTTTGCTTCTTTTTTAATTGGAGTACAGTTGCTTTACACTTCTGTGTCAGTTTTTTCTGTACAGCAAAATGAGTCATCGATATGTGTACATATCCTCTCTTTTTGGGGGGTTTCTTTCTCATTTACATCACCACAGTGCACTGAGTAGAGTTTTCTGTGCTAAACACTAGATTCTCATTAGTTATCTATTTTGTACATGATATCAATAGTGCATATATGTCAATCCCAATCTTCCAATTCATCCTCCCTCCCACCTTTTTCTGCCTTGGTGTCCATACATTTGTTCTCTACTTCTGTGTCTCTATTTCTGCTTTACAAATAAATTTATCAGTACCATTTTCGAGATTCTTAATAGATGGTATTTGTTTTTCTCTTTCTGACTTACTGCACTCTGTATGATAGTCTCTAGGTCCATTCACATCTCTGCAAATGGCACGATGTCATTCCTTTTTATGGCTGAGTAATATTCCATTATATATGTACACACACCATGTCTTCTTCATCCATTCCCCTGTTGATGGACATTTAGGTTTTTTTCCTATGTCCTGGCTATTGTAAGTAGTGCTGCAATAGGCTTCCATCTTGGGTGCTCTCTCTCTCACTCGCTCACTTTGAGAGAAGCCAGTTGCCATGTTGTGAGCTGCCCAATGGAGAGGCTCACCTGACAAGCAACTGATGGTATGTTTATATAAATCTCAATTAACAATGGTTAAATGATTTGAATAGATACTTCACCAAAGAAGATATACAGATGACAAAATAAAAAAATGATTGGTTATTAGTAAATGCAAATTAAAGCCACAACAAGGTATATGCACCTATCATAATGGCTAAAATTTAAAATATGAACAATGACAAGTGCTGGTGAAGGTGTGAGATATCTGAAAATCCTCATACAAATGTGAAATGGTATAGCCACTTTAGAAAACAATTAGAAATTTCTAATGAAGTTAAATATACACTTACCATATGGCCCAGAAATGAATACCTAGGTATTCACACCAGGGGCTTCCCAGGTGGCTCAGTGGTAAAGAATCCTCCTGCCAATGCAGGAGATGTGGGTTTGACCCCCTGGTTGGGAAGATGCCCTGGAGAAGGAAATGGCAAGCTGCTTTGGTATTCATGCCTGGGAAATCGCATGGATGGAGGAGCCTGGTGGGCTACTGTCCACGGGGTCACAAAAGAGTCAGACACAACTGAGTGACTAAACAAGAACAAATTCACACTGGAGAAATGAAAACAGACGTCCACACAAAGCCCAGTAGCATTCATGTTATGACCTTATCATTATTACCAGAACCAGCCCATATGTTTACCACCTTGTGAAGGAGTGACAATAGAACAACTGTTTAATGAATAATGATTTATACAATGGAATAATCTCAGCCATAAGAAAGAATGAAATACTGATGTATACAACAATATTCATAAATCTCAATAGCATTGTGAAAAGAGAAAGAAGTCATAATCAAAAACCTAAACATCATTGTGAATTCACTCATACTGAAGAAAAGGCAAGCTTATAGAGAAAAAAACCAGATTAGTAGTTGCAAGGGACAAGGCTGATGTGAGGGGATTGTCTACAAAGGGGCATGAGGCAACTTTTTGGGAGACAGAAGTGTTCTCTATCTTTGTTATGCATGTGGGTATAAACTACATATGTGTTAAAACTCATCAAACGATGCTCTTGAAAAGGATGACAATTACTGCATGTAAATTTTAAAAGAATATGATATTTTATTTAAGGAGATGCTTGAACCTTTATATTAAAAGCTTTATGAAATTCCTAATAAATAAAAAAAAAATCTAAGTTGATAAGAGACCCTATTTCGGTAGAAAGAGTCAAAGATTATTTGTCTATTAGATAATGCCACACAAATGTATTCAGTGTTTATAATGTGCATTATCCTTTGAATTGCAAGAATATATTAATGACAAAGTCAGGTAAGACTCACACCTCTTGGGTGATATAATCTAATGAGACTATTAGGCAATAACTTTAATGCTCAAATGCATACATTTTTTTTTTATACATTTTTAGCCACAGTGTGCAGCATATGGGATCTTAGGTCTCCAACCAGGCATTGAACTCACATGCCCTGAACTGGAAGTGTGAGGTCTTAACCACTGGACTACCAAGGAAGTCCCCTGGTTTCTATTTTTATTATGGGAAATATTTGGAGGAATGGGAGCATGTAAAAAGATTATAACCTAGCTAAGTTGTTGTTCAGTTGCTCAGTCATATCTGATTCTTTGCAACCCTGTGAACTGTAGCCTGCCAGGCCTCCCCGTCCTTCTCCATCTCCTGGAGCTTGCTCAAGCTCATGTCCATTGAGTTGGTGATGCCATCCTACCATCTCATCCTCTGTTACTCTGTTCTCCTTTTGCTCTCAGTCTTTCCCAGTATCAGGGTCTTTTCAAATGAGTTGGCTCTTCCCATCAGGTGGCCAGCGTATTAGAGCTTCAGCTTCAGCATCAGTCCTTTCAATGAATATTCAGGATTGACTTCCTTTAGGACTGATGGGTTTGATCTCCTTGCAGTCCAAGGGACTCCCAAGAGTCTTCTCTAACACCACAGTTTAAAAGCATCAGTTCTTCAGTGCTCAGACTTCTTTACGGTCCAACTCTTACATCCACACATGACTACTGGAAAAACCATAGCTTTGACTAGATGGACTTTGTTGGCAAAGTAATGTCTCTGCTTTTTAATACGCTCTCTAGGTTGGTCATAGTTTTTCTTCCAAGGAGCAAGCATCTTAATTTCATGGCTGCACTCACATCTACAGTGATTTTGGAGCCCAAGAAAATAAAGTCTGTCACTATTTCCATTGTTTCCCCATCTATTTGCCATGTGATAGGACCAGATGCCATGATCTTTGTTTTTTGAATGTTGAGTTTTAAGCCAATTTTTTCACTCTCCTCTTTCACCTTCATTAAGAGGTTCTTTAGTTCCTCTTTGCTTTCTGCCATAAGGGTGATGTCATCTGCATGTCTGAGATTATTGATATTTCTCCTGACAGTCTTGATTCCAGCTTGTGTTTCATCCATCCCAACGTTTTGCAGGATGTTTTCTAATAGAAGTTAAATAAGCAGGGTGACAAAATACAGCCTTGATGTACTCTTTTCTCAATTTGGAACCAATCTTTTGTTCCATATCTGGTTCTAACTGTTGCTTCTTAACCTGCATATAGGTTTCTCAAGAGGCAGGTGAGGTGGTCTGGCACTCCCATCTCTAAGAATTTTCGTTTGTTGTGATCCACACAGTCAAAAGCTTTAGCATAGTCAATAAAGCAGAAGTAGATGTTTTCCTGGGATTTTCTTGCTCTTTCTATGATTCGGCAGATGTCAGCGATTTGATCTCTAGTTCCTTTGACTTTTCTAAATCCAGCTTGAATATTTTGAAATTCTCTGTTCACATACTGTTGAAGCCTAGTTTGGAGAATTTTGAGCATTACTTTGCTTGTATGTGAAATGAGTGCAATTGTGTGGTAATTTGAACATTCTTTGGCATTGCCATTCTTTGGGATTGGAGTGAAAACTGACTTTTTTCAGTCCTGTGGCCACTGCTGAGTTTTCCAATTTGATATGACATATTGAGTTTAGCACTTTAACAGCAGCCTCTTTTAGGAATCAACAAAAGCTTTCTTAAATAAGTCATTTAATTTTTTCATCTGAAACCTGGCAGATACATAGCATTTAGCCTGCTAATATTTGGAAAGACAAAAGGTGAGAGTGATAGAACTGGACAGACAGGACAAGGGATTGGCCTAAGTCAAATGATGGCTTCAGTGGAGTGAATTTATTAGAGTATAAAGTTAGAGAATAAAAGGATAGGATAACTAGAGTTGTAGGAAGGTGCCTAAGAAATAACTTAAGAAATAAAGTACAACTCACATATTTGAAATGCCTTAGCATATTGAAAAGCAGAGATATTACTTTGCCAGCAAAGATCTGTCTAGTCAAGGCTATGGTTTTTCCTGTGGTCATGTATGGATGTGAGAGTTAGACTGTGAAGAAAGCTGGGTGCCAAAGAATTGATGCTTTTGAACTGTGGTGTTGGAGAAGACTCTTGAGAGTCCCTTGGACTGCAAGGAGATCCAACCAGTCCATTCTAAAGGAGATCAGCCCTGGGTGTTCTTTGGAAGGAATGATGCTAAAGCTGAAACTGCAGTAGTTTGGCCACCTCATGCGAAGAGTGGACTCATTGGAAAAGACTCTGATGCTGGGAGGGATGAGGGGCAGGAGGAGAAGGGGATGACAGAGGATGAGATGGCTGAATGGCATCACCGACTCGATGGGCATGAGTTTGAGTGAACTCCGGGAGTTGGCGAAGGACAGGGAGGCCTGGCATGCTGTGGTTCATGGGGTGGCAAAGAGTCGGACACGACTGAGCAACTGGACTGAACTGAACTGAAACTATTCATATGTATTTTTATCTCTTTCTCCATAATTTTGATTTATCTCTTCTTTGTTGTTCAGTCGCTAAGTACTCTCAGACTCCTTTGAGACTCCATGGACTGTAGCCTGCCAGGCTCCTCTGTCCATGGGATTTCCCAGGAAAGAATGCTGGAGTGGGTTGCTATTTCCTTCTCCAGGGGATCTTCCCAACCCAAGTGTTGGATTCGTGTCTCCTACCTTGGCAGGTGGATTCTTATCCCCTGAGCCATCAGGGAAGCCCAATTCATATATTTTTAAATCTCTTTTCCATAATTTATCACTTGTTTATGAATATCAGATAATTTCATTGATTAACAAAATGGTAAGCACACAGAAGTTTCTCTAAATGTGTTTATTCAATTATTGATATTGTGAATAATAAGACATGCTTTCTATTCTCATGGGGTTAACAATCTATTATATATTTAGACTCATGATCTCCAGTAGTATCTTTTAGAACTTTATTGAAGTATTTCCTTCTCAAGTGAGGTCTTCCATTATTATCCCCAAACTATCACCTCTTTTCCAATATGTTTTTCTTAGTTTTTAAAAATCATAATTTAGTATAGTATGCACTTGACTTACTGGTTTACTGTCCTCCACCTCACTATACTATAAACCCCATGAGCCAAGAGGTAATTTACTTGCTATATTTTTTGACTGCTCTACCCTCAGCATTTAGAACATGGCCTGGCATAAAATTACATGATCAGTAAATGCACATTGAGTTAAGTAATGAATGTGTTGCTTTCGTGGAAAAACACAAATGATTTTAAGATCTGTACAAATTATACCTTTTAAGTTAGAGATCCCTTAAAAGATGCATCCGAACCTTAAAATAAAATTGGCCAGAATCTGAAAATAAAAAGGTCAGATTTTCTACCTTCTGATGTATCTATTATCATAGCTCAGCAATAGTGGGTCTCAGGTGCAAATGTGCTAGTTGAACACAGGACCTTATTATCTGATATTGAGCAGACTTTAAATATCCTCATCCTTTAACCTCTTGTGTGAAGGAAGAACAGCATGAATGTGACTCTAAGGGGAGGCTTCCTGTGTGGGACACATCACAGAGCAGTTAGACTCTTCTTACTCTGCTCATATTGTCACTTTGCTAACTTTTTGGTTCATGAGACAGACTCCTTGCCAGAACTTGGAATACTAAACCATGAGGCATAAACCACACAGAGGTGAGATGATCTCAGGATAACTGGCCATAAGTACAATTTAGTAATTTAGCCTATGCTCTTGGGAATTAAGCTTCATTGCATGTTTTGTAGTAGATATAGTTTTCTGTAAAGTATACAGCTTGAACAATGATTACATTGATGATAATGGGAGGATATTTGAGTTTTCTTTTTCTTTTGTTGTCGTTTAATGAAATTTGGTCTACGAGGTACACAGATACATATACAAACACAAGCAAGAGACAAATGGTGCCTAGGAAACTTTTGGAATAAGTCTGCATATTCTTATCATTAATTAAATTTTCTACCGGAAACATATGAATATAGTCATGTATAACTATAACTTGTGCACTTATAATTATTACTCAAAATTTTTTTCCATATATGTATGTAAAGCTCGGCAGATTTTTCTGGGCCTCTGTTTACATGGCTATAAAATGGGGATGTGTAACTATGCAGTTTCCATTATTCAGAATTGTTGTGAGGATTAAATAAATGAATGCATATAAATACCTGAAATAGTACCTGGGACATAATGAGTTGTTTGTTATTATTATTACATTAACCTAAAAATTATAGTCATTGACTATGGCTAAAAATGACATAGTCAATTCCCAGAAATGTAATGAAATGGATGATGCAAAGACTTGAACACATTCAGAGAGCTGGATATCAGATTTCCATATGGAGAACATTTTAACAATTATTTTTTGAGAAATTCTTTTTCATTGTTATTATTGTTTAGCTCTAAATACATACAGATCAACATGTTTTGGACAGGACCTTTGACTTGATTTATAAAAATGTCAGTTCAATGTGATCAACTCTTTGATTATAAACAATGATAATAAATAGTATAGATGCCCAGATTTAACTTAAAATATGAGAACTCAGAAGATACTATTATTGCCTTAATTTCTTAGCGATATGCCCAGCTTTCTTTTTTCAACACCTTTGTTTAACTGGTAAATTGAAGTTGCAGAATGTTACATTTATAAAGAAACATAGAAAATGTTCATTTTCAGTACACATATAGCAGTAAGTACTTAGTAAATTCTTGTCCATAAAGCATGACATTGTATGGTTATTAATTGTTATAGTCTTTTATTAAGGTATAATTTTAGAATTATTGCTACCTTTTAAAAATAGTTATTAACCTTCATTTCAGTTATAATACAGACTGTTATTTTATCTAGTTATTATGATGAGAATGGATTTTGTTCCACTTTACTTCCCAGAAAACAATGGCAAGAATATTGAATATATGACGGTCACACCTGTTGCTCCTGATCGGCGGACAGGTGAGAGACCTGAAATATCTCAAGAAGAAGGTAAATATTTGCATATATATTTAGACTTCATAAGATCCTTACTTTGGAGTTTCTGTTTACAGAAACTGTCAGGGGTGTGTGTGTGTTTTGTGTGTATTCTTATTATTTAAATGGAAAAGTCTTATTATTCTCCAAAATTTAATTCTGGAGGATATGAAGAGAGGAAAGTTAAGTGTGAAATTGATAGTGTTAGAATTAATCAATATCTGTTTTGAAGCCTGTTTTCCTCAGACTCATTTTTATTTGATTCATATTTTAATTAATCACATGCCCATTGCAAAAAAGACTTCACAAGACCAGGTTTACTAATATATCATCAGTACTTAGAATAGTGTCTGGTATATAACATATGCTCAATAAATATTTTTCAAATGAATTTTCATTCATTAATATAATCATTCATTTCTTCATTCAATGAATTTTTTGCATGGAAACATTTGTTAAGCATTATGATAAGTATTCAAGCTGCATAGATAAAAGAGAGAGATTATGCCTTCAAGGATCTTACTGTGCAGCAAGAGAGACAGCAAGTATACACTTTTGAACAAATGCTATATAAGAATATAAATGAGATGATGAGAGATCAAAGAAGGATACCATTTTGAGTTGGGTTAAGAATAAAAGTGGATTAAATAGAAAAAACTCCTTGATTGGGATAAGTCTGATGGAGAAGGAAGTGGAGGAATGTTCCAGGTGAAGATAAAGCACAGACATGTGGGGGGTGATGGAACAGTAACCAGCAGGATTTAGATGGACTGAGGAGACTGAAGGCAGGTAGGCCAACCTCTTGCAAGGGACCTGGGAAAGAAATCAATGTTCAGAATACAGCTGTGGCATTAGGGATGGGAATGGAAGAACTTGGCAGAGAGACTTAAGGAGGTAGAATCATCAGGTTTCTTAAATTGTAGGCTGAGGGGAGTAAAAAGACACAGAAATCAAGATGATTTCTAGGCTTTTGACATGGGAAACTTGGTCAATTATGGTGCCATTCAACAGGATATGAAAGGCAGGTACAGGGGCCCCAAGATGAGGGGGATAGCTTTGGACAAAACGTTTTCAATACTTGTGAAGAATGGATGAGCCTACAGATTAGAAAACTGATACGGTCTGAGTGTATAAATTTGGAAGTCATGAAAGAGTCTGACATGACTGAGTGACTCACACACAGACACACACACACACACACACACACACACACACACATTGTAAGATTTCCTCTTCTTGGGCTCTAAAATCACTGCAGATGGTGACTGCAGCCATGAAATTAGAAGATGATTGCTTCTTGGCAGGAAAGCTATGACAAGCCTAGACAGTGTGTTAAAAAGCAAAGACATTTCTTTGCTCACAAAGGTTCATACAGTGAAGGCTATAGACTTTCCAGTAGTCATGTATGGATGTGAGACTTGGACAAGAAAGAAGGCTGAGTGCCAAAGAACTGATTCTTTCAAACTGTGGTGTTGGAGAAGGCTCTTGAGAATCCCTTGGACAGTAAGGAGATCAAACCAGTCAATCCTTAAAGAAATCAGTCCTGAATATTCTTTGGAAGGACTGATGCCAAAGCTGAAACTCCAATACTCTGGCCACCCAATGCGAAGGATTGACTCATTGGAAAAGACCCTGATGCTGGGAAAGATTAATGGCAAAATGAGAAGAGGGCAACAGAGGATGAGGTGGTTGGATGGCATCACTGATTCAATCGATGTGAACTTGAGCAAACTTCGGGAGATGGTGAGGGACAGGGAAGCCTAGTGTGCTGCAGTTCATGGGGTTGTGAAGAGCTGGACATGACTTGGCAACTGAACAACAAAAGGTATGTAAGTGACAGATGAAACCATGACAGCAGATGACATCACTCATCAACATAACACAGGGAACACTGCTCAATATTCTATTATTATAGAATAATAAATGGGGAAAGAATTTGAGAAAGGATAGATACATTTATATGCATAACTGAATCACGTTGCTGTACACTGGAAACTAACACAATTTTATTAATCAACTATACTCCAATATAAAATAAAAATTAAAAAAGATTATGCAGATGAAGAGAAGGGGCCAAAGACAGATACTGAATACAAGTCATTTGAAGATTGTACACACATGGCTTCCCTGATGGCTCAGCGTTGAAGAATCGGCCTGCCAGTGGAGGAGACACAGTTTCGATCCTTGGTGTGGAAGATTCCACGTAGCAATTAAGCCTGTGCATCTTAACTACTGAGCCTGTGCTCTCAAGCCCACGAGCCACAGCTACTGAAGCCCGTGTTCCTAGAGGCCCTGCTCCACAAGAGAAGCCACTGCAATGACAACCCTGTGTGTCGCAACTAGAGAATCCTGTGCACCCCTGCTCGCTGCAACTAGAGAAAAACCCATGCAGCAATGAAGACCAAACACTGCCAAAAAAAAAAAAAAAAAAGACTGCACACACAAACACAAAAACAACTAGGAAGTGACATCAAGAAAACTATGAGTGTTAACAGGAAAAGAAAGGGGGATATCCTTTTTTCTCTTATCTCAGATGCAGGATTTTCTAGCATCACAAAATAATGGATTGTCTCTCATTCTGACTCCACACTACTTTTCTGTTTTTATTGTTTATAAGAATTTATGTAATATTAGGATAATCTGTTCTTCTAACTTTTAGGACTTGCTTTTAAAATAGTATGAAACTATTGCTTTCTTTGTGAGAATATTTTAGACTCATTTTCATTAATAGTTATGGCCAGGTATAAGATTCAAAATATTCACAACTAGCCTGGCACAAGCTCAACCAACCTGAAAATACGGCAGTCTGTAAACATCTGTTGTATCCTAGTATCTTAAACACAAAGAATTTTTCTTTAAGTTTTGGTAAATTAAATATTTCATTGAATTTGCTCATTTCATCTAAATTTTTAAACAAATTGTAACCCTTCAGCACTCTATATCCTTCTTTCCTGAGTTATTTCTTACCATTTTCCATTAAACTATAATTTTTAAAAACTTATTTAATTATTACCCACCTTTCTGTCACACCCCACCCGCCCCCGCACATTGGTAATATTAGTTCCATAAGAATAGGGATTTTTGTCTTTTTTTTTTTTAACCTGCTTTATTCCTGATGCTTAGAATAGCAGCTGGGCCACATTGTATGTTCATAAATATTTGTTTAAACAAATAAGGTTTTTATTATCTTTGAATTCTCTTCTATTTTTGGTCTTTTTTCCAGTCATTATATGATTAATTTCTACCTTCATTCTTTCTATCCATGTAGTCAAGAATTTCATTACTCTTTTAGAAGAACCAGTTTCGAATGTGTAGATCCTGCTTTATGTTTATTTACTTTCTATTTAATTTTGCTTATCATTTTTTTTTTGGGTGTTAGTTCTAAAAGGTCTTGTAGATCTTCATAGAACCATTCAAATTCAGCTTCTTCAGCACTACTGGTTGGGGCAAAAACTTGGATTACGGTGATATTGAATGGTTTGTCTTGCAAATGAACAGAGATCATTCTGTCGTTTTTGAGATTGCATCCAAGTACTGCATTTCGGACTCTTTTGTTGACCATGATGGCTCCATTTCTTCTAAGGGATTTCTGCCCACAGTAGTAGATCTAATGGTCACCTGAGTTAAATTCACCCATTCCAGTCCATTTTAGTTCGCTGATTCCTAGAATATCGACATTCACTCTTGCCATCTCCTGTTTGACCACTTCCAAATTGCCTTGATTCATGGACTTAACATTCCAGGTTCCTATGCAATATTGATCTTTACAGCATTGGACCGACCTTGCTTCTATCACCAGTCACATCCACAACTGAGTATTGTTATTGCTTTGGCTCTATCCCTTCCTTCTTTCTGGAGTTCTTTCTCCACTGATCTCCAGTAGCATAATATCCTTTTCATTATAGGGGACTGGAATGCAAAAGTAGGAAGTCAAGAAACACCTGGAGTAACAGGCAAATTTGGCCTTGGAATATGGAATGAAGCAGGGCAAAGGTTCAAAGAGTTTTGCCAAGAGAACGCACTGGCCATAGCAAAACCCTCTTCCAACAACACAAGAGAAGACTACACATGGACATCACCAGATGGTCAACACCGAAATCAGATTGGTTATATTCTTTGTAGCCAAAGATGGGGAAGCTCTATACAGTCAGCAAAAACAAGACCGGGAGCTGACTGTGGCTCAGATCATGAACTCCTTATTACCAATATCAGACTTAAACTTAAGAAAGTAGGGAAAACCACTAGACCATTCAGATATGACCCAAATCAAATTCCTTATGATTATACAGTGGAAGTGAGAAATAGATTCAAGGGACTAGATCTGATAGATAGAGTGCCTGAGGAACTATGGAATGAGGTTCGTGACATTGTACAGGAGACAGGGATCAAGACCATCCCCATGGAAATGAAATGCAAAAAGCAAATGGCTGTCTGGGGAGGCCTTACAAATAGCTGTGAAAAGAAGAGAAACGAAAAGCAAAGGAGAAAAGGAAAAATATAAGCATCTGAATGCAGAGTTTCAAAGAATAGCAAGGAGAGATAAGAAAGCCTACCTCAGAGATCAGTGCAAAGAAATAGAGGAAAACAACAGAATGGGAAAGACTAGAGATCTCTTCAAGAAAATTAGAGATACCAAGGGAACATTTCATGCAAATATGGGCTCGATAAAGGAGAGAAATTGTATGGACCTAACAGAAGCAGAAGATATTAAGAAGAGATGGCAAGAATACACAGAAGAACTGCACAAAAAAGATCTTCACAACCCAGATAATCACGATGGTGTGATCACTCATCTAGAGCCAGACATCCTGGAATGTGAAGTCAACTGGGCCTTAGAAAACATCACTACAAACAAAGCTAGTGGAGGTGATGGAATTCCAGTAGAGCTATTTCAAATCCTGAAAGATGATGCTGTGAAAGTGTTACACTCAATATGCCAGGAAATTTGGAAAACTCAGCAGTGGCCACAGGACTGGAAAAGGTCAGTTTTCATTCCAATCCCAAAGAAAGGCAATGCCAAAGAATGCTCAAACTACCACACAATTGCACTCATCTCACATGCTAGTAAAGTAATTCTCAAAATTCTCCAAGCCAGGCTTCAGCAATACGTGAACCGGTGAACTTCCAGATGTTCAAGCTGGTTTTAGAAAAGCAGAGGAACCAGAAATCAAATTGCCAAATCTGCTGGATCATTGAAAAAGCAAGAGAGTTCCAGGAAAATATCTATTTCTACTTTATTGACTATGCCAAAGCCCATGACTGTGTGGATCACAAGAAACCGTGGAAAATTCTGGAAGAGATGGGAATACCAGACCAGCTGACCTGCCTCTGGTGAAACCTATATGCAGATCAGGAAGCAAAAGTTAGAAGTGGACATGGAACAGCAGACTGGTTACAAATAGGAAAAGGAGTACGTCAAGGCTGTATATTGTCACCCTGCTTATTTAACTTATATGCAGAGTACATCATGATAAATGCTAGACTGGAAGAAACACAAGCTGGAATCAAGATTCCTGGGAGAAATATCAATAACCTCAGATATGCAGATGCCACCACTCTTATGGCAGAAAGTGAAGAGGAACTCAAAAGCCTCTTGATGAAAGTAAAAGAGGAGAGTGAAAAAGTTGGCTTAAAGGTCAACATTCAGAAAACGAAGACCATGGCATCTGGTCCCATCACTTCATGGGAAGTAGATGGGGGAAACATTGGAAACAGTGTCAGACTTTATTTTTGGGGGCACCAAAATCACTGCAGATGGTGATTACAGCCATGAAATTCAAAGACACTCCTTGGAAGAAAAGTTATGACCAACCTAGATAGCATATTCAAAAGCAGAGACATTACTTTGCCAACTAAGGTCTGTCTAGTCAAGGCTATGGTTTTTCCAGTGGTCATGTATGTTGGACTGTGAAGAAAGCTGAGTGCCGAAGCATTGATGCTTTTGAACTGTGGTATTGGAGAAGATTCTTGAAAGTCCCTTGGACTGCAAGGAGATCCAACCAGTCCATTCTAAGGGAGATCAGCCCTGGGATTTCTTTGGAAGCAATGATGCTAAAGCTGAAACTGCAGTAGTTTGGCCACCTCATGTGAAGAGTTAACTCATTGGAAAAGACTCTGATGCTGGGAGGGATTGGGGGCAGGAGGAAAAGGGGATGACAGAGGATGAGATGGCTGGATGGAATCACCAACTCGATGGACGTGAGTTTGAGTGAACTCCGTGAGTTGGTGATGGACAGGGAGGCCTACCATGCTGTGATTCATGGGGTCACTAAGAGTTGGACACGACTGAGCAACTGAACTAACTGACTGACTGATCATTTATTTTCTTTTTTTTCTCCTAGTTTCCTAAATTGAACTCATTTACGTATATTCTTTATTAACATTTACCCTTTTTTATTTAAGACAAATATCTTTATCTTAATTTACCATGTATTTTTCCACTTGGAAACAGATATATGCCCATTTAAGAAAAAACTTACTCTCAATTCCAATATCTGAGGTAATTCACCTTTGTTACTTTGGCGTATTTTACTTTTGCACATTTTTTCCCTTTGCTTGATTAAAAATAGTTCTGTATACAATCTAGAGGCTGGTTTTTTTTTTTTTTTTTTTTACTTAAAGTGTGATCTCATTACAAATTTCTGCATTATTATCTTTGGACTAGTGTAGAGCTTCTACACTGTATACATAGTGATATTGTGACTAGAGATCTATACACATAATATAGTCATTTAAAAGTGTCGTTCAATGATATAACTAAATATATAGTTATTTTAACTTATTTTTAAAAGAATGTTATGGTTTTGGGGTCCTTTTACAGTTAAAAAATTTGAAGAACTTAGCTAAGTATAAATTACAATGCTAGAATATTTCCTTTCTTGATATGGTCAGTTGGAGAAATGCCCTGGACTTTGGAGAATGAAATAAGAGGACAGTAAAAAATTAAAAGCAAAACTGAAAACAGTTGCGTTTTATTTAAAAGTAAAGGTTAAGTGCTTACTGAGATGTGGAGCTGCTGATTATATATTTTTGGAGCAGTACAATGATATCCCTCTTGACTAGGTCTCAGACATTTTCTGGGCCAAACATAGTTACAGTCATCTTGGAATTCTCATTATAGCCCTCTACTCCTCCTCTATTTAACAGAAACTTACTACAGGCAAGGTCCTCAGCACATGGTACATATTAACCCATTAAGTTCTCACAGCTAATCAATGAATTAGAGCCTGTCATTATCTTCATTTTACAAGTAAAAAAACAAAGACATAAAGAATTTAAATAACTTGCCTAACCTAAGTCACATAAATAAGTGATAGAACCAGGGTTATACCTGGAAATCTTGGTTCTGGAACCCATGCTCTAAAATGCATGCTGAGTCTCTTTGTATCTTGACCAGAGATGTTGCCAGATTCTAAAATCTGGATAAACAAACCTGAGGGTGGGTGGGGCTGTGCAGGTGCAATCTGTGCTCCTGATTGTCTGGGGAACAATGTATCTTCCTTAGACCAACACATCTCACCCTTTTCTCTGTATTTTTTTTCTCTGGGATAATTATTATTCCTGCAATTGTCTAAATATGCTAATTAATGCTGAGGACATTTTTCTTCTATAAAGCACCACAGAACAACAGATTAAAAAGGCCTTGCAGGAATGCAGGATTTCATTCTCAGCCTCAGATCCAAACAACTCAACAAATACAAAGAATTCCTGAACATGACAGAAAAAAAGGTATGTGCAAGATTTTAAATTTCCATCATGCTCTGAATGTTAGACCATTGAGAATTTTTCATGATCTTTTAGGAAACCATGCTGTTGCTGCTGCTACTAAGTCGCGTCAGTCCTGTCCAACTCTGTGCAACCCTATAGATGGCAGCCTACGAGGCTCCCTGGTTCCTGGGATTCTCCAGGCAAGAACACTGGAGTGGGTTGCCATTTCCTTGTCTAATGCATGAAAGTGAAAAGTGAAAGTGAAGTCGCTCAGTCGTGTCCGACTCAGCGACCCCATGGACTGCAGCCCACCAGGCTCCTCGGTCCATGGGATTTTCCAGGCAAGAGTACTGGAGTGGGGTGCCATTGCCTTCTCCATAGGAAACCACAGAGAACACCAGAACTGTTATTGCAGCTAAATTTTAATGTGTCTTCTACAAGAAAAAAAAAATGCTCTTTAATCCTGTTTATTCAAACTACACAGTGTAGAAGTAATTATCTGGATCACCTTACTGGAGATTTTGAGGGCAGTGTGGAAGAAAGAATGGCTTATTTCTTTCAGAAAGCTCAGGGATTTTCTGATTTTTTTTTCTTTTGCTTCCTTTTACTTTACAATACTATATTGGTTTTGCCATACATCAACATGAATCCGCCATGGGTGTACACGTGTTCCCAATCCTGAACCCCCCTCCCATTTCCCTACCCATACCATCCCTCTGGGTCATCCCAGTGCACCAGCTCCAAGCATCCTATATCCTGCATTGAACCTAGACTGGCGATTCATTTCTTATATGATATTATACATGTTTCAATGCCATTCTCCCAGATCATCCCACCCTCTCCCTCTCCCACAGAGTCCAAAAGACTGTTCTATACATCTGTGTTTCTTTTGCTGTCTCACATACAGATAAGTATTCTAGACTAAACTTGAGAATATTTCTCTTAGAAAAATACCTGTTTTCCTTTAAAATAGTACCTCACTTCAAGTTATCATCATAAGAAGTTGGGGGCAAAGCTCAATGCATTTTGTAGTCAGAATTGGGTTTTAATACATTCCATCAATAATTAACAATGTAACCGTCAACTTAAAAAATGCACAGTTCCATCCATCTCCTTAGAACTGATTCAAATGTATTCTTTTTAATGGCTGAGTAATACTCCGTTGTGTATATATACCCCACAGCTTTCTTATCCATTCATCTGCTGATGGACATCTAGGTTGTTTCCATGTTCTGGCTATTATAAACAGTGCTGCAATGAACATTGGGGTACATGTGTCTTTTTCTATTCTGGTTTCCTCGGTGTGTATGCCCAGCAGTAGGATTGCTGGGTCATAAGGCAGCTCTATTTGCCGATTATACAGAGTGAAGTAAGCCAGAAAGAAAAACACCAATACAGTATACTAACGCATATATATGGAATTTAGAAAGATGGTGATGATGAGCTTGTATGCGAGACAACGAAAGAGACTCAGATCTATAGAGTGAACTTTTGGACTCTAGGGGAGAGGGAGAGGGAAAGGGTGGGATGAGATGGGAGAATGGCATTGAAACATGTATGCTATCATGTAAGAAACTAATTGCCAGTCTGTGTCCGATGCAAGATGCAGGATGCTTGGGGCTGGTGCATGGAGAGGAACCAGAGAGATGTTATGGGGTGGGAGGTGGGAGGGGATTCATGTTTGGGAATGCATGTACACTCGTGGTAAATTCATGTCAATGTTTGGCAAAACCAATACAGTATTGTAAAGTAAACTAAAGTTAAAATAAAAAATAAAAAAAATATAAAGTAGAAAAAAAAAAGCACAGTGTGAGAGTTGCAAATTAAGTTTTATCTGAGACAAAATGAGGACAGTAGCCCAGGAGACAGCATCTCAGATAACTCTGAAAATTTTCTCCAAAGAGATAGGAGGAAGGTCAGTATATATATATGATTTTTGTGAAGGGAGAGTACATGCAATCAGGCACATATCTTCCCAGAAGATTTCTGCTAATCTCATGAAGATTTTGCTAGTAATGAGGAACAGGCATCACCATGAAGGATTTTAGTGCTTTTCTAGAAAGGAGGAGATAGAAGAATTGGGCTTATAAAACCAGCTTCTAAAAATATCTGACTTATCTGAAGACCTATTTTGCCAGTTCTCCCTCCCCACCCCCCACCATCCTCAGCACAGAGTGCCTCATTTCTGCTCTCCACCCTGAACTCCTTTCAGGGAGTGTTGAAAGTCAGCAGCTGCAGCTGTACCAGATTTAATCCTCATAGAGGTAGATGCCAACAAGTGCCAATTTGTAGCTGACCTAACAGTAGGCCACTTACCTAATTACCAGTATCTTCACCTCGGTTTCCTCATCTGTAAAATAAGAATAGGAACAATCTTAGAGTGATTGTTGGGACTAAATGAAATTATAAAAGCCATCACCACATGATAATCTTTCCATTTTTGAGAGTTATTATTAATTAAATATGCAATTATATGTAAAGAATACCCCAAATAATACTTTCTTTCCCAAACTACACACTTTTCTTGAGGTATGGGAAAGAAGAAATGTCTACCAGGACAATTTCTACATAGTCAACTTCTCAGTTTGTCCCTGAGTGAGTCACTCAACTAATTAAAAGTATTTTTCAGTAGTATGCATCCACTTTGAGTCACTGTGCTAAAGGAAGACCAGTCAGAGGACTTCTGTGATAGTTCAGACTGGATGTGACTGTGACTTGCCTGAGCAAAATGAAAGCAGGACATAAGATCAGGGATGCCTTTAAATTCCTACCTGCTTTTTTCTTCAGAGGGCTATCTAGGACGTAGAGTGTGTTTGCCATTTCCTCCCTTCTCCATTGACAATAGAATTTCTCCATTACCATGTTTTTCTTTTTTAATATTTTTTTTTGAGTGTACCATTTTTAAAGTCTTTTATTGAATTTGTTACACTATTTCTTCCATTTTATGTTTTGTTTTTTTGGCTGTGTGCGAAGCATGTGGGATCTTAGCTCCCTGACTAGGGATCAAACCTGCAACCCCTGCATTGGAAGGCGAAGTCTTAAACACTGGACCACCAGGGAGTCCTTCCTTTAGCCTCTTTTCTTTTTTAATTATTTTTTTATTGATGGATGATTGCTTTATAGAATTTTGTTGTTTTCTGTCAAACCTCAATGTGAATCAGCCATAGTTACACATATATCCCCTCCCTTTTGAACCTCCCTCCCATCTCCCTCCCCATCCCAGCCCTCTAGGTTGATATGGAGCCCTGTTTGAGTTTCCTGAGCCATACAGCAAATTCCCATTGGCTATCTATTTTACAAATGGTGATATAAGTTTCCATGTTACTCTTTCCATGCATCTTACCCTCTCCTCCCCTCTCCCCATGTCCATAAGTCTGTTCTCTATGTCTGTATCTCCACTGTTGCCCTATAAATAAATTCTTCAGTTCCATTTTTCTAGATTCCATATATATGTGTTAGGATATGGTATTTATCTTTCTCTTTCTGACTCACTTCAGTCTGTATAATAGGTTCCAAGTTCATCCACCTCATTAGAACTGTCTCAAATCCATTCCTTTTTTATGGCTGAGTAATATTCCATTGTGTATATATACCATTACTTTTTTATCCATTCATCTGTCAGTGGACATCTAGGTTGCTTCCATGTTCTAACTACTGTAAATAGCACTGCAATGAACATGTGTCTCTTTCAATTTTGGTTTCCTCTGGGTACATGCCTAGGAGTGGGATTGCTGGGTCATATGGTGGTTTTACCCCTAGTTTATTAAGGAATTTCCATACAGTCTTCCATAGTGGCTGTGTCAATTTACATTCCCATCAACAGTGCAAGAGTGTTTCCTTTTTCCACACCCTCCTCAGCACTTACTGTTTGTAGACTTCTTGATGAGGGCCATTCTGACCGGTGTGAGGTGATATCTCATTATGGTTTTGATTTGCATTTCTCTAATAATGAGCTAAGTTGAGCATATTTTCTGTGTTTGTTAGCCATCTGTATGTCTTCTTTGGAGAAATGTCTGTTTAGGTCTTTTCCCCACTTTTTGATTGAGTTGTTTTCTGGTATTGAGTTGTATGAGGTACTTGTATATTTTGGAAATTAATCTTTTGTCAGTTATTTCATTTTCTATTATTTTCTCCCATTCTGAAGGTTTTCTATTCACCTTGCTTATTGTTTCCTTTGCTGTGCAAAACTTTTAAGTTGAATCAGGTCCCTCTTGTTTACTTTTGTTTTTATTTCTGTTACTCTAGGAGGTGGATCATAGAGGATCTTGCTTTGATTTATGTCATTGAGTGTTCTGTTTATGTTTTCCTCTAAGAGTTTTATAGTTTCTGGTCTCGCATTTATATCTTTAATCTATTTTGAGTTTATCTTTCTGTATGGTGTTAGGAAGTGTTCTAATGTCATTCTTTTGCTTATAGCTGTCCAGTTTTCCCAGCACCATTTATTGAAGCAGTCTTTGCCCCATTGCATATTCTTGCCTCCTTTGTAAAAAATAAGGTACCCATAGGTTATGGATTTATTTCTGAGTTTTCTATCTTGTTCCATTGGTTTATATTTCTGTTTTTGTGCCATTACCATACTGTCTTGATGACTGTAGCTTTGTAGTATAACCTGAAGTCAGGAAAGTTGATTCCTCCAGCTCCATTTTTCTTTCTCAAGACTTCTTTGGCTATTTGGCGTCTTTTGTGTTTCTATATGAGTTGTGAAATATTTTGTTCTAGTTCTGTGATAAATGCCATTGGTAATTTGATAGGGATTGCACTGAATCTGTAGGCTGCATTTGGTAGTATGGTCATTTTCACGATATTGATTCTTCCTACCCAGGAATATGGACTATCTCTCCATCTGCTTATGTCATCTTTGATTTCTTTCATCAGTGTCTTATAATTTTCTGTGTACAGTTCTTTTGTCTCCTTAGGTAGGTTTCTTTTTCCTCTAGATATTTAATTCTTTTTGTTGCAATGGTGAATGGGATTGTTTCCTTAATTGCTCTTTCTGATTTTTCATTGTTAGTATATAGAAATGCAAGTGATTTCTTCCCTTAGGCTTTCAGTTGAATCTTGACTCAGTCTTAATTGACTATAGTAATTAGTATTCCTTAGTTCTATGTTTGTTTACTCAGAGATACTGTCTTACTACATCCTTCCTTTGAAGACCGACTAGGAAGGGATCTAGTAGTCATCTAAATTTTAAAGTCAATATTTTTGGTATTGGTATTTTTCTTTTCTACCCTAGAAGTAGTAAGACTTAAGAGGAAGTAGGAAATGGCAACCTACTCCAGTATTCTTGTCTGGAATATTCCATGGGCAGAGGAGCCTGGAGGACCACAGTTCATGGGGTCACAAAGACATGACTGAATGCACATGTGCAGCTGCAAATAAGGGAAGTGCCATGCATAGTGTAAGCAAGACAAGGAATACCAGATTGGTGATTTTAAAAAGTAAATGCTACTTGGGAAGAACAGGAAAAATTACACCCCTTCCTCTCATTTCCTTTACATCACCAAATAATGTTTAAATTGGGAGCACCAATGATTTAAAAACAGAGGCAAATACTTCTAAGTGATGGTAAGATTTTTTTTTTTTTAGTAAGTGAAATGATACCCCTGTGAACTGAGTGGGTTATGATAGCTACTTCATGACAGTGCTAATTCATTCTTAACCTGTATGCTTTTGTGAGACAAAAAATCAGAGTATATTACCTAGATTGTAGCCTTGGCGACACTTTATCTTCAGTTTACACATTCTTTTGACAGCGTTCCAAGCATCATCTTCTGGATGTATTGTAGCAGTAATACTAGGAATTATATGTGTCATCCTTTTGGGAGTATCAGCATTTTTTGCTACTAAGTGTAAGTATTCTACAGACACTTCATTCCTTTTTTTTAAAATTTATGTTTTTATTGGAGGATAATTGCTTTACAGATTTTTTTTTTTTTCTGTAAAATCCCAACATGAATCAGCCATAGGTATAATATATATATATCCCCTCCCTTTTGAACCTCCCTCCCGTCTCCCTCCCAAATCCCTTCCCCACCCCGCCCCATCCCAGGTTGATATAGAGCTCCTGTTTGAATTTCTTAGGCATTCAGCAAATTCCCATTGGCTATCTATTTTACATATGGTAATGTAAGTTTCCATGTTAGTCTCTCCATACATCTCACCCTCTCTTCCCCTCTCCCCGTGTCCACAAGTCTATTCTCTATGTCTGTTTCTCCATTGCTGCCCTGTAAGTAAATTCTTCAGTACCATTTTTCTAGATTCTGTATAGGTGTGTTAGAATATGTTAATATGATATTTATCTTTCTTTTTCTGACTTACTTTGCTCTGTGTAATAAGTTCTAGGTTCATCCCCCTCAGGACTGATTCAAATCCATTCCTTTTTATGGCTGAGTAATATCCCATTGTGTATATGTACCACAACTCCTTTGTCCATTCATCTGTCGTTGGACATCTAGTTTTCTTCCATGTTCTAGCTATTGTGAATAGTGCTGCAATGAACAGTGGGGTACATGTGTGTATTTCAGTTTTGGTTTCCTCAGGGTCTATGCCTAGAAGTGGGATTGTTGGGTCATACGGTGGTTTTATTCCTAGTTTTGTTTTTTCTTAAGGAATCTCCATACCATCTTCCATAGTGTTTGTATCAATTTACATTCCCACCAACAATGCAAGAGGGTTCCCTTTCCTCCAGACATTCTCCAGCATTTATTGTTTGTAGACATTTTGATGGCAGCCATTCTGACCGGTGTGAGGTGATATTCCATTGGGGGTTTGATTTGCATTTGTCTAATAATGAGTGATGTTGAGCATCTTTTCATGTGTTTGTTAGCCATCTGTATGTCTTTTTTGGAGAAATGTCTGTTTAGGTCTTTTTCCCACTTTTTGATTGGGTTGAGAAACTTCATTCTTTATGTTAAATTTTATCTAAACATTTTGTCTTTTCCTAAAAGGAGAGTCAAGGTTAAGACTAATGAGATAATCACATTCTGACATCAGAAACATTCTTATTTCCAGATGTTTTTTAGGACTTGAGAAAAAAATATTCATGAATCCAAAGAAGAAAGTCTTTTTAAAGATTAAATTTAAGTTTGAGTTTTTAATTTTTTTATATGAAATATAATTGGCGTTCAGTATTGTGTTAGTTTCAGGTGATATTTGCATGGCTTCCCAGGTGGCGCTTGTGTTAAAGAACCCACCTGCCAATGCAGGTAACAAAAGAGACACGGGTTCGATCCTTGGGTTAGGAAGATGCCCTGGAGGAGGAAATGGCAACCCTCTCTAGTATTCTTGCCTGGAGAATCCCATGGACCGAGGAGCCTGGCATGCTCTTGGGGTCACAAAGAGTCAGACACAACCGAGTGACTAAACAGCAACACAGCCTTTTTTAGGTTGCTGTTTAGCCTTATGAAGGGGGCTAGAGTCAGGAATGAACTATGTTGACATTTGATGATTTCACTCTTTCATTCAGTTTCTAAAATGTGAGAAACAAAATTGAAATTATGGGAGAAGATTTTAATTTTTTTTCTGATTTTTAATCTTATATATATATTTTCTTCATTTTGAAAATGAAAATTTTAGTGTAACAAGTTTATATTTTACCTTTTAAACTAACTGTCTTCTGCTGATGACTTTCAGATTTTCAAAATTATTTTAATTATCAGAATATGTTGGATAATGACCCACAGAAATATGATCAGAATATGTTGGATAATAACACACAGGAATATGAGAAAGCCAGGACTCCTGTGAAAAATAAATGCTTTTCAAAGGATTGGTTAAAGTCAGGTATGTAGTAACATACAAGCACTCATAATTAAAAATTGGTATAATGAATTATTGCCAGGCAATCTCCATTTTGTTATTAAACTCATGATCTACAAAAGTGAAGTATGGTAGAGATATTTTTCATTCAAGAAGATACAATTTCTTGCCACATGGTCTGCCTGCATCTTTGAACTGTAGTAAAACAAAATTTAGTAGTTTCTACTTATTGGTCTGCCAGTTAACTGACTTTGCAAATAAGAAGTGAAATAATTTTTGAGTTTCTTTCAGAGTCATATCAATCAGCAAAGGAAATCTTTCAGTGCATTTTATTTATATAGTATGCATAAGATATAGTATAATTACTTAGTAGTTTCCTACTTCTTTATAAGACAATATTTTCCATTGATCCTTTGTGAAATGACACTGTCTTATGTCACTTCCCAGGTGGCTCAGTAGTAAAGAATCAGCCTGCCAATCAGGAGATGCGGGTTCAATTGTTGGGTTCGGAAGATCTGGAGAAGGAAACGGTCACCCTTCCCAGTATTCTTGCCTGGGAAATCCCATGGATAAAGGAGCCTGGCAGGCTCCTTGGGATTGCATGGGATTGCAAAAACAGTTGGGTAAGGCTTAAGGGAACAAATAGCAACAACTGTCCTATATATCACTTTGCTAACTCAAGTCCCTTGAAACATATCCCAGCTCCTGACTTGGTCGTATGGGTAAAATTTACCTTGCAATCAATCCCATCCTATCTCTCAAAGTCATGGATAACCTGAAAATTCAGAGAGCTTCCCTTAAGTTTCTCCAGGCCAACAGTCAATTCAATAAGTCTCTTATCTATATCCATCTACTAGTTTTGATAAGCACACTCTGATGGGACTTTAACCTGTCTGTTTTGCTTATCATTAGCAATTAGTTGCTTAAAATATTCTTGCTAGAATATAATTTAGTTACTTTGGTTTTGTCTTTTACGAAAATGCTTTAACGATGCTTTTTTAGTAACTATATTTTGTTCTTACGTTTTTCAGATGGTAAAATTTGATGGGTAGGAGGAAGGAGAAATGGATTATTTTCTTTCTTTAAACTAATAATTGCTGTTTAGTCACTAACTCGTGTCCAACTGTTTGTAACCTCATGGACTGTAGCCCACCAGGTTCCTCTGTCCATGGGCTTTCCCAGGCAAGAATACTGGAGTGGGTTGCCATTTCCTCATCCAGGGGAATCTTCTTGACCCAGGGATCAAACCTGTGTCTCTTTTGTCTCTGCATTGGCATGTGAATACTTTACCACTGATCCACCAGGGAAGCCCAAACTAATAATCACTGTACTTTGATGAAGCTAGAGAGTTCCTGGAGGAAAGCATTGTTAGTATTGATACAAAAATTAAATATCAAAAGCAATACAGTTTTTGCATTCTTAAATATTTCCTACTCTTGCATTCATGTCCTGGTGCCCATGGCATCCTGGAGAAAACTTTGCAGAAAAAGAAAAGTACTCTTTCCCTCTCAACGACAGATACGTTATTTTGCATTTTGAGTTAGCAGTGATGTCCTAGAGCTCATGGAAAGTAATAAGACCTGTTGAGCTGGGAGGATGTCTGGAGCAAAACTTTCTGGGAAGAGAATTCAGTTCAGTTCAGTTCAGTTCGGTCCCTCAGTTGTGTCCAACTCTTTACGACCCCATGAATCGCAGCACACCAGGCCCCCCTGTCCATCACCAACTCCCGGAGTTCACCCAAACTCATGCCCATCGAGTCGGTGATGCCATCCAGCCATCTCATCCTCTGTCGTCCCCTTTTCCTCCTGCCCCCCATCCCTCCCAGCATCAGAGTCTTTTCCAGTGAGTCAACTCTTCGCATGAGGTGGCCAAAGTACTGGAGTTTCAGCTTTAGCATCAGTCCTTCCAATGCACATCCAGGACTGATCTGCTTCAGAATGGACTGGTTGGATCTCCTTGCTGTCCAAGGACTCTCAAGAGTCTTCTCCAACACCACAGTTCAAAAGCATCAATTCTTTGGTGCTCAGCTTTCTTCACAGTCCAACCGAACTTAAAAACTTGTTTGTTTTTTTTTTAAGAAAAGTCCAGAGAAGAACACAAAAACAAATGGTCTTGCTGTGAAGAGAAATGCTACTATTTTTCTGACATAGGCAAAACATTTGAAGAGAGTCGGAAATTCTGCACCAACCAGGGCTCCCATCTGCTGAAGATAGAAAATGAGGATGAACAGGTAACGAGTTCTGAAGTTGGAAATTTTTCCTATATTTTTTTGTATGCAAGGAGAAAATTGCTAAAAATTTTTAAAGAACATCTGAAAATCACGTGTTTGTTAAATGACAATGACTTATCTTTTCAAATCAAATAGAAAACTTTGTAGTAGATAAAAAGAATCCCTTGTTGGGAATTACAGTCTCAGTTTTAGTTTTGTCTCAGAAAAAACATTAAGCTCTGGTAATGATGCTCTGTATCTGCTCTAGGAAGCAAACTGAGGTTTCTGAACAAAAAGTCGTCTCTCATGAAACCATCGTGGGCGTTGCCCTTTTTTCACGTTGCTCTGTTTTGAAGTCCTTTAATAATAATGGATCTTTTAATATGTTGATACTTTTGGCACATATTGGAGTGGGTAGCCCTTCCTTTCTCCAGGGGATCTTCCCAACCCAGTGATCAAACTCGAGTCTCTTGTGTTTCCTTCCACCAGGGAAACGGAAGGAATGATAAGGCAATAATAAGTAGTCCTAATTGAAAAAATATATATAAAATGATTTTGGTAAAAATCAAATTATAATTGCTTGTGTTCGCATTATTTTCCTTTATTTTGTATCAGGGTATAGCCAATTAACACACGATGTTGTGGCAGTTTCAGGTGAAGAGCCAAGGGACTCAGCCACATATACACACGTACCCACTCTCCCCCAGACTTCTCTCTCATTCTTCACATTATTTTCATCTTTTATTGTTAGAAAAAAGACTGGGCATTAAATTACATGTAGGGTTCTTCCTTCGCAGAACTTTGTCCAGTCTTTGGTGTCTTATTTTTATTGGATTGGATTATCTCGAAAAGGAAGTGTCAGCCCCTGGATGTGGGAAGATGGTTCTTTGATACAATATAAACTGTAAGTATCCAAAACACTCCAAAGCTTCAGTTTACTTGTTAACTATGGAAATGAATTGCACAGATGTTTCATTAAGCAAGATTTTCTGACCTCAAGAGCAATTCTAAGACTAATTTTCATTTTGTAAAATATCCTTGGCGTTAGAAAAAACACTGCTGACTTCCATGCTTCTGTACTTGTATTCATGCGGTTTCCTCAACCAGTAACACTTTCAGTTACAATTTGTTTTCTCTTTGAAGTCATTTTTGATCTCCTGCTTTGAAATTAGTTCCCCTTTTATGCTCCTAATTAGCATTTTGTTTTCGTTTACCATCTCACATGCAATCTAGAATATTCTGTCTCTCATCTTTCGTTAATCCACAGCACAGAACACATAATACTTGATGGTTGCTTAACAACTTAAAAATTATCAATATGGATATTAATGAATTCTCTAGACATAAATAGAGGGTAGCTGGAAATGTAGGGTTTCGGTGACTAGTTGCTGTTGTTGTTGTTTTAGTAGCTAGGTTGTTGTGACTTTGGAATCCTATAGCTGTGACTCTGTAGCCCGCCAGGCTCCTCTGTCCGTGGGATTTCCCAGGCAAGAATACTGGAGTGGCTTGCCATTTCCCCCTCCAGGGAATCTACCTCATCCAGGTATCAAACCAGCGTCTCCTGCATTGGCAGGCAGATTCTTTACCGCTTAGCCACCAGGGAAGCCCTCAATGACTAGTTCCATGGTCTAAATCAAATATCTTCACTGTTTATCTAGATTTCATCCCTGTCTAGCAAAGCCCATTTCATATTACAAATAATACACCATTAAGAAACAATCTGAAAATGAATTGGATTGGACTCAGTGTACTATATTTTTCTCCATTTTTCATGATGTAATTTTCTATGATAATTTTTAAGATTATATACATTCCCCCCTCCACAGATACTATTAATAAATAAACTAAAAAAGTCTTAACAACTATTAATGGCAGAGATGGGCTGAGGACTAGGTCACCTACTTCTGAATTTGGTCCTTTTTACACTATGCTAGTATTTAGAGTGCTTTTTTATTTGCTGTAATAAGGATTTGTTCCAAATTTGCAGTTAATCACATGCGATACACTCTTATATTTCTGCACATTTGCACGTACTATATCCTTTATCTGGATTATCTGTAGTTCCACTCTTCATCTGGTTAGATCCTAATCATTAATTTATTTTATTTTTAGTTGCTTGGTAGCTCAGTCAGTAAAGAATCTGCCTGCAACGCAGGAGACCAGGGTTTGATCCGCGGGTTAGGAAGATGCCCTGGAGAAGGAAATGGCAACCCACTCCAGTATTGCCTGGAAAATCCTGTGGACACAGAAGCCTGGCGGGCTACAGTTCATGGGGTCGGAAGAATTGGACATGACTTACCAACTAAACCACCACCACTATAGTTGCTTTATGATGCCGTGTTAGTTTCTAATGTGCAGAGAATTCAATCAGCGACATATATACATAAATCTCACATAAACACAAATTCCCTCCTTTTTGGATTTCTTTTCCGCAGAGCATTGAGTAGGGTTCCCTGTGCAATACAGGAGGTTCTTATTAGTTACCTATTTTATACATAGTAGGAATAGTGTATATATGTCAGTCCTAACATCTCAATTCACCCACCCAGCCCCCTTTCCCCTTTGGTGTCCTTATGTTTGTTCTCTACGTCTGTGTCTCTATTTCTACCTTGTAAATAAGATCATCTTTACCAGTTTTTTCAGACTCCATATATGTGTGTTAATGTACAGTATACGTGTTTTTTTCTTTCTGACTTTCTTCGTTCTGTATGACAGTCTTTAGGTCTATTCACGTCTCTGCAAATGACCCAGTTTCATTCTTTTTTTTATAGCTGAGTAATATTCTATGGCATATATGTACTATATCTTGTTTATCCATTCCTCTGTTATTTCCACATCCTGGCTATTGTAAGTAATATTGCAATGAACATTGGGTGCATGCATCTTTTTGAATTATGGTTTTCTGTGGGTCACTAATTTATGAGATAATTATATCATTTATTTATTTGTGCATGCATTGATTTAATCATTCATACAATATGCATCACATTCTATGTAGGGGCTCTGCACTAAGTGGTATGTCTTCCTTAAGAGTCAGCTAAAATCTTCCCACATCAAAACTGTGTTCTCTGGCAAACTCTTTCCTCCTTGTCTGAGTTAGAAGCCACTGTTCTGTGCCAAATAAATGCATCTTTCCCTCTCTTTGTGTAAACTTCTTGAGGACAGAAATAGATTTACTCTGTATCTGCATTCCAGAATCTTGGTAATATAATATTTTAGAAATGTTTGTTAAGTGAATCGACAGAGAGATAGCTAAACATATAACTCCCTCGTTGTCTATAGTAGTATATCTACTGGAAATATGATGTATGTCTGAATATTAGACTCAATTTTAATTTTCCCCTCTTCAACAGAAATCTGTGGGATTCAAAAATAAACAACAACTGTGCATATGTCACAGCAACCAAAGTAGCTGCCACAGTGTGCACCAAGCAGTTTTTCTTTATTTGTGAGAAGAATTATACTAATGTTAATCTCAAACTATCAGAAGATAAATGAAGTAGTCGACATTCTGGTGCATCCACCTGTTACCTGCAAGATGCAAGTAAAAGTTGTGTTCCTGACACTGGTCTGTTATTAAGTTAATTGCGTTATGTAAGATAACTTGTAAATTTGATGTAGATACTTTAAATGTTGGAGCTTCATCTGCATGGGGAGGGGGTTGACAAGCACCTTCTTTGACTTGATTTCAGGTGGAATTAATTTTGATGGAAAGATGAAGATTTAATTCAGAAACTATTAGTGATATTCTTTTCCCCTCTATTTTGGTTGGATTTCACTGCAACATATGGTATCCCTCATATATATTGTGAAGAAATAGTCCATACACAGAGCTATTTTTAAACTGATGTTCAGGAAATCAAGGGGAAACATGATATGACTATGTACATTCATTTTTAGTTTTTCTGAGAAGTATATTTGTACTTTCAGAGAGGATGAGTCATTTCTGCACTTCCACTTTATCACTTTTAAAATTCAAGATTTTCACAATTAATGTAAGAATTCATAGTTGAAAAATAAAAAAAATATAAAAAATAGAAGTACATTGAATACAAACTGATTTCATAATCCTTTCTCCTAATTTTTTGCCTTTCCAGTTACACTGTTAACATTTGGATTGTATCTTTCCAGTTTTGGCTAGCATTTTGCTGTAGATAGTGTTACATGAAACTTTATTACATATACATCTCCGTGAATGTATTTGAATATTCTATAAAGTAGAAATAGAGAAGAGAAACTTCCATGTCAAATAGTATGCATCTTATAAATCCTCAAGTATAGATACTTTCTGCAAAAGCTGTTAATTAGTAGCCACATGTACAATACATGTATCAGTTCAGTTCAGTCGCTCAGTCGCATCTGACTTTTTGTGACTCCATGAATCACAGCACGCCAGGCCTCCCTGTCCATCACTAACTCCCGGAGTTCACTCAGATACATGTATACGTTTCTTCCAACCCTTACTAATATGTTATATTATCAATTTTTAATAGACACAAATGTTCTTTTACTGTTTTGACTAATACTTCCAACATTACCTGTGAGACAGAGCACCTGTTCTGTTACTTATCTGTCAATTATTCCATGCTTGGCTATTTTATTTTTTTTATTCATTGTTTTTCTATTTGTTTGTCTTCCTCCTTTTCTTTACTGATTATAGAAAGTAATTATAGATTA
>SJYQ01001973.1:178174-192504 GCA_006410935.1 Redunca redunca
AAATAAAATATTATTAGTATAAGGACGATGGCATGAAGATATTGGATGAATGGCATATAGCATGCTGAGGTCAAGAAAGCTCTCCTGTAGGATTTAATAACTGATAAAAAGGGAAGGTAAGAAATAATTAGGAGGCTCAGGGTAAAGAAGGCTCATTCAGGTAAAGAATAACATGAAAAATGGACAGATATACATGCTGGGAACATTCAGGTTTTGGACCCCCAGAAAAGTGGCTAGAAGTAAGTTTGGCTAGGTATGTAACTTCATGGAAATCTTTTGTACCATGCTGTGTGCATGCATGCTAAGTCGCTTCAGCCATGTCAGACTCTTTATGACCCTGTTGACTGTAACCTGCCAGGATCCTCTGTCCATGGGATTCTCCAGGCAGGAATACTGGAGTGGGTTGCCATACCATCCTCCAAGGGGTCTTTCTGACCCTGAAATCGAACCCACATCTCTTATATCTCTTGTATTGCAGGCAGATTCTTTACCCACTGAACCACCTGGGATGCCCTTGTACCATGTTAAGAAATTTTAAATTTGCCTTAAAAACAAAGGAAACAATTGAAGAAAAACATGACTCATATTACATGAGCAGATCTGGATTCTGGAAAGTCCAGTCAAGGTAGACTGGAAAGATCAGATAGGGGATTAGATCCAGATGAGAAATGAAATGTTGCCTGCCATGTCAGTAAACAAAGGATGTCTCAATCATCAGTGATTGTAGGCATCAGGGGTGGTAAGCTGGCGAGCCCTGAGGGAACTCAGGAAGCAAAACAATACCTGTGATTTAGTAGCTATCAGACTGTAGCTACTCCGTACTATGAGCCCCAAGGACACTCAGTATATGAAAACACAGCATATTGGCCCCAGATAGCTGAGATGCATATCACAGGAATAATTTCTGTGAACCCAGACTCTAGTATATTCCTGTACAAAGAAAAATGCTGAATTTCTTAACTTGAAATATCTAGTTTCCTTTATTGCTTAGATAACAATAATCTTTTGAAGTTTAAACTACCTGCCTTTTGTTGCCAAACTCCTATATAACCTATCTCTCCCTCCCACCCTCATCTCTTCAGAGTCGTTCTTTCAGAGTTACTTGAGGTACTTCCTTCCCAGGGTTTGAAGTCCGAAAAACTTCCACTAAATATAACATAACTCTCAACTTTTAAGTTGTGAATATATATATATATATATATATATATATATATTTAGTTGACACAGACTAAGGGTGAGAATTTCAGACTTGTTCAGTGGGAAGCACAAATTTTTTCTGCAATAGATTGATGGATACCTGTGTGTTTATAAAAGCGGAAGCAAGAAAGTGAGGGGAACTTAGGCTTGATGGTTATTGTTTCTATGTGAAGTACTGATAGCAGATGAAGCCATCTTTTGAGAGAGAGTCAGAAGGGTTAATAGATAATTAGGAAAAGACTGAATAACTATTGAATTAGGAAAAGAATGTGACTCAACAAACACATTGTGTAGTACTGAAAAGCATAATGATGATGAGAATTGTAAATGTCGATCTGCACTAATTTGTATCTGAACAGTTTTGCGACATTTTTATCATTGGACTTTCAGAAGTTTGTGGGAAGGCAATGTGATGAGATGAGTGATACATGTCTATCAGAGTTGGCTATTTTCAGATGTGCCTAAAGACTGTTCTGCAAATTGTTGGAAGTCTTGGCCAAATCAGTTCTCTACTGTGTGGCCTTCAGTTCGGTTCAGTTGCTCAGTCATGTCCGACTCTTCGTGACCCCATGAACTGCAGCACACCAGGCCTCCCTGTCCATCACCAACTCCTGGAGTCCACCCAAACTCATGTCCATTGAGTTGGTGATGCCATATAACCATCTTATCCTCTGTCGTCCCCTTCTCCTCCTGCCCTCAATCTGTCCCAGCATCAGGGTCTTTTCAAATGAGTCAGCTCTTCACATCAGGTGGCCAAAGTATTGGAGTTTCAGCTTCAACATCAGTCCTTCCAATGAACACCCAGGACTGATCTCCTATAGGGTGGACTGGTTGGATCTCCTTGCAGTCCAAGGGACTCTCAAGAGTCTTCTCCAGCATCACCATTCAAAAGCATCCATTCTTTGGTTCTCAGCTTTCTTTATAGTCCAAATCTCACATCCATACATGACCACAGGAAAAACCATAGCCTTGACTAGATGGACCTTTTTGACAAAGTAATGTCTCTGATTTTTAATATACTATCTAGGTTGGTCATAACTTTCCTTCCAAGGAGTGTCTTTTAATTTCATGGCTGCAATCACCATCTGCAGTGATTTTGGAGCCCAGAAAAATAAAGTCAGCCACTGTTTCTCCATCTACCTGCCATGAAGTGATGGAACCGGATGCCATGATCTTAGTTTTCTGAATGTTGAGCTTTAAGCCAACTTTTTCACTCTCCTGTTTCACTTTTATCAAGAGGCTCTTTAGTTCTTCTTCACTTTCTGCCATAAGGGTGGTGTCATCTGCATATCTGAGGTTATTGATATTTCTCCCAGGAATCTTGATTCCAGCTTGTGCTTCCTCCAGCCCAGCATTTCTCATGATATACTCTGCATAGAAGTTGAATAAGCAGGAAGACAATATACAGCCTTGACATACTCCTTTTCCTATTTGGAACCAGTCTGTTGTTCCATGTCCAGTTCTAACTGTTGCTTCCTGTGTGGGCTTAGATAGACAAAAAGAAAAGGGAGGTGGGTGTCTACTAATCACAAGAAATGGCAGTATTTAGAAACTAGAAGTCCTGGTATGTCTTTTAAATTCAGGTCCAAAATATAAACATCGGAATGGATTAATGAATCAGAGCAACAGTGATATTTATTGTAACCAAGAACATTAAGAGACTGTGCAATGAATGTTTCTAGAGCTTTTTTACAAGTAGACATTGCATTTGGCTGAATGGTGATGAGCGTTAGCACAGTTTGAAATAAAGATTCTCAATTTTGTAACAAATTCTCCAGTGTTTTGAAAAATGTTCCTACACTTGCTTTTACATTTTTTATGCACGAATTTTTTTTTAAAAGATGGCTGTTTCTCAGAGATTTTAACTTTCTTTTTTCACATTAGAAGTAACCCTCTGAGTTCTTTCCCGTTGGTGTTCAATGAATCCATTATAAACTTGTGCTAAAAAAAAGCCAAATCCCTTAGGTTACCCTTAAATGAAAATATTAAATGCTAAATCAAATAGTGAATACTAAATTTCACAAATTTCAAAATGTTTATNTTAAATGATTGTAATAAAATGATCTATTAAAGCCATTCATTGTCTTAATTTTACAATATGGATTGAAGATTTTCAGACAAATTCTAAGTGCAATACACAAGATATGAAAAACACAAGTGAAAGGAATGCTTCTGTACCAGGAGCAGAGGATCACTCAGTTTTACCACTTGGCCCAGGTAAGTACTAAATATTTAGGCTGATAGCTGACAGATTTTTTTCATGGAATTATCCCCTTTTGTAGCCTTTCAGTGTTGTTGGTCACTCACTAAGTCCTGTCCTACTCTTTGTGACCCTATGTACTGCAGCACACCAGGCTTCCCTGTGTTTCACCATTCCCGGAGCATGCTCGAATTCATGTCCATTAAGTTGGTGATGCTGTCTAACTATCTTATCCTTTGCCACCCTCCTCTCATTTCCCAGCATCAGGGTCATTTCGAATGAGTCATCTCTTTGCATCAGGTGGCCAAAGTATTGGAGCTTCAGCTTCAGCATCAGTCCTTCCAATGATTATTCAGGGTTGATTTCCTTTAGGATTGACTGGTTTGATCTCCTTGCTGCCCAAGGGAATCTCAAGAGTCTTCTCCAGCACCATAATTCAAACGTCCTTTCAGTATTGTAAATTTTTTTCTAAAATTTTTATTTTTACTTTATTTTACTTTACAATACTGTATTGGTTTTGTCATACATTGACATGAATCCACCACGGGTGTACTTGCTTTCCCAGACATAAACCCCCCTCCCACCTTCCTCCCCATAGTATTGTAAAATGTTACAATACTATGTTAGGACCTTTAATTATGCTCATTCTTTCTTATCAAATCAGTTTTATCAATTATAGTCAATTGAACACAGACTTTCCAAGCTGTGAAGCTCCTATTAGCCCTTTATATTGTTTTGATTATTTTGTGCTTGTGGATGAATTTTTGCCAATATAGATTCCTTGGAATTAATGGTTATGTCATGCTCAGGCTCTCAGTCATTGTCTGAGTCTATGTGATTCCTGGACTCCACCAGGCTCCTCTGTCCATGGGTTTCTCCCAGCAAGAATACTGGGTTGAGTAGCCATTCTTTTGTCTAGGGGTCTTCCTGACCCAGGGACTGAACCTGGGTTTCCTGCATTGCAGGAAAATTCTTCATTGTCTGAGCCACAGAGAAGCCTGGAATTAATACTATTTCTATACACTTACACTGTTGGATTTCTTGCTTCAGGGAGAGCTGCTCCATTTTTCTGTAATCTATTTGTATTCAATAAGTCAAGATTTATCAACCTTAACAATGGCCTTGTGTCTGTCAGAGACAGTCTCTGGCTCAACAGTGTTCTTACCTACAGAGTTTGGCAGGAGAACTATTCCTAAGATAACTTTGGGGATGCAGGAAAGTTCATTCAGCTTGAAGTAAGCAGTGAAATACAGAAAAGTGCAGGTCTCTAAATGGTCTTGAGGTTGTGGATGATGGTGGCTTTTATTTTCAAGTTAAAGGCTATGGTACATGTCAAGGAAACTGGTCCTGCTGTGGAAAAGACTGTTACTATTTTTCAAAAAAAGAGAAAACTTGGACGGAGAGTAAGAAGTCATGCCAAGACCTGGGGGCTAGTCTCATTAAGATCGATGACCAAGAGGAGCAGGTATGTTTACTTTACTACATCTGAATAAGTGCTTTAGAAGTTTGTATGTCTTAAGTTAGGATAATTGTATAGGCTTTTCCTCCAGTGTTATTTCATCAGTTTGATTTGAAGCCCTGGTCCATATAGGTGCAGACTTACCTGCAGGGGAGGGGACACAGGTGTAACAAAGACTTGGAAAAATTATTTGTTAAACCAAGAGAAATAGCTTTCCTGTGGATGTGGGTGCCATGGAATGATTTTCAGTCTTTCGATTATATGTGTTGCCTCTTCACATTTTAGGATACATCAGATTGCTCAGTATTCAGCCACTAGGGGCTAATTCAGGGCAAACGAAAAACTGCCTTCAATTTGTAGAGAAGGATGAGTTTTTTATTTTCATGATCATAGGAAATATAGAATGAAAATAAAAGTGAATGAAACTAGCTGGAATAATTCTTCAAAAATGAAATTTTACCTTAATTATAATCCTGAGTGACAGAGGAAGCTCTTTTTCCTGGAAAAGAAAATCTAGATCACATTTGCCATTACTTATAGGATTTGAGAATATAAAGCTTATCTAACAGATTATGTAGATAATGATTCAATTCAGGCATTGAATTTAATTCTTAATATTTAGTCCTGGAAATGTTATTTCTATTAGTGTCTTATGAAGTACAGGTTAAAGCCATATGTTTTCTTGTTTAGGAAAGTTGTATTATCATAATAATAATATGAATGAATCAATCTTTACTATCTAAGTAGTGGGATATGAAGCCAAAGAAATACAAATATCCAGATACAGATTACAAGTTCCTTGATCAATTTAAACCTCAGTTGTAATCAGTTCCCAAGTGATATGAGTTTTATTTTACACCTGAGAGTTTATTTTAATCCATATTTTTCTTGTAATTTCCAATTCTGTTCTCTTCAGTTTTATTCCTGCCATTGAAGTTTCTGGACTTGGAGCTTCAGTGAATCTGCTTATGCTGTTATTTCTGTATTTCTATGAACTATTCTAGTTCCTTTGAAATTTCTGAAAAAATTTTGATGTTGTTTAGCGCAAAAGCCTTGCTTCATACCCTATTACTTCTTTTGGTGATAGCCTTGCTGTCGATATTAAAAGCTGTGAACTATACACTCTGCAAACTCTGGGATGGACTTTGTCCTAGAACAGCATTATTCTCACACTAATATTTAAGATTTTTTGTCTTCTGCTGTGTTACAGAGCATAAGAATGTAATTAGAGCAGTGACTTAAATCCAGTGATATTTGAAAAGAGAGACCAGTTTTTATGCATTTAGGTACCTAACATCTAGCAAAAATATATAAATGAAGAACTAATAGACATTTAATTTTAAGGCTTTTTCAAAGTTCTAGAAATAATAAAGTATACTTTTGACATGTATATACAATACCCATACATTTTTCCTAGGCTTTAAAAATAAACTATTAAAATATTCCTCTTATACAATTTTATTATGGTGTAAAAATATTGACTTGTGTATGTGTTTGTGAGAGAAGCAGAGACTGAGATGTTACTTTTAGGAAAGAGAATTTACTGCTTCACATTTGTGTCCATTCAAAAATAACTGATGTGAGTAAAATATACCAATTGGAATAATGATTACAAATAACAAACAATATTTTATGTCAAAGATGTTTCAGACACTGCCTGTGTTATTTCAGTATACAAAATCTCCATAACAGATAATATGATTCCCATTTTATAGACAAAGAAAATGCTTAAGAAAATTTATTTGCTTAAGTTTAAATGCAAGTAAATGGGATGACCTATTTTAAAACTTGTAGGTAAGTTTCTTCATTTTCACTCCTGCATAATATTCTGTACTGCAGATATATTTTATTCATAGTCTAGATGATGGGAATTTGGGTCATTTCCAGTTTTTGTTGTTATGAATGGTCCTTCATTAAACATTCTTAAACACATCTCTGCAAGATTTTCCCCTCTGTTTTATCATACATTACCCTAGGATTGGAAGCACTAGGTATACAAGAGTTCAACTTCATATAATATTTCCAAATTATTTTTCAATATAATTTTAGCAGAAGTTTTTTTGTTTTTTTTTTGTTTAATTTTGGCTTCTTGTGGGATCTTAGTTCCCTGATCAGGGATTGAAGCCAGGCCCCTTGCCATGGAAGAATAGAGTCCTAACCACTGGACTGCCAGGGAAGTCCCTAGCAACAGTTTTAAAGATACCTTTGTTCTCTGCCTTCAAACAAGCTTGGTGTTGTTATTCTTAATTTTTCACCAAGTGAATAGCTGTCAATATATCTTTGTACTTTTGATTTGCATCTCCCTGACATCTAGTGAGCTTGTTATATCTCCACATTTACAGCACCTATGTTTTATTTATTTGAAATATAAGTTCTTAATTTTTGCTTATTTTTCTTATTGAATAACTTTGCTTTCTTATTGATTTATAGGGATATTTTATTTGTTCATCAAACTAAATCACTACAGACATCTGCAGATTTCAGACTTGTCTTTTTGTATTCTTTAAAGTATCTTATGATGAAGAGAAGTACTAGGTTTAGAGCAGTCATGTTTACCTATGTAATCTATTTTACACGGTGATTTTTTTTAAGTCCATCATGTTCATTCTTTTATATATTTCATCTATACATGAGGAATAGAGTGATTCATTCATGAGGCCTTTCCACTTTCATTTCTTTTCTTCACAATGGAGAAATTAGTGCCTACTCTATTTGTCATAGGGGTATTTAAAAACAAATGTGCTCAGCATCTTATGAGAGTTCCCTGTAGTAAAGTGTATTATTGATATTATGAATAATGCTAGTGATTCTAATTTTCCCACAGGTCTTCATTCAATCAAAAATAAAATACAATCATTGGATTGGGTTAGAGAAAAAAGGGGTTCATCATCCCTGGAAGTGGCTGGATGGCACAAACGTTTCTAAGAATCTGTAAGATTTTATTTCATAGTCTCCCCACTCCCTTTCATTCTCAGTACCTGATTCATAAATTACAGGTCAAAAACAGGAAATGGTCCTTGGGAATTTAGGGAACGTCTTTAATTCCAGTCATCTCACTTCTCAGACCAGCAACCAAGTACACATCTCAGGCCCCAGATAACCACATCCAAAAAGCATTATATCTACCCTCATTCTTTGGCAGTAGGAAAATGATAACAAACCAAAAAGTACCAAGTAATTTATATAGCATATTGCTGCTGCTGCTGCTGCTGCTAAGTCACTTCAGTCGTGTCCGACTCTGTGTGACCCCATAGATGGGAGCCCACCAGGCTTCCCCATCCCTGGGATTCTCCAGGCAAGAACACTGGAGTGGGTTGTTATTTCCTTCTCCAATGCATGAAAGTGAAAAGTGAAAATGAAGTCTCTCAGTCGTGTCCGACTCTTAGCGACCCCATGGACTGTAGCCGACTAGGCTCCGCCGCCCATGAGATTTTCCAGGCAAGAGTACTGGAGTGGGGTGCCATTGCCCTCTCCGATATAGCATATTAGAGGATTGTAAATGCTATGATGTGATATGGAGCCCAATACATTTTGTCATAAAGGTGCTATATAAGTACCTTCCTATGATGGAGGTAAAAAGAGACTTCAAGCTTCTTTGTTAGCAACTATAAGAATAATTGCCAGTAATTTTGATGGGGCATGTCTGGAATTCAGTTTTAGATATATGGTGGATAAATATATTAAATATTTAATTACCTGCAGGATGTCACATAAACATTTTGGCACACTACTATCAAGTTCAAATGAGAGGTCTATTCATGCCTCAGTGCAGAGATGGTATTAATACTATGAGGCTGGAAGTGAACATCAGGAAATCTAAGGTCTGGGCCCTTGGACACCCCAAATGTTTAAGATTATATAACTCAAAAACATTACTGAGAAAAGTGGTTAAAAATATGATTAAGTCAATGAAGAGGGTAGGTTCATTTGGTACTTTAAAAAGGACTACTTCAATAAGCAGAATGTGAAAGGCTGGTGACTTTTCACTGCTAATTTTGTTACTTGATATTAATACTTTCACTGAGATTCATGAACAGTTGGAGCAAAATTAAAATACATTTTCTTCTATATATTGTAGCCTTGCCTTAAAGTGCAAAATCCATGTTCCTTAATCTCATTGCTCAGTTTCGCAGATTTCTAATGCTTTGTTTCATGTGGAAGGCATTAGGCTCAGTGGGGAAAAAAAAAATACACTCACATTTTCTTTCTTTCTTTTCACTGAAGAATAGATGACATACTATATTATATTATTAGCTTCAGGTATATGACATAGTGATCTGATGCTTATTTACACCAAAAATTGATCATTACAATAAGATGAGTCAACCCCCCCCGCCCCGAAAAGACTAGTAACCCTCTGTCACCACAGAAATTTATTGCAATATTACTGACTATATATTATATTCCCAGTTACTTATTTTATAATCAGAAATTTGTAACTTTTAACCCCCTTCATCTATTTTCCCCAGCTTCCCACTTCTCCTCTCTGCAACCACCAGTTTTTCCTCAGAATCTATGAATCTGACTATGTCTTTTGGGGCCAGTGGCACAGTCCACGCTGGTCACTGGAGCCAGGCACCCCGGGGTTTCTCCTGTATGGGCTGCGCATGTCCTTTTGTTGCAGTTGAACTGCAGTTGTTGTGGGTGTGCAGGTTGGTGGGTTTGGCCTGCAGGTGGCCAAAGTATTGGGGCTTCAGCTTCAGCATTAGTCCTTCCAATGAATATCCAGGGTTAATTTCCTGTAAGATTGACTTGTTTGGACTCCTTAGAGTCCAAGGACTCTCAAGAGTCTTCTCTAGCACTACAATTAGAAAGCATCAGTTCTTCAGAGCTCAGTCTTCCTTATGGAACAACTCTCACATGCTAACATGACTACTGGGGAAAACAATAACCGTGACTATATGGACCTTTGTAAGCCAAGTGTTGTCTCTGTTTTTTAATATGCTCTCTAGGTTTGTCATAGCTTTGCTTATCGTCAGACGATGCAGTCTCTCAGTCCTGTCCAACTGTTAGCAACCCCATCCACTGCAGCATGCCAGGCCTCCCTGTCCATCAACAGCTCCTGGAGTTTACCCAAACTCATGTCCATTGAGTCAGTGATGGCATCCAACCATCTCATCCTCTGTCAATCCCTTCTCCCCTCGCCTTCAATCTTTCCCAGTATCAGGGTCTTTTCAAATGAGTCAGCTCTTCCTATCAAGTGGCCAAAGTATTATAATTTCAGCTTCAGCATCAGTCCTTCCAATGAATATTCAGGACTGATTTTCATTAGGATGAACTGGTTGGATCTCCTTGCAAGGGACTCTTAAGAATCTTCTCCAACACCACAGTTCAAAAGCATCAGTTCTTTGGCGCTCAGCTTTCTTTATAGTCCAACTCTCATATCCATACATGACTACTGGAGAAACCATAGCCTTGACTAGACGGACCTTTGTTGGCAAAGTAATGTCTCTGCTTTTTAATATGCTGTCTAGGTTGGTCATAACTTTCCTTCCAAGGAACAAGTGTGTTTTAATTTCATGGCTGCAGTCACTATCTGCAGTGATTTGGGAGCCCCCTAAAATAAAGTCTCTCACTGTTTCCACTGTTTCCCCATCTATCTGCCATGATGTGATGGGACCAGATGCCATGATCTTAGTTTTCTGAATGTTGAGCTTTAAGCCAACTTTTTCCACTCTCCTCTTTCACTTTCATCAAGAGGCTTTTTAGTTCTTCTTCACTTTCTGCCATAAGAGGGGTGTCATCTGCATATCTGAGGTTATTGATATTTCTTCCGGCAATCTTGATTCTAGCTTGTACTTCTTCCAGCTCAGCGTTTCTCATGATGTACTCTTCATATAAGTTAAATAAACAGGGTGACAATATGCAGCCTTGACGTACTCGTTTCCTGATTTGGAACCAGTCTGTTGTTCCATGTCCAGTTCTGTTGCTTCTTCACCAGCATGCAGATTTCTCAGGAGGCAGGTCTGGTGCCTTTAAGAATCTCTTTAAGAATTTTCCACAGTTTATTGTGATCCACACAATCAAAGGCTTTGGTGTAGTCAATAAAGCAGAAGTAGATGTTTTTCTGGAACTCTCTCTCTTTTTTGATGATCCAACGGATATCGGCAATTTGATCTCTGGTTCCTCTGCCATTTCTAAATCCAGCTTGAACATCTGGAAGTTCATGGTTCACATAGTGTTGAAACCTGGCTTGGAGAATTTTGAGCATTACTTTACTAGCATGTGAGATGAGTGCAATTGTGTGGTAGTTTGAGCATTCTTTGGCATTGCCTTTCTTTGGGATTGGAATGAAAATAACCTTTTCCAGTCCTGTGGCCACAGCTGAGTTTTCAAAATTTCCTGGCATATTGAGTGCAGCACTTTTACAGAATGAATCATCTTTAATGATTTGAAATAGCTCAACTGGAATTCTATTACCTCCACTATCTTTTTTCATAGTCTTGCTTCCTAAGGCCCACTTGACTTTGCATTCCAGGATGTCTGGCTCTAGTTGAGTGATCATTCCATCGTGATTATCTGGGTCAAAAAAGATGAAGATCTTTTTTTGTATAGTTCTTCTGTGTATTCTTGCCACTTCTTAATATCTTCTGCTTCTGTTACTTGTCATAGCAAGCATCTTTTAATTACATGGTTGCAGACACCATCTGCAGTGATTTTGGAGCCCAAGAAAATAAAATCTATCACTGTTTCTACTTTTCTGTTTCTATTTAGCATAAAGTGATGGGACTGGATGCCATGATCTTAGTATTTTTAAGAATGAGTTTCAAGCCAACTTTTTTACTCTCTTCTTTCCCCCTCATCAAGAGGCTTTTTGGTTGCTCTTTACTTTCTGCCATTAGAGTGGCATCATCTGCATTTCTGAGGTTATTGATATTTCTCCTAGCAATCTTGATTCCATCTTGTGATGCATCCAGCCTGGCATTTCACATGATGTACTCTGTGTATAAGCTAAATAAGCAAGGTGACAATATATAGCCTTGACATATTCCTTTCCCAATATGGAACCAGTTCATTGTTCCATGTCCACTTCTAGCTGTTGCTTCTTGACCTGCATACAGGTTTCTCAGGAGGCAGGTAAGACAGTCTGGTACTCCCATTTTTTAAAGAATTTTCCAAGGTAAGCTGTGATCTACACCGTCAAAGGCTTTAATATAGTCAATGAAGCAGAACTAGATGCTTTTTAGGAATTCCCTTGCTTTCTCCATTATCCAAAGAATGTTGGCAATTTGATTTCTGGTTCCTCAGCCTCTTTGAAACCCAGCTTGTACATCTGGAAGTTCTTGGTTCATGTACTGCTAAAGCCTTGGTTGAAGGATTTTGGGCATGACTTTACCAGCATGTGATATAAGAGCAATAATACTGTAATTTGAGGACTTCTCAGATGGCACTAGTGGTAAAGAATTTGACTGCTATAGCAGGAGACATAAGAGACACATGTTCGATCCCTGGTTAGGGATGATACCCTGGAGGAGGGCCAGTATCCTTGCCTGGAGAATCCCCATGAACAGAGGAGCCTGGCGGGCTGTGGTCCATAGGTTCACAAAGAGTCAAATATGACTGAAGTGACTTAGCAGGCAGCAGACAGTAGTTTGAACATCCTTTGGCATTTCCTTCTTTGGGATTGGAATAAAAACTGACCTTTTCTTGAAGATATCTCCAGTCTTTTCCTTTCTATTGTTTTCCTCATTTCTTTGCATTGCTCATTTAAGAAGACTTTTTTTTTTTTCTCTACTTGCTATTCTTTGGAGCTCTGCATTCATTTGGGCGTATTTCCATTTCACCCTTGCCTTTCACTTGTCTTCTTTCTTCAGATATTTGTAAAGCATCCTCAGACAACCACTTTGCCTTGTTGTATTTCTTTTTCTTGGGAATGGTTTTGGTCACTACCTCCTGTACAGTGTTATTGATTTCCATTCATAGTTCTTCAGACACTCTATCAGATCTAATCCCTTGAGTTTATTTGTCACCTCTACTGTATAATCATAGAAATTTGATTTAGGTCATACTTGAGTTGCCTAGTGGTTTTCCCTACTTTTTCAATTTAAGCCTGAATTTTACAATAAGGAGTTCATGATCTGAGCCACAGTCAGCTCCAGGTCTTGTTTTTGCTGACTGTGTAGAGCTTCTCCTACTTGAGCTGCAGGGAACACAATCAGTCTAAATTCAGTATTGACCATCTGGTGATGTTCATGTGTAGAGTCTTCTCTTGGGTTGTTGGAAAAGGCTGTTTGCTATGACTAGCATGTTCTCTTGACAAAACTCTGTTAGCCTTTGCTATGCTTCATTTTGTACTCCAAGACCAAACTTGCCTGTTATTCAAGTATTCTTGCCATGAGGATCCCATGAACCCTTAAAAAAGGCAAAAAAGATATGACACCAGAAGATGAGACCCCAGGTCAGAAGGCGTCCAATATGCTCCTGGGGAAGAGCATAGAGAAATTACTAATAGCTCCGGAAAGAATGAAGCAGCTAGGTCAAAGCAGAAATGATGCTTAGTTGTGGATGTGTCTGGAGGTGAAAGTAAAGTCTGAAGTTGTATAGAACAATATTGTACAGGAATCTAGAATGTTAGGCCCATGAATCAAGGTAAATTGGACATGGTTAAGCAGGAGATGTCAAGATTGAATATCAACATCGTAGAAATCAGTGAATTAAAATGGACAGGTATGGGCGAATTTAATTTTTGTGCGTTAATTGCTTAGTCATGTCTAACTCTTTGCGACCCCATGGACTGTAGCCCACCAGGCCCCTCTCTCCATGGAATTCTCCAGGTAAGAATACTGGAGTGGGTTACCACTTCCTTCTCCAGGGGAGATTCCTGATCCAGGGATCAATCCCATGTCTCCTGCATTGCAGGCAGATTCTTTACTATCTGAGCTATAGAGAAGTCCTGAACTGAATTTGGCTGACCATTACATCTACTACTGTGGCCAAGAAATGAAATAGCCCTCATAGTCAACAAAAGAGTCCAGAAAGCAGTACTTGGGTGCAACCTCAAAAATGACAGAATGATCTCAATTTGTTTCCAAGATAAACCATTCAAAAGCACAATATTCTAAGTCTATGCCCCAACCACTGATGCCGAAGAAATTGAAGTTGTCCAGTTCTGTAAAGACGTTCAAGACCTTCTAGAAGTAACACCAAAAAAAAAGGTCCTTTTTAACGTAGGGGATTAGAATGCAAAAGTAGGAAGCTTGAGTCACAGGAAACTAGATCTATTTTTATATCTAATGACAATGAACCAAATAATATTTTTTTATATTAAACACTCCCCAAATTTTCAGAAGTCTCAGAAGAATTTTTCAAACTACATATCTAGTTCATGTATATATCCCATTCTATACTATCTTTTCTACTTCTTCCTTATCTCTAATTGACAACCTTATCTCTAATATTTTTCTTAGTTTTAGACATAATTATACTTTATAATTCCACAGGTAAATATCTGTTGCAAGATACATATTCCATTGA
>SJYQ01001973.1:209295-244495 GCA_006410935.1 Redunca redunca
TAGACATTTACACACTGATTTTAATTTTTTAATGCATTTTATTTTTTGAACAATATACATTTACAGAAAAAGTTTCACAATAATATAGTGTTCTATATACTCTGCACTCAGTTCCTTTTCAATGAATTTTATATTAGTATTGGACATTAGTTATAATTAATAAACTAACATCAATATACTTTTAGTAACTAAATCCATAGTTTATCCATGCTTCCATAAATTTTTTTCCTATGTCCCTTTTATATTCCAGGATCCCACCAGGTTACCACATGTCATACATACCAAATGTCATGTCTCCTTAGGCTCCCCTTGGCTATTACAGACTTTCCTAGTGTTTGATGATCTTGATAGTTTTGAAAAGTACTGCTGCCGCTGCTGCTGCTGCTTAGTCGTTTCAGTCGTGTCTGACTCTGTGTGACCCCATAGATGGCAGCCCACCAGGCTCCTCTGTCCCTGGGATTCTCCAGGGAAGAACACTGGAGTGGGTTGCCATTTCCTTCTCCAATGCATGAAAGTGAAAAGTGAAAGTGAAGTCGCTCTGTCGGGCCCAACTCTTAGTGACCCCATGGACTGCAGCCTACCAGGCTCCTCCGTCCATGGGATTTTCCAGGCAAGAGTACTAGGTAGGTATATTTTAGAATACCCCTCACTGGGATTTGTCTGACATTTTTCTCATGAGTAAATTGAGGTATAATTTTGGGGGAGGATCACAGAGTGCAAATTTTATCACATCACATCAAGAGAACAAACTGTGAGCATGACTTATCACTGTTGATGTTACCTTTGCTCACTGAGGTGGTGTTTGTCAGATTTTCCACTCTAAAGTTACTCTTATTTTCCCCTTCCATTTGACTGTATAATAATTTCCTTGGAAGGAAATCATTATGTGCAGTAAGTACTTAAGGAATGAGTCCCATCACCTTTAGGCAAGAGCATCTACATTATTTATTTAGAATTTTTTTTAACTTTTATTTATTTATTTTTTATTTTTTTTTTACTTTACAATATTGTATTTGCACAAAAGATTTGTTTCATCTCCCTCATTCACTTAAGTATTTAATCATTTTAGACTACTATGGACTCATGGATATTTTATATTAGGGTTATAATTCAATACATTTCTTATTTTGATTTTTGCTGCTTAAAATTGTTCCATCTTTGGTCACTGGTAATTCCTTTATCTAGTTCCTCAATCTTGTTGCATACCCCTACTGTTTTAAGTACTTCTCCATTTTCTAGAACTACAAAAATCTCCAGGCTCTTCTTATGTATTTCCTACCTCTATCCTCTAGTAGTCATGCATGAATGTGAGAGTTGGACTATAAAGAAAGCTGAGCGCTGAAAAATTGATGCTTTTGAACTATGGTGTTGGAGAAGACTCTTGAGAGTCCCTTGGACTGCAAGGAAATCCAACCTGTCAATCATAAAGGAAATCAGTCCTGAATATTCATTGGAAGGCCTGATGCTGAAGCTGAAACTCCAATACTTTGGCCACTGGAGACGAAGAACTGACTCACTGGAAAAGACCCTAATGCTGGGAAAGATTGAGGGCAGGCGGAGAAGGGGACAACAGAGGATGAAATGATTGGATGGCATCACCATCTCTAGGGACATGAGTTTGAGTAGGCTCCAGTAGTTGGTGACGGACAGGGAAGCCTGGCATGCTGCAGTCCATGAGGTCACAAAGAGTTGGACATGACTGAGTGACTGAACTGAACTGATCTGAGAATCAGTCATTTTTTTCAAGTAGCTAAGATTTTATTTATCAGATAATGAAATTATAATAAATGGCCACTAAGTAAATTTTTTTTTCCTNGAAATTATAATAAAAAAATGGCCACTAAGTAAATTTTTTTTTCCTTTGCAAAACAAAAGTCAAAGCAATTTTGAAAAAGACAAAGTAGGAGAACTCACATTACTTCAAGACTTTCTATAAATTCACAAAATCAAGATATTGGTGAAAGAAGGCAGATATTCAGATCAATGAAATAGGGTAAAGATTTTAGAAACAGATCCATGCACAAGGGGTCAATTGATTTTTGACAAAAAATGTCATGATAATTCAACAGGAGAGTAAAATTTTTTTAAAAAGTGGTGCTGAAATAACTAGACATCTCTTTGCCAATAAAAAGATTAAAAATAATTCAATCCATACTTTGCACTATATACAAATATTAACTTGAAATGGAATATAGAATTCTATGTTAACTTAGACCTTCTAGAAGAAGGCATAGGAGAAAAAATTTCAAGTTCAGGTTAATTAAAGATTTCTTAATTAAAAACTTCTTAAATATAAAAATGTAAATTTAAACCTTATTAATTTCATTTCATCTAGTTACAAGGCTTCCCTGATAGCTCAGTTGGTAAAGAATCCGCCTGCAATGTGGGAGGCCCTGGTTCGATTCCTGGGTCAGGAAGATACCCTGGATGAGAGATAGGCTACTCACATCAGTATTCTTGGGTTTCCCTGTGGCTCAACTGATAAGGAATCTGCCTGCAGTGCAGGAGACCTGGGTTCGATCCTTGGGTTGGGTAGATTCCCTGGAGAAGGGAAAGGCTGCCCACTCCAGTATCCTGGCCTAGAAAATTCCATGGATGAGTCCATGGGGTCGCAAAGAGTCTGACACGACTGAGCAACTTTCACTTTCATCTAGTTACAAACTTCTGCTCATCTAAACTTCTAAAAACAATGTTAAGAGATTACAAGGTATACTTCAAGGCAATATTTATAAATCACATGTCTGATAAAATATTAGCATCAAAATATATAAAGAACTCTCAAAGTTCAATAATAAGAAAATGAGCAAACCAATAGTAATAGGCTAGATATTTTAATCAGTACTTTACCATAGGAGATCTATGGTTAATAAAATCATATGAAAATATAGTGCACATTATTTATTCATTAGATATATACAAAATAAACACACCTTTATTATACCACACATTTATTAAAAATGGTTTTAAAGATTATCAATATTAAATGTTGGCAGGACACAAGCAAATGGAATTGTCATACTGCTAATAGAATACAAAATGGTACAGCCATTTGTAATATGGAAACACACACAGAAGTTTGGACTTGCTAGAGAGCACTCAAGCTATTAGTTGTGGTGTAGGTCACAAACATAGATCTGATTCAAGATACTATTTATTTTCTTTTCAGTTAAAAGAAAATTTTATTTTTATTTTATTTATTTTATTTTATTTTTATTTTATTTTCTTTCTGCTAAAATGTAAGGAATCAAGCAAATGTATATACAATTGGCATAGAATAATGACATTATTCTTAGCATTAAATCCCAGGTAAAATGTACATGACAGTAACACCAGTTTGCAGGGTTACTTACTAGATCTGTCTGAGTTGCAGAAATTGAGTATACAGAACTTTGTGTCCTAAGGCGCATGAGAAGCACTGATACTTTCTCACTCTACCAACCTGTGCTCATAATGGTGTGACCTGAGATCTACATTTGAAAGAGGCAGAATTGGCGGGTCCACAATGTATTTCTATCAAGCTAGAATATAGGTGCAGCCCATAACAAAACAAAGATATTCTGAAATGAGAGATATACAGACTGGACTTCCAAGGGTCTGAGTTTTTACAAGGAAAAGCTGTTGTATGTGTCTTTGGTTGTTTCATTAGGTAGCAAGACAAGCAACTTACTTCTCACAAATAATGTGTATGAGTCTGGAGCAGTCAGAAGCAGCCACTTGTGTTGGTTGAATACGTGCACAGTTTCCCTTGTTTGACTCTTTCCAATAACTTAACATAAAATAAGAGCATATAAATAATATAAAATAGATATTCACTAATGCAGACATAAGAAATATTGGTCCAAATTTAAGGTATATATATATATTGTTTTTTTTTTTCTCTTTCCTTTAAGAAACTATCCCTTGGTGCCTTACCCTTTCCTAAAGCATACTTTATGCGGATTATAGCAATCAAGATGAAAAGCCTCCTCTCTACATATACTCATTTTCTGAACTTAAATTCTTTGTATGTGTGTATCTGTATGTACATGCAAATGCCCATGTGTGTGCTCAGTTGCTAAGTCATGTCCGATATTTACAACCCCATGCATTGTAGCCTGCCAGCCTTCTCTGTTCATGGGATTTCCCAGGCAAGAATACTGCCATGGGTTGTCATTCTTCAGGTGATCTTCCCGACCCAGGGATCAAACCCAAGTCTCCTGCATTGCCAGCAGATTCTTTACCACCTATATATGCTCATATATGTATGCATATATGTCTAATATTGAATGTCTTCATTTTCCTGTGTACTTTTCAAAATGTAAAGTAGAAGATGAAACTTATTAATTACTATCTGTTCTAGAAACTTACAATTTGAGAAAGGTATTAACTTATCTTTCCATGTCCATTGATTTCTGGTTCCTTTATGAGATAATCCAATCCAATAGCAATAGGATAGATAACTTTGAATGAAGTTCTGCAATAAAAAGGAATATATTCTATGAGAAAAAAATAGACTTTTATACTTCTGAACTGAAATAATAATCTTTATAGTATTTTTATTTTTTGAATAACAAAACAGTATAAAGATCAATTTCANATCCTTTTTTTAAAACAAAATATTTTTTGAATGTGGACCACTTTTTTAAAGCCTTCATTGAATGCGTTACAATATTGCTTCTGTTTTATGCTTTGGATTTTTAGCCCAGGAGCCATCTGGAAATTACTTGGTAAGTACAAATGTAACTGATGCTCATCTTGTAACTTAAGTTTTAAAAAATGTATGCACATATGTCGGAGAAGGCAATGGCAACCCACTCCAGTACTCTTGCCTGGAAAATTCCATGGATGTAAGAGCCTGGTAGGCTGCAGTCCATGGGGTCGCTAAGAGCCAGACTCAACTGAGTGACTTCACTTCCACTTTTCACTTTCATGCACTGGAGAAGGAAATGGCAACCCACTCCAGTGTTCTTGGTTGGAGAATCCCATGGACAGGGGAGCCTGGTGGGCTGCCGTCTATGGGGTCGCACAGAGTCGGACACGACTGAAGTGACTTAGCAGCAGTCGCAGCATGCATGTATATTGGGGCTTCCTTGGTGCTCAGTGGTAAAGAACCTGTCTGCTAAAGAAGGAGATGAGGATTGGATCCCTGGTTCAGGAAGATTCCCTGTAGAAGGAAATGGCCACCCACTGCAGTATTCTTGCCTGGGAAATCCCATGGACAGAGGAGACTGGCAGGTTACAGTCCATGGGTTCACAAAAGAGTCGGACATAGCTTAGTAACTAAACTACAAACAACAACAATGCACATATATTATCTCATGTAATTTTCTTAAATATGTTGGAAAGAAACTATAATCAGTTTTATTATAAGCAAAGTAATGTGAAAGGAAGTTAAATAGAGGGTTTTGGACTTTAAATTCTGTGTTTCACTATTCTGCTTTAATTTTCACCCTTCGTTTTTATTTTCTTTTCTCTCTTTTACCATAGAGGAGATGGCAAAAACTTAGTTCCTCTACCCAGAAAAAAAATATATCTATACATCTATATTACATCTATAGTCATAAAATTTGGCATTCAATTTCATGGTTTTCATAGGTGATCTTATTTCTTGATGAAGATACCCTGCATGAAAGATTAGGGCTTCAAGACTCTAAAACTAATTCTTGAGCCCACCAGGTTCTCTTGTTCATGGAATTCTCCAGGCAAGAATACTGGAATGGATTGTCATTCCCTTCTCCAGGGTATCCTCCTGATGCAGGAATAGAATCCAGATCTCCTGCATTGCAGACAGATTCTTTATTATCTCAGCTACCAGGGAAGCCCCTTGGAGTAAAAAGGAGGCTAATACAGACTCTACAGATGTCTTCTTTTCAGGTTCAAATTTGATTTGTTTTCTTGATGGTTTTCAAGTTCATATTTTTATAACTATTGCTTCCCTGGTGGCTCAGAGGTTAAAGCGTCTGCCTGAATGAAATGCAGGAGACTCGGGTTTGATCCCTGGATTGGGAAGATCCCCTGGAGAAGGAAATGGCAACCCACTCCAGTATTCTTGCCCGGAGAATCCCATGGAAGGAGGAGCCTGGTAGGCTACAGTCCATGGGGTCGCAAAGAGTAGGACATGACTGAGCGACTTCACTTCATAAGTTGTTAAAAGCCAAGCATATGGGTAATTGGCCTAGTACAGAAAATTGGGTGAGTGAATGGATATTAAAAGATTCTTTTTAACCTGGAATATAAGAATATTTATTGAAAAATAATAGTAAATTATTTCCCTGTTCAAACCAAGGATAATGATTATAAAATATTTAGTTCAATTTTCTAAGAAACCAATATGAGTTAAAATGTAATATGAGTTGCAATTAATTGATCTTCAAAATTAAATTCATACTGAGTTCTTCCTTTTACTTCAAACTCAGTGGTAATGTTGTATTTTTCGATTTTGTTGGAGGTAAAAAGGCATTTCATTTCAGNAAGGCTTTTCATTTCAGACTTTTTTTTCATTTATCAATGTGAAAATATAATTATCTCTGATAAAATAATATATTTTAAGCATGATTTTTTTTTCTAATTGCTTCATGTTTGTCCTATAGGAAAAATTCTGTGCTGTGCTTAATCACTCAGTCATGTCTGATGCTTTGCAAACTCATGGACTGTGGCCTTCCAGGTTCCTCTGTCCATGGGGATTCTCCAGGCAAGAATACTGGAGTAGGTTACCATGCCCTCCTCCAGGGGATCTTCCTAACGCAGGGATTGGACCCAGGTCTCCTGCATTGCAGGTGGATTCTTTACCTGAAATGCAGGTGAATTCTCTTGCATTGCAGGTGGTAAAGAACTAGCCCTTCTAGTTGGGAATGAATTAGATAGATTAAATGAAATTCTAATTTCATTTCTACTTGTATTTCTGACTTTAACACGAGTACTGTCTAGATCTGAATCAACTTACAACTATAAACCATGGACACTCAAATATTATCAAGCATTAAGATTTAGCTAACAGGACTTCCCTGGTGGTCAAGGGGTCAATAATCTGTCTGCCAATACAGGGGACACAGCTTCATCCCCAGTCCAGGAGGATTCCACATGCCACAGAAAAGCTAAATCCATGTACCACAAGTGCTGAGCCCATGCTTTAGAGCCCATACTCCACAACAAGAGAAGTCCCCTGAGTGAGAAGCCGTCTCACTGCAGCTAAAGAAAACAAAAGGGCAGCAAGGAAGACCCAGGGCAGCCAAAAAACCGAAAACAGATTTAGGCAACAACTAACGGCCAGATAAACACAGCGTGCGATGGAAAACGGTAATGCATCTTGAGTTCTTCCTTATCTTCTATATTAAGAAGTATGGAGGCCATTTGCTTGCAGATATTTTTACTGTCTCTAAAATTCTTTAATTCATCCAAAAAATAGTTACTTTTCTGTCCACAACACAACCATTTACTTTTACATTCTTTTCCTTGAAAACAAAACATATTCCCCAGAGACCATTCAGAGTGCATCTTGAAAGGAATGCTCTGAAACTTAGCTACTGAGGAATCCTTTCTAGTCCTTGTAAAAACATTGATTTTCCTGGCCTTAGGGAGATTACTTATGTTCCTCCAAATCTATGCATAATATTAGTAAAATTCTCTAGCAAATATAACTTAGAAAATTGATGTTTTCGCTCACAACCTCTACAGAGAGGACTTCAGAAGGGAAAACAACTTCTTTGTATTCTCTAGACTGAGTAAAATCTATAGGTACAGAGCTGATCTTAACTTAGCATTGATACACTAACCTAGTACCTAATCTACATACCCATATGAGAGCATATAACAATGATTAGAGAATGTGCTAAAGAAGATGTAGAATTTTTTGGCAGAAAAAGTATTATTTGGAGAAATGTTGAGTTAAAAGAATATATCATGTATACAGAAGAATCAAACTACTGTGAAAGATGAGTATTTTTTTCTGAAATTAAGTAAAATGAAAGTTGGGCTCCATAATTGGCCGAGTCTAAAATAACATCCAAATTGAGCAGGCTATCCACTGATTGAGAGAAGCAGAGGAGAAACTTGTCTGTTTCAGTCTTATATCTACATACCTCTATTAAGTTGTTTCTCTTTGAAAGTCATTTTTTTTAATGCAGAATTTTCTTGTGTCCATTGTCCAATGGAGGGTCTGGTAATAAACCCTGGAAAACTTTACTGTATATAATTAGTCTAGAAAAACATAACATGGGGCAGACTAATAAACATAATTTAAATATTAATATGTCAATTAAAGTTCAGGAGTTTTACTCTTGTGCTTTTTAGTGAGATAATACTATAAAGGAAGATAAAAATTACATCATAAAAAGGCCTTTAGGGATGCTAAGATATTTGAATTTTTAAGGTAAAGCTTGTGATCTCAACACTAGCAATGACTAATCTGAAAATAACATGAAGAAAAATATTCCATCTCTAATAACATCAAAAATAATAAAATATTCAGGAATACATTTAACAAAGGTATATGAAATATAATGGAGTATTACTCAGCCATTGAAAAGAAAACATTTGAATCAGTTCTAATGAGGTGGATGAAACTGGAGCCTATTATACAGAGTGAAGTAAGCCAGAAAGAAAAACACCAATACTGTATACTAACGAATACATATGGAATTTAGAAAGATGGTGATGATAACCCTGTATATGAGACAGCAAAAGAGACACAGATGTATAGAATAGACTTTTGGACTCTGTGGGAGAGGGTGAGAGTGGGATTATTTGGGAGAATGGCATTGAAACATTTATAATATCATATGTGAAATGAATAGCCAGTCCAGGTTCCATGCATGATACAGGATGCTTGGGGTGAGTGCACTGGAATGACCCAGAGGGATGGTATGGGGAGGGAGGTGGGAGGAGGGTTCAGGATGGGGAACTCATGTACACTCGTGGTGGATTCATGTCGATGTATGACGAAACCAGTACAATATTGTAAAGTAATTAGCCTCCAATTAAAATAAATTTATATTAAAATTTTTTTAAGTACTTGAACAAAAAAACCCAAAATCATAAAAATTAATGACCTAAATAAACTGAATGATATCTCATCTCATATTTCATATGTGACATATCCCTTATGTGACATATCCCTTATGTCACATATGAAAATTAACTTAAAATGGATCAAGCACACACATGAATAAGTTAAAACTATGATAAGGATTACACAGGTGAAAGTTATGATCCTGAATTAGGCAATGGGTTCTTAGATATGATACCAAAAGCCCCTGTTTTAGAATAGCAATATTTATTTATCTCTTATATTATAGCAGTATAAAATTAGAGTCAATTGCCTACAATTCATATGGTGATCATATTGTTGCATAGAGAGAAAGACTCTCCTATAATCATTATTTAGGAATATTTGTTGTCTGATTTTTTAAAAAAAAATTTTATTGATGGATAATTGCTTTGCAGAATTTTGTTGTTTTCTGTCAAACCTCAACATGAATCAGCCATCAGTTCAGTTCAGTCACTCAGTCCTGTCCGACTCTTTGAGACCCCATGAATCGCAGCACTCCAGGCCTCCCTGTCCATCACCAACTCCCGGAGTTCACTCAGAATCATGTCCATCGAGTCAGAAATGCCATCCAGCCATCTCATCCTCTGTCGTCCCCTTCTCCTCCTGCCCTCCATCCCTCCCAGCATCAGAGTTTTTTCCAATGAGTCAACTCTTCGCATGAGGTGGCCAAAGTACTGGAGTTTCAGCTTCAGCATCATTCCTTCCAAAGAAATCCCAGGGTTGATCTCCTTCAGAATGGACTAGTTGGATCTCCTTGCAGTCCAAGGGACTCTCAAGAGTCTTCTCCAACAGCACAGTTCAAAAGCATCAATTCTTCGGTGCTCAGCCTTCTTCACAGTCCAACTCTCACATCCATACATGACTATTGGAAAAACCATAGCCTTGACTTGACAGAACTTTGTGGGCAAAGTAATGTCTCTGCTTTTGAATATGCTATCTAGGTTGAACCCTCCATTTGAACCTCCCTTCCATCTCCTTCTCCATCCTCTCTAGGTTGATACAGAGCCCCTGTTTGGGTTTCCTGAGCCACACAGCAAATTCCTGTTGGCTATCTATTTTATATATGGCTGATTTTATAGTTTATATTCTACCCCAAAATCTATTCCTATTTTCACTAGGCTAAGAGAGAGACAAAATATAAGCTATATTTGTATTAGAAGTTTGAAATCTTTATGTGCCTTTCTGGAACTTTGTTACTGGAGAGGACTTACTCTGTTCTGGGTATTTGGGTACCTAGAAAAAAATGAAAGTGATCTTTTAAATTATTAACATTGATCTAAGTAATTCATAATAATTTTAGTTTCTTAGTTTAAACGTGGTATTTTTAGGATTTAGGATGATCTGGAAAAAAATTGCTTTAAGAATAATTAGTGAGATAATGAAAACCAGGGTGTGTATATTTTAAAAACCTTAGAGAAGAGACTCCACCACCTCTTACAGTATTTGGTTTAAGCAATCTCAATAATTAATTTATTTTTCTCAATAAGGTGTTTCAGTTTCCTAAAGTATATCTTTGAGTTACCACTCATTTGCTGTCTCCTGGTGTCCTTAACCAGACTCGGTTCTGAGTAACTTTCCTTTTGGTTCTTCATCTCCTTGGCTGTTTAATGTCAAGAATGGTGATCTATGGAAACTTTACATAAGTGGTTAATAAATGGTGTAAAAAATCACAAGAAGTCTTGAAGGGTTAACCTGGGTGATGTGTGAGACCAGTAATAGCACTCATTCTGTAGCTGAAAAAGTCCAAGTTTAGTTCTCATTTCCATAAACCTTTAGACAACTGTTTCATGATAGAGTAAGTCATTTTAAAAGTTGTATTCTATTTTTAATAACCTGGAGGAGTGGGAATGGGCAGGAGGTGAGAAGGAGATTCAAGATGGAGGGAACATGTGAACACCTATGGCTAATTCATGTTGATGAATGACATAAATCAAACCAATATTGTAAACCAATTGTCAATCAATTGAAAAAAATATTAGAAAAATAATATTCCTGTTTGACATAATGTTACTTCATTATTGGAACAATGAAAATTAGTAGATTAATGAAAAAGTTCACGAATAGCAATATCCTGATCAATCTGAAGTAATCTTTCACAGATACATTTTAAAACTGTTATAATAACTGTGTTTAATTAAAATGCCATATTGGAAAAAATGATGCACCAATTATATTGATAATTTTAAAATCCATTAAAAGTTAAAGACATCTTTCTAAGGATGAGGGAATTGCAGCATTGGCATATATAGTACTTTCTGCACTAAACTTCTTTAATTAGGACATTAATTTATGAAAGGGGAATGAGGTACTATCAAATAACTCTTCTCTTTTGAGTGATTGTGGAGCTCTAAGAAATCATTAAAATTTTAAAGAAATATTTTACATGCTAAAAATGTTATGTGACATATTAACCTCTTCAAAACGTTGTATGATAAAAAGACAAAACAATGCTAAAAATATTATTAAATAAATACTTATTTTACATGAGTAATTGGCAATTGATAATGGCTAAGATATGAGATCACAAAATGATAAGAAAAAGCNATTATATTTCTTATTTTAATATGCTTGCCATGATATTATTCATATTCAACAACATAATTTATTAGAAATCTCTGTGTCAGTGTGGTTTATCTTTTTTTCAATATTATGTTCATGTTTTTCTAAAGCATTTGATGGTATATAACTGAGCTTACGCCAGCATTTTACTGAAGGTACCACATTCTGGTTTTTATTTCAACTAGATCTGTAAAGAATTACATTGGCCCTTCACAATTTAATGAATACAGTTTAAGAATATTTAATAATATATCTAATTATATGTCTATTGATGACATAATACATACAATGTTTGCTGCTAAGTCACTTCAGTCATGTCTGACTCTGTGCGACCTCATAGACTGCAGCCCACCAGGCTCCCCTGTCCCTGGGATTCTCCAGGCAAGAACACTGGAGTGGGTTGCCGTTTCCTTCTCCAATGCATGAAAGTGAAAAGTGAAAGTGAAGTCGCTCAGTCATGTCTGACTCTTAGCGACCCCATGTACTGCAGCCCACCAGGCTCCTCCATCCATGGGATTTTCCAGGCAAGAGTGCTGGAGTGGGGTGCCATTGCCTTCTCCGAATACACTCTTTAACTGGTCCTTTTCTGATGCTCATGAGACTTCACTTCTAATTGCATTGATTTGCAAACTCAGTTACACATGTGTGTATGCATTTGTATAATGGCTGAAGGCAAGAATTTGAACATTTTCAGAAATCTTCCCAAATACTTCATATTTTCTTCTTACTTTTCCCCCAAATTAAAATACCAAAATATCGAATATAGATACCAATATCTCTTTAATTTTGTTGCATAGAAATTATCCCTAAATTGCACCACACTGGCATCTGTAATCTCCTGCTAAATGATATGAGGAATTAGGAAGGAGAAGGAGACACATACCTTCTACAGGCCAAAGTCCTGCCTCCTCTCATGGGTGGCCAGGTTATTGTGATTAAAAAAAAAAAAAAAAAATCTATGGTCTTCACAGACTGCCCTGTGAAGGCCCAGAGTGAAGCAATAGTGGAAAAAGTACACTTCTCATCACCGTGTCACTGAAACAGGAAATTCTTACACTTGGGTATTTTGAAGATAGTTTATCTCATCACACAACTCCAGAATACAGGAGACTTTGGATATGTAGTGTCAGTTAATTTGTCCTTTGGCAAGTACCTCTGAGAATTGTTTTCACTTTCTGAAAGATAATGGGGGACAAAGGACGTGATCACCATGCTGTTAACTAGCTTTCATTTCATTCATCAATGCTGGCTGAACATTTAGGCCTTGTTAAGAGTACCTTCAATATTTGAGTTTTACTTTTAGATAAGTTTGATAAATCAAGGCATTATTTATTTCCTTATAATCTCATTGTGTCATTTCTATTGTATTGGAGGAAACCATAATTCCATTAACAGTATATATTTAAGGATACTTGTCCCTAATTCAGAAGAGTTGAAAATGAAAGTGAATGTTTTTCAGTCGTGTCTGACTCTGCAACCCCCATGGACTCTGCAGTCCATGGAATTCTCTAAGCCACAATACTGGACAGGGTATCCTTTCCCTTCTCCAGGGGATCTTCCCAACCCAGGGATCAAACCCATGTCTCCCACATTGCAGGCGGATTCTTCACCAGCTGAGCCACAAGGGAAGCCCTCAGAAGAGTTACTACATTTTAAGTTTTAACTGTCATCTAAATTTGAGCTCTCTAAAATCTAGAAAAATGGAATGTAAATCTGTAGTTACACCCTAATTTATTGTTGTTGTTCAGTAACGAAGTCATGTCTGACTGTGATCCCATGGACTGCAGCCCACCAAGCTTCCCTGGCCTTCACTATCTCCCTGAGTCTTTAATAACCCTTCCCCTAAATCCATCAAGGAATTCGGGTCTTTTGAACATGAGCTCCCCATTCTCCTTGCTTGTTCAGTTCAGTCACTCAGTCATGTCCAACTCTTTGCGACCCCATGGACTGCAGCACGCCGGGCTTCCCTGTCCATTGCCAACTCTTGAAGCTTGCCCAAACTCATGTCTATTGAGTCAGGGATGCCATCCAACCATCTCATCCTCTGTTGTCCCCTTCTCCTCCTGGCCTCAATCTTTCCTAGCATTAGGGTTTTTTTTTAAATGAGTTTCAGCTTCAATATCAGTCCTACCAATGAACACCCAAAATTGACCTCCTCTAGGATGGACAGGTTGGATCTCCTTGCAGTTCAAGGGACTCTCAAGAGTCTTCTCCAACACCACAGTCAAAAGTATCAGTTCTTCAGCACTCAGCTTTCTTTACAGTCCAACTCTCACAACCATACATGACTACTGGAAAAACCATAGCCTTGACTAGAAGGACCTTTGTTAACAAGTAATGTCTCTGCTTTTTAATATGCTGTCTAGGTTGGTCATAACTAACTTTTCTTCCAAGGAGTTAGCATCTTTTAATTTCATGGCCGCAATCACCATCTTCAGTGATTTTGGAGCCCCCCAAAATAAACTCTGACTCTGTTTCCACTGTTCCCCCATCTATTTGCCATGAAGTGATGGGACCAGATGCCATGATCTTAGTTTTCTGAATGTTCAGCCTTAAGCCAACTTTTTCACTCTCCTCTTTCACTTTCATCAAGAGGCTCTTTAGTTCTTCTTCACTTTCTGCCATAAGGGTGGTGTCATCTGCATATCTGACGTTATTGATATTACTACATTTTAAACTTTAACTGTCATCTGACTTTTAGCTTTCTAAAATCTAGAAAAATGGAACGTAAATCTGTAGTTATTTACCAGTTTATTGTTGTTGTTCAGTCATGAAGCTGTGTCTGACTCTTTGTGACCCTGTGGACTGCAGCAAGCAAAGCTTCCCTGTCCTTCACTATCTCCCTGAGTTTGCTGAAATTCATGTCCATTGGGGGGCTTCCCTGGCTCAGATGGTAAAGAATCTGCCTGTGATGCAACAGACCTGGGTTCAATCCCTGGCTGAGGAAGATCCCCTGGAGAAAGAAAAGGCAACACGCTCCAGTATTCTTGCCTGGAAAATTCTATGGCGAGAGGAGCCTGGCAGGCTACCATCCACAGGGTCACAGAGGCGGACATGGCTGAAGAGACTGAGCACACCCACGACCACATGTCCATTGAGTCAGTGATGTCATCCAGCCATGTAATCCTCTGTGTCCCTCTTCTCCTTTTGTGTTGAATCTTTTCCAGCATCAGGGTCTTTTCCAATGAGTCAGCTCTTTGATCAGGTGGCCAAAGTATTGGAGCTTCAGTTTCAGCATCAGTCTTTCACATGAATACTCAGGGTTTATTTCCTTTAGGATTGACTAACTTGATCTCCTTGCTGTCCAAGGGACTCTCTCCAGCACCAAAACTGGAAAACATAATTCTTTGTCTGTCAGCCTTTATGGTCCAAATCTCACATCCATACATGACTACTGGAAAAACCATACCTTTTTAATATGCTATCTAATTTTGTCATACCTTTACTTCCAAGGAGCAAGCGCTTTTTAATTTTATGGCTGCAGTCATTGTCCCCAGTGATTTTGGAGCTGAAGAAAATGGAATTTGATACTGTTTTTACTTTTTCTCCGTCTATTTACTATGAAGTGATGGGACTGGATGCCATGGTTTCTGTTTTTTGATTGTTGAACTTTAAGCCATCTTTTTTGTTCTCCTGTTTCACCTGCATCAAGAAGCTCTTTATTTCCTCTTCACTTTCTGCCAATAAAGTGGTATCATCTGCTATCTGAGGTTGTTGATATCTCTCCCTGAAATGTTAATTCCAGTTTGTGAGTCATCCAGCCAGCATTTCACATGATGTACTCTGCATGAGTTAAATAGACAGGGTGACAATATACAGCTTTGATGTACTCCTTTCCGAATTTGGAGCCAGTCTGTTGTTCCATGTCCGGTTCTAACTGTTGCTTCCTCACCTGTATATAGGTTTCTCAGGAGGCAGGTAAGGTTGTCTTGTATTCCCATCTCTTTAAGAATATTCCACATTGGTTGTGATCCATACAATCAAAGGCTTTAGCGTAGTCAATGAGTCAGAAGTAGATGTTTTTCTGGAATTCCTTTGTTTTCTTTATGATCCAATGGATGTTGAAAATTTGATTGTCTGCCTTCTCTGAATCCAGTCTGAATATCTGGAAGTTCTCTGTTCATGTACTGCTGAAGCTTAGCTTCAGTGATTTTGAGCATAATCTTGATAGCATGTTAAATGAGTGTAATAGGATAATTTGAACATTATTCAGTGTTGTCTTTCTTTGGGATTGGAATGAAAACTGACCTTTTCCAGTCCTGTGGCCACTGCTGAGTTTTCCAGTTTGCTGGCATATTGAGTGCAGCACTTTAACAGCATCATTCTTTAGGATTTGAAATAGCACAGCTGGAATTACACCACATCCACTAGCTTTGTTTTTAGTAAGGCTTCCTAAGACCCACTTGACTTCACACTTCAGGATGTCTGGCTCTAGGTGAGTGACCACACCACTGTTGTTATCTGGGTCATTAAGAGCTTTTCTGTACAGGTATTCTGGGTATTTTTGCCACCTCTCCTTAATCTCTTCTGTTTCTGTTAGGTCTTTGCCATTTTTGTCCTCCCTTGAGCCTATCTTTGCATGAAATATTCCCTTGGTATCTCCAATTTTCTTGAAGAGATCGCTAGTCTTTCCCATTCTATTGTTTTCCTCTATTTCTTTGTATTGTTCACTTAAGAAGACTTTCTCCTTGCTAATCTATGGAACTCTGCATTCAGTTGGGTATATCTTTTCTTGCTCCTCTGCCTTTCACTTCTCTTTTTTTCTCTTGTAAGCTGTTTATAAGCTATTTGCAAGCTATATTATGTTCTAATAATATAGACTAATATTTGAAATTTCTATAGCAATTGCTAATGGCTACCTATATGGTGATTATCTTTATTATATTTTATATTAATAAGCTAAATAAATACAATTCTATTACACACTTCATTGAATTATAGCAAGTGAAGCATTCATTAGTGATGCCAAAAAATGTAAAATTCAGTAATATTCAGTTTTAAAATTTGAAGTGAAAAGTGAAAGTCACTCAGTTGTGTCCAACTCTTTGTGAATCCATGAACCGTAGCCTTTCAGGCTCCTCTGTCCATGGAATTCTCCAGGCAAGAATTCTGGAGTGAGTAGCCATTCCCTTCTTCAGGAGATCTGCCCAACCCAGGGATCGAACTGAAGTCTCTTGTAATGTAGGCAGATTCTTTACCAGCTGAACTACAAGGTAAGCCTTAAATAACATGTTATCATACACTTTGCTGGTTACAATTAAATAATTTTGTACACATCATGTCATTGGTTACATGCCCAAATATGTTGACTCTTGTGGCATTTAACTTTAATAAAATCTATGGTTAATCCACATACAGCCAAGATAAATACTCAGATGCTTATATATTTCCTTTCTTCCTTGGCTTTTCACTTCTCTTCTTTTCACAGCTATTTGTGAGCCTTCCCCAGACAGCCATTTTGCTTTTTTGCATTTCTTTTCCCTGGGGATGGTCTTGATCCCTGTCTCCTGTGCAATGTCACGAACCTCATTTCATAGTTCATCAGGCACTCTGTCTATCAGATCTAGGCCCTAATCTATTTCTCACTTCCACTGTATAATCATAAGGGATTTGATTGAGGTCATACCTGAATGGTCTAGCTGTTTTCCCTGTTTTGGGATGGCATCACTGACTCGATGGACGCGAGTCTGAGTGAACTCCGTGAGTTGGTGATGGACAGGGAGGCCTGGTGTGCTGCGATTCATGGGGTCGCAAAGAGTCGGACACGACTGAGCGACTGAACTGAAACTGAAGAGGACTCTGAATTTACTGTTTATTGCATAAATACATGTTTGTGACTATATCTAAAATGGCAATACCTAGTGACCTAAGAGAGATAGATAAATTGGATGTCCATCAGTTCAGTTCAAATGAGGTGGCTGAATGGCATCACTGACTCGATGGACTTGAGTTTGAGTGAACTCGGGGAGTTGGTGATGGACAGGGAGGCCAGGTGTGCTGCAATTGATGGGGTTGCAAAGAGTCGGACACGACTGAGTGACTGAACTGAACTGAACTGATAAACCTTCTTACAAAAAATCCTAGGAGCTTTAATGGTAACAGTATTGAATAATAACACTTAAAACTATTCCAGGTCTTTCACCATAAAACAGAGACTTCCATAGCGCCTTGATAACAAAACCTGTCAAGTTACATAATATTAATGGATTCAGTCCAAAATCGTTGTGATAATGGATGAAGAAAATCATCTTAATCTAGATATGATATATGTGATGATTTTTCAAAGGAAGAAAATACAAAATGATTTTTGTGGTTTTATTTCAGGAATGAATAATTGGTCAACATTTGAAGGAAAGAGATATTTCAAAAACATTAAAAATTTTTCTCATTCCATTGAAAGAAAAATAGTAAAATGGTAATATGACTGATTGCATACAAAACCTATAAGAAAATTATGAATACTATGGAATTGCTTTTACTTTAGAAAGGCATATGAAAAAACCTTAAAAACACCTCATATTTGAGCATGAAATATTGAAATATTTTCCCCCAGTATAGGAAGGATACTTATAAGACCTTTTCTGTATCATCTGTTCAACACTGGAAATAAAAGCCAATTGGGTAAAAATAAGTCAAAACAAGAAAAAAAAAAAAAGAAAAGAAATACATGAAAAAGTTATTGCACCTGGAGGGAAGAAATAAAACGTGATTATTCAGAGATGCACTATTTACATAAACAATCCAGAGGAATATATATTTGAAATGATAAAATTAATACATATAATCATAGAAGTCATTGGGCACAATTCTATTTGTAGAAGTAACAATTACTACAAATTTAAAAACAAAATTGCTATTTACAAAAGTATGGCTATGAGATGTCATATTTGTGTGAAATTTCAATATTGGAAACTATAAAATATTATAGGGGGATTTCGCTGGTGGTCCAGTGGTTCAGATTACTTGCTTCCTGGTGCAGGGAGTGGGCATTCAGTCCTTGGTCACTGAATCAAGATACCACATGCTGAACAGTGTCACACAAAATAGTAATAAATAAAAATTTATCAATAAAATAGGGAGAATTTAAAGAAAACATAATTGATTGGAAGGATAAAGCATGATATTGCCTGGAAGAGTCAATATTGTAAGACGATTATCTTCAGAAATTATTGTAAAGATTAAATGCAGTCCCAAAGCAGTTTTTATAAAACACTTTATTGAGGTGTAATTTACAGAGCATAAAATTTATCCGTTTAAAATATATAGATCCATGATCTTAAAATTATTCATAGTTTACGACCATCACTACTATCAAACTCTAGAGAGCATTCATCACTAATCAATTTGCAGTCTTTTCCTATTCCGTCTCTTTACAACCCTTAGTAATCACTAATCTACGTTTGGTCTCTCTACTCCTATTTTTGATATTACATGGAAATGGGTTCACACAATGCAATCTTTTAGAAGTTTGAATGCCATAAACATACTGTTGAGCAAAAAAAGTGGGACACAAAAGTAATGATACCTATATTTTTGGATGTGTATATGGTATTTCAATGGGGTTTTCCAGATGGCACTAGTGGTAAAGAAACTGCCTGCCAGTGCAGGAGATGAGGATTTGATCCCTGGGTCAGGAAGATCCTCCAGGGAATATGAAATGATAGCCCACTCCAGTAGTCTTTTTTTAAATTAATTAATTTATTTTAATTGGATAATTACTTTAAAATATTGTGGTATTTTTGTCATACATCGACATGAATCAGCCATGGGTGCACATGTGTTCCCCCATTCAGAACCCCGCTCTCACCTTCCTCCCTCCTCCATCCCTTGGCTTGTTTCAGAGCACCAGCTCTGAGTGTCCTGCTTCATGCATCCAACTTGCACTGGTCATCTCTTTTATGTATGGTAATATACACGTTTCAATGCTATTCTCTCAAATCATCCCACCCTCGCCTTCTCCCTCCTACTCCAAAAGTCTGTTCTTTACATCTGTGTCTCTTTTGTTGCCTTGCCTATAGGATCGTTGTTACCTTCTTTCTAAAGTCCATATATATGCGTTAATATAGTGTATTCATGGTGGTTCTCTTTCTGATTTAGTTCCCTGTGTATAATAGGCTCCAGTTTCATGCGCCTCATTAGAACTGATTCAAATGCTGGGAAAACCAGTCAATCATATGCAAAAGAATGAAACTAGAACACTTTCTAACACCATAAACAAAAATAAACTCAAAATAGATTAAAGATCTAAATGTAACACCAGAGACTATTAAAACTCTTAGAGGAAAACCGAGGCATAACGTCCTCTGACATAAATCACAGCAAGATCCTCTATGACCCACCTTGCAGAGTAATGGAATTAAAAACAAAAATACAAATGGGACCTAGTTAAACTTAAAAGCTTTTGCACAACGAAGGAAACTATAAGCCAACTGGAAAAGCACCCTTCAGAATGGAAGACAATAACAGCAAATGAAACAACTGACAAAGAATCAAGCTCATAAATATACAAGCAGTTCATGCAGCTCAATACCAGAAAAATGAACAACCCAATCAAAAAGTGGGCCAAAGAACTAAACAGACATTTCTCCAAAGAAGATATACAGAGGGCTAATAAGACACACGAAAAGATGTGTAGCTTTCTCATATCACAACATCACTCATTACTAGAGAAATGCAAATTAAAAACACAATGAGGTATCGTCTCTGCTGGTCAGAATGGCCACCATAGAAAAGTCAACAAACAACAATAGCTGGAGAGGGTGTGGAGAAAAAGGAAACCCTCTTACACTGTTGATGGGAATGCAAACTGGTACAGCCACTATGGGGAACAGTGTGGAAATTCCTTAAAAATCTGGGAATAGAACCACTCCAGTATTCTTGACTGCAGAATTCCTTGGCCGGAGACGTCTGACAGCCTATAGTCCATGGGGTCTCAAAGAGTCAGACACAACTGAATGAATGAGCACACACAATTATATTTCACCTGTTTTTGAAAAACTTTCATTATCAGAAAAAAATAATATAATTCATTTAAAAATTTATGCAATCAGAATATTATTTCCATTTCATAAAAGGTCAAGTTACCCAACAGCATCCAAACTCATGTTTTAATTCCCAAGCTTATGCTTGCAATGATATGCGTTTGGAGACTGACAGTCTTCTGCTCTTATGCCCCATTCAGATTGTACAGCACAGTTACGTTCACCACGGAAATAGTCTGTTATCCTGTTATGGAAAAATGCATAGTTCTGTTATATTCTATGAAGACAACTCAGGAAACAATAGCATTTTCCATGTAATTGTAGTACAAGATATTTTGAAAATGGGTAATGAAGTCTGTAATAAAATGTCAGTAAGAGCTTGTTACTCGGAAATTGGGCTACAGGGTAGCCTATTTTTCAACACTGGTATCAACATTTTATTAACTTTCAATATCTCCCTTCAGCTTTCTATAATTTGACTAAAACAAATGTATTCATATTATTTTAAAAATATTTCTTTGTTGGTATTTTTCCTCCTCTATATAGCATTCGTTTTACAAACTTACTGTAGTTTGCAAGTTGAACCATTTAGCCACATCCAAGGACGACCGCGGCCTTCACGAGAGACTTGAATCCACGATATAATTGATAGGGACATCAGAAATTTCTAGCCCAAAATAAAGAATTTTCACTTAAATAGTCATTATGAAATGTTTTTGTTAATTTTTAAAATGCAAGTCAAAGGATGTGTTAGATTCTAATCTAACACTAAAAAACATAAGAGTTGAAAGTCTGAAGTTTTAATAGTGCCATAAATATTAACAAATATCTGTACTTTTGATTCAAAATCAACTCAACATTAGATACTTATCAGTTTCACTGTTCTAATGTTAACAAGGAAAATCCTTTTTTTTTGACAGCCATTTAACAAAGGGAATATTTACAAAGCCATGAATTAGTTGTAGAGATCGCACAAAAGAATACACCTTGCATAACAACTTGGGGATATTTACAGCTGTGAACGACATCTAACATTAAGCCTCAGGGATAAGGAGGTGGAGTAATTGAATACGTGCAATGAAGAAAATTCTGATTCATATAATTTCATTTTTCCTCATGTCAAAACTAACATAGCAAGGCTTTAAATAAGCCTATAGATTCCGTGACATTCATTTTTCTGGATATTGTGACAGTATCAATGGATTTCTCACTATTATATGTTTCTCAGAATTTTAGAGGGAAGTTAAGGAAATGAAATTGAGAAAATAAGTGACATGAGAGCTGAAGATTTGGTTTTCTGAGCCTGACACCATTCTTTGACTAGATAAATCCTAAAGCCATCTGTTTCTGTATTGGTGGAATCCAGTGGACCAGACAAAGGGTCAGAGACTCATTTCTCTCTGCTCCTCCCTGCTAAGGTCAACTGTAAACATGGGAACTAATGAAAGACACGAGAAAGGAGAGCTCTGAAAGGTGGAAATAGAAGGGTGATGTGGCTTGAGACTTCCCAGCAGCCCCACTCCTCTGTAATCGCTAATCACTTCTCCGTGATGAGAGAACAAGGTGGGAGGTGAGGGAATGATACTTAGGGACATCTTGTATCTCCCCACCAACGAGGTGAAAGTGACCTCAGCCTCTTACTTCCCAAACACCCAATACCTAACCTAGCTGTTGGGGGTAGCACAGGTAAGCCATTCCTCCTGTGTGTTGAGAGAATCGTGTAGGCAACACCAGGTAAGCCTTACAAGGTGATCCCTCAGGACGCTCACTAACAAGGAGCAGTCAGAGAAATTGCCTCTGTTTCCTCCACGGAGAGACATTAGGGTTGGGTGATAGGGGTGGAGGTGGGACCAGCAAAGGGGATGGCTTGACTAAAACTACTGAAGCTAGGAAGCCTCTTTATCCCTGAGGGTGTAAGACTCCATCTCCACCCAGAGGCATTGGAAAGAATGGGTCTTCAATGTTGAATTCACACAATGAGCTGTGGAAATTCACAAATGTCACACAAATGCAAAAATTTGGAGGAACTGCAAAATATCACATGGCAGTGATGAGACAGGGACAACCTGTATAATTCCATGTCCTGGAGAAGAAAATGGCAACCCACTTCAGTATTCTTGCCTGGAAAATTGTGTGGCCACAGGAGCCTGACAGGCTGAAGTTAATGGGATTGCAAAGAGTCAGACACGACTGAACGACTAAACACGAACATGGGATTCCATGTATATCATTCAAAAGCAATCAAAGAGATTCTATAATATCAAAAGTCAGGACAGCGAGTAAATTAGGAGGTGGAGAAGTGACAAGGTATTACCGAGGGGTGGGGCTGCTGGGAAGTTGAAAGTTCTATTCCATGATCTGATGTGCAATTACATAATTCTATAGGCCAAATCATATGTTTATTTTCCTTGATGTATGGTAAAATTAGATAGCACAGCGTATTTTAGAATTTAATAGCATTTGTAGAAGCATGGTTTTCTATGAAAAGCAAGAACCAGAAATTACCGCACATGCATGAATGGTATAAAAATGTAAATAAAGTATCATAAAGTTACATTCCATTGTTTAATGGAATACTAGCAGACCTTAAAATAAACAAGCTACAAATATGTACAAAAGCACAAGTGAATCCTATCAAATATAGTTGACTAAATCAAGCCTTTAGCAAAGTGTTGGAAACATTTAATATCTTACCATTTCCTCTTCATTATCTATATAAAGCAGAGTAGAATTCTTAGTAGCACAGGATATCAAACTCTCATTCCATGATTTTTTTTCCAGACTAGTATAATAGCAGTTGTTGGAATATGTAAGCCAGTCTTTTGAGCAATGACCACAATGACATTCTGAAGAAAGATTATGAATTACTATTCAAAAACAATTTGAATTTGAAAAATAAAAATTAAGTTACACATATGCATAGAGGTAGACATACGTATGCATACACACACACACACACACACACACACACACATATAATAACATATCTATGCAACCTCAAGGCTGGTACATATAAAACAAATCTCATTCATGCATTCATAGAGAGGGTCTGTCTTTAATATATGTCCCCATATAAAGCAAACACATAGAAATATCTCCTCTTTACATGCTCTGAAAATCAAGAAATGAAACTTCTATTTTAGAATAGCACAATTATTTGCCTCTTATCCTCTTATAGCAGGAGGAAATTACAGCCAACTGCCAACAATGGATATGGTTATCATATTATTGCATAGGGAGAAGCACTCTCCTATAATCATTTATTTATGAATGTTTATTGCCTGATTTTATAAAGCATGTTCTGTCCCCAAATCCATTCTTATTTTCACTAGCATAAGATAGAGACAAAAATGAACTGTATTCATATCAGAACTTTGAAAATCATTATGTACCTTTCTGGAGCCTTGTTATGAGAGAGGAGTAATTCTGTTCCTGTATTACAGTAGCTAAAAAATTAATCATTAAGAAGTTAATATTGCTTGAAATAAATTATAATGATTTTAGTTTATGAGACTGAGAATTCAGTTTATTTTTAGGAATTAATCTGAAATAAAACTGATTTAGCAAGAAAAATTATTTAGGTAATGAAGATGTGATGGAAAAAATATTTCAAAAACCTAACGGAACGAACTTCACCACGTCTTATAGTATTTGCTTTAACTAATCTCAAGAATTAATTTGTATTTCTCATTAAGATCTTTAAATCTCCTAAACATGCTTTTGAGTTATGAAATCAGAATATACATATACATGCTCTCTGTAATTCTCCTGTGTTGTATATTTCTGACAAATTAAATATAACATACTGTATTTATTCTAAATGCATGTATTTTAATGATAGACACATTCTATAATATTATGAAATGTTTAGCAGCACTGACCATCAGTAAAGTGATAAGTTCCCTTACAGTTTTTCAAAACTGTACTTACAGGGAGTAACAACGATCATTGTCACCACAGTGGACATCAAGACAAGGCAGATGATTCCCAGGATCCCAGCAATGAACTTCTCTGGAGGTGATGGTGAACCTGCAGGGACAGAAAAGGAAGCTGAGAAAGGAGTGATGGGGACAGTTGCCTAGCGTTTACGTACACAAGAACCCAGACGAACACAGAGTTATGGATATAAACTTGGACCCCAACCCATTTTGACCACTGTAATCTTTCTCTCAGAATATACCATTGCATTTTCAGCAAATACAAGACTACATGAGTTGTTGATCAAAGACTTCAAATGATAGTAATGCCAGAATAAAAGTAGTCCTCCGATTTTACATCAGAATCCCATATCCAGCTTTAAGTTTTGTTCCTTGAAGTGAAAAATATGTTAGCTTATCCCCTACTCTTTCTCCACACCTCTGCACCCCCACTGCACACCCTTGAACAGTTCCATTGTGTGTCTAGTAAGTGTTTACCTTTGGAGTGGTAATTCTTGCTGTTCCCATGAAGATTCTGAGAAGCATTTTGAAGATTTAATTCTACATATGTTAATTCCTGCTCAGTCATTGAAATGGAACTTTTAGAAACCTTAGATTTTATTTTCTGCCTCTTTGAGTTCTTGACTCCCTTCAGTTCTGCATAGGTTTCTCCTTGGTTATTCATCTCTGCAGCTGAGTGAGATCAAGGACTGTGCTTTAAGTGAACTGAGGTTGAGTGGTGTACGTGAGATAAGAACCCTGGTACAATGACACAGGCGGGGCAAAGAGCTTAGTGCTCACTTTGCATCTGAACAAACTTAAAGCCTGGATCTAAATTTCTTAGAACTTTAAACAAGTTTTTCATGATAGAATGCTTTTTTGAAAAAGATATTCTATATTTGACACATATATTATTGATTGAAACAATGAAAAGCAATAAATTAGGGTGCTATAAAGAAGTTCTTGAACAATAATATCCTTATTAAGTCAGATTCCACAGAAATATTTTAAAACCATCATAGTGCTTGTGTTAAAATTAAAATGTTCTGTTAACAAGAGAGATTCACCCATATTTGTGATAATTTTGAAATTTAATAATGGTTAAAAACAGTTCTTTAAAGATGAGGAGAGAGTAATGTTGACATATACAATAATTTCCTACACTAAATTACATTATTTGGTGACTTACATTTATTGATGAAAAGGGATAACAAATGGTCTTTATTTCAAATGGCTGACGAGTTCTGAGAAAGCACTAAAAACTGAGGAAATGCTTCATATATTGGAAAATGTTAACCCATTAAACATATATAACAAAGTAATATGAAAAATAAAACAATACTAAAAAATACTTATTTTACAAAAGTAGTTAATAATTGATTTAATGGCTGATATCTGAACCCACAAAATGATAAACATGTATAGGTCATTTATGGAAGAACACTGTTGGTTCAAACTTCCAAAAAGATCTGATAGATGTCAAAGTTAGTAAAGGTCATTTTAGCTGTATAAGTGATGGCAATTACTTATAAAAAATCCAGATAACATAATTTAATAATTCAGACAATTGACACAGTAGTCAGAAATATCTGGAAATTAATTATGACTGAAATTTATAAAATGTGACCTTCAAAAAGTTATTTACTATCTGGTAACCTATACTATTAATATAAAATGGAAATAAGTTTATGCAATATATAATGTGTGTAACACTGAGCACNACCATCTACTGATTATAAAATTAAAAACTAATTGTTCCCTATCATGAGGTCAATAAATTTCACTTAATATTATATACACACCCAAATATGCATGTGTGTAGTCACTTGACTAGCATTCTACAGACAATAATTTGAATACTTGGAGAAATCACCCAATGTTTGTTTTTTTATGGTTATTTTTTATACCAAATTATTAAAAAAAAAAACCCAATGTTCTGCTTTGATTTTGTTGTGTATTTACTGTACCTCAGCTGCATCACCTCTAACATTTGTTAGTTCCCACTAAGTGAGACGGTCTAGTAGAGAGACAGGAGAGGAGGGACACATACCTTCTGTTGGCCAGGAAGTTGTGCATCCTTTAGTGTGCAGATCAGGTTACTCTCTAAAAAGAGACCTGCTATAGCTGGTAACAAAAGGAGAAATTTAAAAACTTAAGACCCGGACAAGAATAAGCAATGTCTGTGATCTTCACAGGCTGCCCTGTGACGCCTCAGAGTGAAGCTAGAATGGAAAATATTGATTTGTCATTAATGTGTCACTTCAGGTTTGAACAGGAAATCCTCACACTTATGCTAGTTGAAGAGAATTTAGCTTATCACACACCTCCAGAAAATAGGAGACTTTGGGCTCCAGTTATGTATACCTGTGGCGGATTCATGTTGATGTATGGCAAAACCAATACAATACTGTAAAGTAATTAACCTCCAATTAAAATAAATAAATTTATATTAAAAAATAAAGGCAAAGGAGAAAAGGAAAGATATATTCATCTAAATGCAGAGTTCCAAAGAATAGCAAGGAGAGATAAGAAAGCCTTCCTCAGTGACCAGTGCAAAGAATAGAAGAAAACAACAGAAGGGGAAAGAGTAGAGATCTCTTCAAGAAGATTAGAGGTACCAAGGGAAAATTTCATGCAAAGATGGGAACAATAAAGGACAGAAATTGTATGGGTCTGACAGAAGCAGAAGATATTAAGAAGAGGTGGCAAGAATACACAGAAGAACTATACAAAAAAGATCTTCATGACCCAGATAAGCACCCAGATCACTTGCCTAGAGCCAGACAGTCTTGCAATGTGAAGTCAAGTGGGCCTTAGGAAGCATCCCTAAGAACAAAGCTAGTGGAGGTGATGGAATTCCAGTTGAGCTATTTCAAATCCTGAAAGATGATGCTGTGAAAGTGCTGCACTCAATATGCCAGCAAATTGGGAAAACTCAGCAGTGGCCACAGGACTGGAAAAGGTCAGTTTTCATTCCAATTCCAAAGAAAGGCAATGCCAAGGACTGTTCAAACTACTTTACAATTGCACTCATCTCACTTGCTAGCAAAGTAATGCTCAAAATTCTCCAAGCCAGGCTTCAACAGTACGTGAACCAAGAACTTCCAGATGTTCAAGATGGTTTTAGGAAAGGCAGAGGAAGCAGAGATCAAGTTTTCAACATCCATTGGATCATCAAAAAAGCAAGAGATCTCCAGAAAAGCATTTACTTCTGCTTTATTGACTATGCCAAAGCCTTTGGCTGTGTGGATCACAACAAATTGTGGAATACTCAGAAAGAGATGGGAACACCAGAACACCTGACCTGCCTCCTGAGAAATCTATATGCAGGTCAAGAAGCTGAATTTAGAACTGGACTTGGAAAACTACACTGGTTCCAAATCAGGAAAGGAGTATGTCAGGCTGTATACTGTCACCCTGGTTATTTAACTTAAATACAGAGTATATCATGAGAAATGCTGGGCTGGATAAAGCACAAGCTGGAATCAAGATTGCCAGGAGAAATATCAATAACCTCAGATATGCAGATGACATCACCCTTATGGCAGAAATCAAAGAACTAAAGAGTCTCTTGATGAAAGTGAAAGAGGAGAGCTTAAAGTTGGCTTAAAGCTCAACATTCAGAAAACTAAGATCATGGCCTCTGGTCCCATTGCTTCATGGTAAACAGATGGGGAAACAATGGAAACAGTGACAGACTTTTTTTGGGGGGGCTCCAAAATCACTGAAGATGGTGACTGCAGCCAGGAAATTAAAAGTCACTTGGTCCTTGGAAGGAAAGTTATGACCAACCTAGACAGCATATTAAAAAGCAGAGACATTACTTTGCCAGCAAATGTCCATCTCGTCAAAGGTATGATTTTTCCAGGAGTCCTGTAGGGATGTGAGATTTGGACTATAAAGAAAGCTGAGAGCCGAAGAACTGATGCTTTTGAACTGTGCTGTTGGAGAAGATTCTTGAGAGTCCCTTGGACAGCAAGGAGATCCAATCAGTCCATCCTAAAGGAAACCAGTCCTGAATATTCACTGGTAGGACTGATGCTGAAGCTGAAGCTCAAATATTTTGGCCATCTGATGCGAAGAACTGCCTCATTGAAAAGACCCTGATGCTGGGAAAGATTGAAGGTGGGAGGAGAAGGGGATGAGAGAGGATGAGATGGTTGGATGGTATCACTGACTCAATGGACATGAGCTTGAGTAAACTCTGGGAGTTTGTGATGGACAGGGAGGCCTGGCATGCAGTACATGAGAACACAAAGAGTCAGACACGAGTGAGCAACTGAACTGACACACTGAAGTGAAGTGAAGCCGCCCAGTTGTGTTCGATTCTTTGCGACCCCATAGACTGCAGCCTGCCAGGCTCCTCTGTCCATGGGATTTTCCAGGCAATAGTACTGGAGTGGAATGCCATTTCCTTCTCCAGGGGATCTTCCCAACTCAGGGCTCGAACCCAGTTCTCCTGCATTGTAGACAGACACTTTACTGTCTGAGCCACACACTAGAAGATCTAAAAATTGGCTATGCTTAGTTCCTCAATTGTGTTCTGACTCTTTACAACCCCAAGGCTTCCCTGGTGGCTAAGAGGTTAAAGCATAAAGACTGTAGCCTGCCAGGCTCCTCTGTACATGAGGATTCTCCATGCAAGAATACTGGAGTGGGTTGCCATGACCTCCTCCAGGGGATCAAACCCAGGTCTCCCGTACTGCAGGCAGATTCTTTACCATCTGAACCACCAGGCTAAGAACACTGCAGTAGGTAGACTGTCCCTTCTTCAGGTTATCTTCCTGACCCAGGAACCCAACTGGGATTTTCTGCATTGCTGGCGGATTCTTTACCTGCTTACCAGCTGAGCTATCAGGAAAGCCCCCAAAATGTGCTACCTTTAGTTACAAGGAGAAAAACACTTTTGCATAGGGATTCAGAGAAAAAGGAATCCCAAGCCATTTAAAAGTGCTTTTGAAAGACTACAAATGGTATAGCTGACATAGAAGTAGTTTCAATTGTTCAGTTCAGTTCAGTTCAGTCGCTCAGTCGTGTCTGACTCTTTGCGACCCTGTGAATCGCAGCACGCCAGGCCTCCCTGTTCAATTGTTATTGTTTTGAAGAAAAATTATAAAACACTGGAGCACTGTTGGCCCTTTAGGTGCACAGATCTATGTAGTTCATAAGAGGAAAACAACAACAACAACAACAACAACAACAACAAACAAGAGCCAAAATGCAATCCTTTGTTGTTGTTTCTGCCTAACTAGCACTTACTTCTGGGGTAAAATAGGGCTCAGACATTCTCATTATACTTAAACATGTAATAATTTTTAAACAATGCTTTTATAATTGTTGCTAATGGAATAGATCATTTTGGTTTTGATGCATTTAAAGGGCAACTTTCAAACCGTTAAACATTTTAAGATTTTCAATTACAGTTGTCGTATTTTATTGAAAGCCAATATCTGTTTCTTCAGATAATTTAAAGAGAACACAAGAAAGAAATGGAAATCTGCTGTTGTTCAAATCAGTCAACCCAATATTGGATATATTTATTGTACTGTATCAATCAGGTTGGATATTCTTAGGATGTTTCTTAAAAATATAGGTTGATATTTACTCACAGTTTGATATTTTGAATTTTTATCTAGAAATGATGTCAGAAAATTTATTTTTAGGGTTTTTGAATTTAGTTATTTCCCACCTGCATGAGAGTCTGAAAGTTGGCCTTTATTTTTCAAGTTTATGTTGGCTGCTAAAGTTCACCAATGGTTTGATCTATGAAATCTTCATAAAATCTAGCATTTTAGTTCTCTATGATTCTTCTCTGAAGGGTGTGAAGTAAATGAAATACTGAAACCAGTGGAAAGTTTCTGTGTGGGAATATTGAATGCTATTTGATCATTGGCTATCTTTATCTGATATTATGTCTTTGAAACCAGTCATACGTATCAACATGGACCTCCTACTCTAAAAGCAGAGGTGAAAGGCCAGTCGAGAGAGCTTGTCCTAGCTGTGTTTCTGACCAAGATTGTCCTCCAATTGGTGAAATCTCAAGGCACAGACACAGGTGCTACCAGTCAGTGTGGGCATGTAATCCATGCTTCTGCCGTCACACTGCTGAACAAAGAGGGATTCAAGGGAACTTGCTATGGATAAGTGATGTAGAATTTGGGAGGTTCTGACTGTTGCAGGAAATAATTTAGCTTGGGGTACATGTTAATTAATAACTAATGTTCACATTACCCACTCCAGTGTTCTTGACTGGAGACTCCCAGGGGTGGGGAAGCCTGGAGGGCTGCCATCTATGGGGTCGCACAGAGTTGGGCATGACTGAAGCGACTTAGCAGCAGCAGCAGCAATGTTCATGTTATTCTACAGATGAAGACAAGAATGAATCAAAAAGAAAGTGGGTCAAAAATATTTATTATGCAGAATATAATCTTTTTGTCTCCAGTTTGGGGAAATATTTAATTCATTTTTTGATGTTAAATTTTGTGGGGGTTTCTCCACAGCTGTTGGTGTTACCTGCCTCATTAGCAATAAATTTTCCAATGTTCAAATTCCCTCATCTTCAAATTCAATGCAATCTGAAAGTTTAAATGGTTCTGTATTATGATTATTTTTCTATCAAAAGAAATCCATTTTTGTATTTATAAATTTGCTTTTTAGTGTATATAGTACAAGTATTTGATGGTGAATACAGCTAAATGAAATATAGTTTGCCTGGATGTTATTTTGCCTATTATAAGATTTACTCTATAATTTGGCATTGTATGGAGGGAGAATATTTGTTGAAAATTAAATGGTAGTATATTTATCCATTTTTTCATTATTAAATGATTGTTCAAATCCACATTTCTCAAATTACAAAGTAACTAAATGGTGAAATGTTAAGACATTTTAAAAACCCAAGACTCAATCCTGGGTACAAAGTTCTGGCAATGTTTACAGGTCAGAAAAATATTTTTCAGGAAAAATATGTGTTTTTATTTCTTTATTTACAAGTACTTTAAATTTTCTCAATAATTTATTTTGTATTAGTCATCTGCAAACTCATCTAAAATTTATAAAATATTTCTGTGTTGAGACTATGTGATTCACTGACATTAATTCTGTGTTCATTTATTTAAAATATTTTCATAGGTCAGTAATTAATATACAATCGTAGTATAACGTGAAAAATAGAGGAGTATCACTGACTCCACAGTCTTCACTGAATATTGACTGTGCCCTTTGAAGTCTACTATGTGATGAAAAGGCATTGAGAGGCAAAGAGGCCCTTACTTCATGAACATATATGTGGAGGACATGTTTTGTTTTGTTTTAGGAGCAAAAGCACACATTTAAGGAACACACAAATGAATAAGGAAGACACACATATTGTTTTCTTTAAAATTTTTTTTATTGGATTCTAGCTGATTTATAATGTGTGATAGTTTCAGGTGTACAGCAGAGTGATTCAGTTATACACATACCTGTATCTACTCTGTTTTTAGATTCGTTTTTCTACATAGGCCATTACAGAGTATTGAGTAGAGTTCCCTCTGCTACACAGCAGGTTCTCTTTTATATACAGTAATGTGTAGATGTCAGTGCTAATCTCCCAGTGTATGCCTGCCCTCCCCATAACCTGTTGGTTTTCAGTCATGTCTGACTCTTTGCAACCCCATGGACTGAAGCACACCAGGCTTCCCTGTCTATCACCATCTCCCAGAGCTTGGCAAACTCATGTCCATTGAGTCAGTGATGACATCCAACCATCTCATCCTCTGTCGTCCCCTTCTGCTCCTGCCTTCAATCTTTCCCAGCATCAGGGTCTTTTCAAATGAGTCAGTTCTTCGCATCAGGTGGCAAAAATGTTAGAGCTTCAGCTTCAGCATCAGTCCTTCCAATGAATATTAAGACTTAATTTTCTTTAGGACTGACTGGTTTGATCTCCTTGTAGTCCAAGGGAATCTTGGGAGTCTTACCCAGTACCACTGTTCAAAAGCATAAATTCTTCAATGCTCAGCCTTCTTTATAGTCCAACTCTCACATCCATACACGACTACTGGAAAAGCCATAGTTTAACTATAGGGACCTTTGTAGGCAATGTAATGTCTCTGCCTTTTAATTTGCTGTCTAGGTAGTAACCATAAATTTATTTACTACATCTGTTGATTCTACTTCTCTATCGTAAAATGTCATATAGATGGGAAAGAGAAACAAAACTGTTTATTTGCGAAATGACATAATTGTCTACACAAATTCCAAAGTATCTCCAAAATCTTCCTAAAACTAATCAGTAAGTAGAGTCCCTGGACTGCAAGGATATCCAACCAGTTGATCCTAAAGGAAATCAATCCTGAATATTCATTGGAAGGACTAAGGCTGAAGCTGAAAGTCCAATACTTTGGCCATTTGATGCAAAGAACTGACTAATTGGAAAAGACCCTGATGCTGGGAAAGATTGAAGCCAGGTGGAGAAGGGGATGACAGAAGATGAGATGGTTGGATAGTGTCGCTGACTTGATGGACATGAGTTTGAGCATTTCGTGAGTTGGTGATGGACAGGGAAGACTGGCATGCTGCAGTCCATGGGGTTTCAAAGAGTCGGACACAACTGAGCGACTGAATTGAACTGAAACATGGTTTCAGAAAGAACAGAATATTAAAATCAGTTATATTTCTATATAAATTATTAGAAATTGAGAAAAACAAAAAATGTCATTTATAATGGACTTCCCTGGTGGCTCAGATGGTAAAGCATCTGCCTACAATGTGGGAGACCTGGGTTCAATTCCTGGGTTGGGAAGATTTCCTGAAGAAGGAAATGGCAACTCATTCCAGTATTCTTGCCTGGAAAATCTCATGGATGGAGGAACCTGGTAGGCTACAATCCATGGGGTCAAAAGCTTTAAGTTGATAGTATAAATGTACCAAATATTTGCACCATTTGTATGCTGAATTATAAAATACTAGTGAGAAAGGTTGAAAAAGACAAATTGATAATAAACTATAGTCCTAAACTGGAAGTCTAAACATTATGATGATTCTTTTTCTCTCTTAATTGCTCTATAAATTTAAGTCAGTCATAATCAGAAACACACAGCTTGGTTCTCTGTGACAACCTATAGGGGCTGGATGGAGTGGGAGAAAGGTTCATGTGGGAGGGGACATATGTATACTTATGGCTGACTCACATTGTTGTTTAATAGAATTCAGTACAACATTGTAAAGCAATTTTACTCCAATTTAAAAAAAAGTTAAAAAATAAGAAACATGTTAAGCTTTTATTTTGTAGAAAGTTGCATATTAATTTTAATTTTTTAAATGAATTTTATTTTTTAGAACAATATATATTTACAGAAAAAGTTTGCAGATAGTATAGAATTCCATATATTCTGAAATCAGTTCCACTTTAATTCATTTTATATTAGTATTGCTAATATATTTTGTTGTAATTAATAAACCATCAGTGTATTTGTAGTAACTAAAATCCACAGTTTATTCATGCTTCTGTAATTGTTTTTACCTATGTCCTTTTTCTATTCCAGAATCCCATCCAGGTTACCACATGACATTTAGATGTCATGTTTCTTTAGGCTCCCTTTGGCTATTACAGACTTTCCTTGTGTCTGATGATCTTGATAGTTTTGAAAAATGCTAGGTAGGTATATTTTAGAATATCCTTCATTGAGATGTGTCTGACGTTTTTCTCTTGAGGAGATTGGAGTTGTAAATTTGGGGAGGACGACAGAGTGCAAATTTTATTACATCATATCAAGGCAACAAACTGAGCAATACTTATCACTGTTGATGTTCCCTTTGCTCACTGAGGTGGTGTTTCTCAGGTTTTCCACTCTAAGGTTACTCTTATTTTCCCTCTTCCATATGACTCTGTAATAATTTCTTTGGAAGGAAATCATTATGTGCAGTAAGTACTTAAGGAGTAAGGAGTCCCATCACTTTTAGGCAAGAGCATCTACATTATTTACTTAGAATTTTTCTGCATAGGAGATTGTTTCATCTCCTTCATTTGCTTAATTATTCAATCATTTTATACTACTGTGGACTCATGGATACTTTATATTGGGGTTATAATTAATACTATTTCTTTTCTGAGATTTTTGCTGCTTAAATTGTTCCAGCTTTGGCCATTGGTAATTCCTTTACCTAGTTGACATACCCCTACAGTTTTAAGCACTTCTCCACTTTCTAGAACTACAAAAGTCTCCAGGCTCTTCTACTGTATTTTTACCCCTATTTTAGAATCAGCCATTTTTCTTCAAGTAGCTAAGATTTTATTTACTAGTAATGGAATTATAATAAAAAAAGGCCACTAAGTAAGTTTTTTCTTCTTTGCAAAAAAAAAAAAAGGTGAAAACAATTTTGAAAAAGACAATGCAGGAGAACTCACATCATTTTACAACTTCCTATAAATTCACAATAATCAAGGTATTGGTGAAAGAAGGCAGATATTCAGATCAATGAAATAGGATAGAGTTTAGAAATAGAAGTATAAGTGGTGAATTGATTTTTGACAAAAGTGCCATGATAATTCAACAGAAGAGTACAGTTTTCAAAAAATGATGCTAAAATAACTAGACATCTTTTTGCAAAACATTTTAAAAAAAGAATTCAATCCATCCTTTGCACTATATACAAATTTAATGCAATGAATTATAGAATTCAATGTAAACTTAGAGTTTCTAGAAGAAGGCATAGGAGAAAAATTTTCAAGTTCAGGT
>SJYQ01001973.1:244522-265345 GCA_006410935.1 Redunca redunca
TTCAGGTTAAGATTTCTTAACTAAAACCTTCTTAAATATAAAAACATATGTTTAAAAATTATTTATTGCACTTTCAAGTTAAAATTCTGCTCATCTAAACTTCTAAAAAGAATGTTAAGAGAATACAAGCTATACTGGAAGGCAGTATTTATAAAACACATGTCTGAAAAAATATTAACATCCAAAATATATAAAGAGAGAACTCTCAGAGCTTAATAATAAGAAAATGAACAACCTAATAAAAACAGGCAAACTATTTAATCAATCTTTACCATAGGAGATCATATGAAAGAATGGTGCACATCATTTATTGATTCAGTTCAGTTCAGTCGTGTCTGACTCTTTGTGACCCCATGAATTGAAGCAAGCCAGGCCTCCCTGTCCATCACCGACTCCCGGAGTTTACCCAAACTCATGTCCATTGAGTTGGTGATGCCATCCAGCCATCTCATCCTCTGTTGTCCCCTTCTTCTCCTGCCCTCATCCCTCCCAGCCTCAGAGTCTTTTCCAATGAGTCAACTCTTCATATGAGGTGGCCAAAGTACTGGAGTTTCAGCTTTAGCATCCATCCTTTCAATGAACAGCCACGACTGATCTCCTTTAGAATGGACTGGTTGGATCTCCTTGCAGTCCAAGGGATTCTCAAGAGTCTTCTCCAACACCACAGTTCAAAAGCATCAATTCTTTGGTGCTCAGCTTTCTTTACATTCCAACTTTCACATTCATACATGACCACTGGAAAAACCATAGCCTTGACTAGATGGAACTTTGTTGGCAAAGTAATGTCTCTGCTTTTGAATATGCTATCTAGGTTGGTCATAACTTTCCTTCCAAGGAGCAAGCATCTTTTAGTTTCATGGCTGCAATCACCCATCTGCAGTGATTTTTGAGACCTCCAAAATAAAGTCTGACACTGTTTCCACTGTTTCCCCCTCTATTTCCCATGAAGTGATGGGACCAGATGCCATGATCTTCGTTTTCTGAACGTTGAGCTTTAAGCCAACTTTTTCACTCTCCTCTTTCACTTTCATCAAGAGGCTTTTTAGTTCCTCTTCACTTTCTGCCGTAAGAGTGGTGTCATCTGCAAGTCTGAGGTTATCGGTATTTCTCCCGGCAATATTCATTACAGATACACAAATATATCTTTATTATACCACACCTTTATTAAAAATAGTTTTAAATTTTTTCAATATTAAAGTTAGTAGGACACTAGCAAATGGAATTCTCATACACTGCTAATAGAATGCAAAATGGTACAGACACTTTGCAATATGGAATCACACCCAGAAGTCTGGACTTGCCAGAGAGCATTCAAGCTATTAGTTGTGGTATAGGTCACAAACACAGATCTATTTGTTTTCTTTCTGTTACTATACTGTCTTTCTGCTAAAAAGTAAGGAATCAAACAAATGCATATACAATTGATACAGAATAATAACTTCACTTATTCTTGGCATTAAATCCCAGGTACAATGTACATGACAGTGACAACATTTTGCAAGATTACTTATTAAATCTGTGTGAGTTGCAGAAATTGACTACACAGTCCTAAGGTTCATGAGAAGCACTGATACTTTCTTACTCTGCCAACCTGTGCTCATAACTGGTGTGATCTGGGATTTATGTTTGAAAGAGGCAGAAGTGGAGGCTCCACAATGTATCTCTATCAAGCTAAAATATAGGTGCAGCCCATAACAAAGCATTCTGGAATGAGAGATATACAGACTGGACTTCCAAGGGTCTGAGTTTTCATAAGGAAAAGTTGTATATGTCTTTGGTTGTTGTTTCATTAGGTAGCAAGACAAGCTATCTTCTTCTTACAAATGAAATGCATGAATCTGGAACAGTCAGAAGGAGATATCTTCGTTGCTTTAATACTTGCACAGTTTCCCTTTTTTGACTCTTTCCAATCACTGAAAATAAAAGCATATAAATAATGTAAAATATACATTCACTAATGCAAACATAAGAAATATTGGTTCAAAGGTAAGGTATATATATTTTCTTTCCTTACAAGAAACTATCCCTTGGTGCCCTAGCCTTTCCTAAAGCATACTTTATAAGGATTATAGCAACAAGTTGAAAAGTCTCCCTCTCTATATATACTCAATTTCTGAAGTTAAATTCTTTGTATGTGTGTGTCTGTATGTACATGCAATGCTCATGTGTGTGCTCAGTTGCTAAGTTATGTCCTATTCTTTACAACCCCATGGACAGTAGCCTCCCAGCCTCCTCTGTTCATGGGTTTTCCCAGGCAAGGATATTGCAGTGTGTTGCCATTCTTCAGGGGATCTTCCTGATCCAGGGATCAAACCTGTGTCTCCTGCATTACCAATGGATTCTTTACCACTGAGCCACCTGTATATGCCCATATATGTATGCATATTTGTCTATATATTGAAAGTGTGCATTTCCCTATATACTTTTCAAAATGTAAACTGGAATATGGAACTTATTATTTACTATCTATTCTAGAGACTTACAATTTTGGAAAAGGCATTGTCTTATCTTCCCATGTCCATTGATTTCTGGTTCCTTTACGAGATAATCCAATCCAAAAGAAATACAACAGTCCGCTTTGAATGAAGTTCTGCAATAAAAAGAGATATGTTCTATGAGAAAAATGTCTTTTCATAATTCTGAAATGAAGTAATAATCTTTTTTAATTTTTTTATTATTTTGAGTAACAAAAAGTGTAAAGATCAACTTCATCCTGATTCTGTTCAAATGATAAAATAATAGAATCTTAGTTATATTTATTAAATATAGTGACATAAATGAGACATAAAATAACACCGTCTTAGCTTACCTATCTTTTTTTTTTTAAGATTTTTTGGATGTAGATTATTTTTAAAGCTTTTATTGAATGTGTTGTAATATCACTTCTGCTTTATGCTTTGGATTTTTAGCCGAGAGGGATGTGGGCTCTTAGGTTCATGACGAGGGATCACATCTGTACCTTGTGTGTTAGAAGGTAAAGTCTTAACCACTGGACCACTGGGAAAGTCCTGTACCTATCTTATTTAATCTTCAGACTAAAATACCTTAATTTGCTTTCAAAACTGACACTTGTAGCTCAAGAAAAAAAAATTCTGAGCAAAATTGGTTGGTATTTTGAGGTTCAGGTGCGACAGATGTGAGGTTTTACCAATGTCATTTAGATTTTCTTTTTTCAAAAGTACTGTGCTTATTTTTTGTGACGTGAGCATCTTGAAGAAGCGGTCCTTATTCTACCAGATGAGATGTTTACATAGGTATCTGGAAATTACTTGAAAAGTACAAATGTAACTGATGTTCATCTTGTAACTTAATTTTTACCACATTTATGCATATATATTGGGATTTCCCTGGTGGCTCAGTGGTAAAGAACCTGCCTGCTAATGAAGGTGATGAGGGTTTGTTCAGAAAGATTCCCTGGAGAAGGAAATGGTCACCCACCCAAGCACTCTTGCCTGGGAAATCCCATGGACAGAGGAGACTGGCAGGCTACAGTCCATGGGTTCATAAGAGTCGACATGACTTAGCAGCTAAACAACAACAAACAACAACAATGTACATATATTACCTCATGTGATCTTCCTAAAAGATGTTGGAAAGAAAATATAGCCAGTTTTATTACAAGCAAAGTGATGTGTGAAAGGGAACTAAAGAGAGTTTCCAACTATAAATTCTGTACTTCTATTCTACTTTAGTTTTTACCTTTAGTTTGTTTTTACTTTTCCTTTGTTTCTTTCACCATAGAGAATATGGCAAAAACTTAGTCTCTCTACCCAGAAAAAAATTACGTACCGTCTATTCTTAATACCGTCTATTCTTAAGATTTGACATTCAATTTCATGGTTTTCATAGATGGTCTTATTTCCTGATGAAGATATCCTACATGAAAGATTAGGGCTTCTAGACTAAAGGTAATTTTTGAGCCCACCAGGCTCCTCTGTCCATGGAATCCTCCAGGCAAGAATACGGGAGTGAGTTTCCATTCCTTTCTCCAGGGGATCTTGCTGACCCAGGGATTGAACCCAGATCGTCTGCATTGCAGGCAGATTCTTTATCGTCTGAGCTACCAGGGAAGCCCCTTGGAATAAAAAGGAAGTTAATCCAGATCTGCAAAATCTTCTTTTCGGGTTCAGATTTGCTTTTGTTTTCTTGATGGTTTTCAAGTTCATATTTTTATAGCTATTTATGAGTTGTTAAAAGCCAAAGATATGGGTAATTGTACTATTACAGACAATTGAGTGAGGCTTAGTGTCTGTGAAAGAATATTAAAAGATTCTCCTTAACTTGGAATGTAAGAATATATTTCTTGAAAGAATAATAGCAAATTATTTCTCTATTCAAATCAAGGATATTGATAAGGATTACGAAATATTTAGTTCAATTTTCTTGGAAGTTAGTATGAGTTAAAATTTAATATGAGCTTGAATTGATCTTCAATTTTAAATTCATACTAAGTCTTCCTTTTACCCTAAACTCAGTGGTATTGTACTTCTTGATTTTGTTGGAGGTAAAATGACAGTTTTTTTCAGAGAGAAGCTACACTTCCATGAAATTAGCAGTAAGAAAATATAATTATCTCTGAAAAAATGATATATTTTAAGCAAAATTTTTTTCCTAATTGTTTCATGTTCCCCTTTACATTTGCTCTACTGGAAAAGTTCTAACTGTGGGTGAATTAGATGAATTAAATGAAATTTTAATTTCATTTCTACTTGTATTTCTGACCTTAAGATGAGAACCATCTAGATCTGAATCAACTTACAACTGCAAACTGCCGCTGCTGCTAAGTTGCTTCAGTTGTGTTCGACTCTGTGCGACCCCATAGATGGCAGCCCACCAGGCTCCCCCATCCCTGGGATTCCCCAGGCAAGAATACTGGAGTGTGTTGTCATTTCCTTCTCCAATGCGTGAAAGTGAATTCGCTCAGTTGTGTCCGACTCTTAGCGACCCCATGGACTGCAGCCCACCAGGCTTCTCCATCCATGGGATTTTCCAGGCAAGAGTACTGCAAACTATGGACACTCAAATATTATCAAGCATTAAGATTTATAACAGGACTTCCCCAGTGGTCAAGTTGTTAAGAATCTGTCTGCCAGTGCAGGGGACACAGCTTGGATCCCCAGTCCAGTAAGATTCCACATGCAACAGACAGCTAAACCTATGCACCACGACTACTGAGCCTGAGCTTTAGAGCCCATACTCCACAACAAGGGAAGTCACCTCAATAAGAAGCCCTGTCACCTCAGTTAGAGAAAGCCCAAGAGTAACAAGGAAGACCCAGCATGGCTTAAAAAAAAAAAGAAAAGAAAAAAAGATTTAGGCAACAACTAATGGCAGATGGCCAGGTGAATAAGAGGAATACAGGGTGAGATGGAAAGCAGAAATACGTCACCAGTTCTTCCTGATCTTCTATCTTAAGAAGCGTGGAGTCCATTTTCTTGCAGATTTTTTTACTTTCTTCAAAGTTAGTCAATTCATCCGAAAAATAGTAACATTTCTGTCCACAACACGACCATTTACTTTTACATTCCTTTCCTTAAAAACAAAAGATATTCCTCGGAGACCATTCAGTGTGTATCTTGAAAGGAATGCTCTGGAACTTAGCTACTGAGGAATCCTTTCTAGTCCTTGTAAAACCATTGATTTCATGAGATGGATGGACTTCATTTCTAAGTTCCTGGCCTTGGGGAGATGACTTAATCTCTCCAAATCTATTCATAATACTATTAAAATTCTCTAAGAAATATATCTTAGAAAATTGATGTTTTTTCTCACAATTTCTACAGATAGGAGTTCATAGGGGAAAACAACTTTTTTGTATTCTCTGAAAGAAAGTGAAAGTTGCTCACTCGTGTCTGACTCTGCGACCCTGTGAACTAAACAGTCCATGGAATTCTCCAGGCCAGAATACTGGAATGGGTAGCCTTTCCTTCTCCAGGGGATCTCCTCAACCCAGGGATTGAACCCAGGTCTCCTGCACTGCAGCCACAAGGGAAGCATTCTCTAGACTAAGTAAAATCTATAGGTACAGAGCTGATCTTAACTTAGCATTGATACATTGTACCTGTTTATGTATATCAGGTACATAAACCTAGTACCTGATCTACATATCCACAAGAGAGCATATAATAATGATTAAAGAATGTGCTAAAGGAGAATTAGAACTTTTTGGTAGAAAAAGTATTATTTTGTGAAACCGTGATTTAAAAGAATATATCATGTATACAGAAGAATCTAACCACTGGGAAAGACTGAGTTGTTTTCTTTTTTTTTCCCCCCAATAAAATAAAATGAAAGTTGGACTCCACAATTGGCTGATTCTAAAATAAAATCCAATTTGAGCAGGTTATCAACTGATTGAGAAAAGCAGAGAAGAAACATGTCGGTGTCAGTCTTTATGTCTACATACCTGTGTTAAGTGGTTTCTCCTTGCGAGTCATGTTTTTAGATGTGGGATTTTCTTGTGTTCTATTGTCCAGTGGAGGCTCTGGTAATCGACCCTGGAAAACTTTACTGTACATCATTAGCTCTAGGAAGGCATAACATGGGCCAGACTAATAGGCATAACTTAAATTTTAATATGTCAGTTAATGTTCAGGAGTTTAATTCCTGTGCTTTTTAGAGAGATAAGACTATATAGGAAGACAATAAATTACATCATAAAAGTCTTTGGGAATGTTGCTGCTGCTGCTGCTGCTAAGTCGCATCAGTCATGTCCGACTCTGTGCGACCCCATAGATGGCAGCCCACCAGGCTCTGCTGTCCCTGGGATTCTCCAGGTAAGAACACTGGAGTGGGTTGCCATTTCCTTCTTCAATGCATGAAAGTGAAAAGTGAAAGTGAAGTCGCTCAGTCGTGTCTGACTCTTAGTGACCCCATGGACTAGCAATGGCTAATCTGAAAATAACATTAAGAAAAATGTTCCATTTATGATAGCATCAAAAATAATAAAATATTCAGGAATACATTTGACAAAGATGTATAAAACATGTTCTTTTAAAAGAAAATCATTAAAAATTAAAGACAAATAAATGGAAAGATACCTCATATTCACTTTACATCACATACGAAAATTAACTCAAAATGGATCAAACACACACACGAAGAAGTTAAAATTATGACATTAGATAACATAGGTGAAAGTTGTGATCCTGGATTAGGCAATGGTTTCTTAGATATCATACCAAAAACACACGTGGTCAAAGTAAGCATATACTGGGCTTCATCAAAATTAAAAGCTTTTACACATGAAAAGTTACTACAAGAGAGTGAAAAGCAATACAAATAATGGGAAAATATTTACAAATTATGTAGCTGATAAAAGATTAATTATAGATTAATTATATCCATACAGTGGAATATTTTTTGGCAATTAGAGGGAATGCCATGTTGATATATCCTATCCTGAATGACCCTTGGAAGAATCATGTTAAGTGAAAGAAGCCAGTCACAAAAGACCATGTATTATATGATTCCACGTTTAAGAAATGTCCAGAACAGGAGAATCTAGAAAGACATAAAATAGATTATTGGTTGCTTTAGGCTAGCAAATTTTGAGAGAAATGGGAAGCAATAGCTAATAAGTGTGAGATTTTGTTCTGGAGTAAGGAAAATGCTCTAATATTGATAAAAGTTAGGTTTCCCTGGTGGCTCAGATGGTAAAGGATTTGCCTGCAATGCAGGAGACCCAGGTTTGATCCCTGGGTCTGGAATATCTCCTAGAGAAGGAAACGGCAACCCTCTCCAGTATTCTTGTCTGGGGAATCCTATGGACAGAAGAGCCTGGTTGCCCACAGCTCATGGGGTCACAAAGCATTGGACACAAGTGAATGATGAACAGTCTGTTTCATGGTTGTGCACCTCTGAATGTACTTGAAGTCACTGAATTTTACTCAGTAAAAGTGGGAATATATGGTTGGAGAATTGTATATTAATAAAAGTAATATATATTATATACATGATTATATGTATACACACAGGCATACAATTCAAAGAGTTTGGTTTATCAATAAATGCTGCAGAGGATGTGGAGAAAAGGGAACCCTCTTGCACTATTGGTGGGAATGTAGATTGATACAGTCCCTATGGAGAACAGTACGGAGAGTCCTTAAAAAAAACTAGGAATAAAACTATCATATGAAACAGCAATCCCACTACTGGGCATATACCCTGAGAAAACCATAATTCAAAAAGACACATGTACCCCAATGTTCATTGCAGCACTATTTGCAATATTCAGGACATGGAAGCAACATAGATGTCCACTGACAGATGAGTGGATAAAGAAGTTGTGGTACATATAAACATAGAAGGTTACTTAGTCATAAAAATGAATTTGAGTCAATTAAACTGAGGTGGACAAACGTAGAGCCTGTTATACAGAGTGGAGTAAGTCAGAAACAGAAAAGCAAATATCTCATATTAATGCATATATATGGACTCTAAAAAAATGGTACTGATGAATCTATTTGCAGGAATAGAGACGCAGTGGTAGAGAACAGACATGTGGACATGGAGGGGTAGGGGAGAGCGGGACGAACTGGGAGATTAGGACTGACAAATATGCACTACCATGTATAAAATAGTCAGTGAGAACCTGATGTAGAGCACAGCAAGCTTAGCCTGGTGCTCTGTGATGACCTAGATGGGTGGGATGGAGGTCCAAGAGGGAAGGGATATATTTATACATATAGCTGATTCACTTCATTGTATAGCAGAACCTAAAGCAACATGGTAAAGCAATTATACTCCAATAGAAAATAATAATAAAAATCACAAAATGGGTTTTAGAGAGAACTGACATCAAGTTAGGGAGTTAAAAAATACATCATGGATGATTTAGAAATGTCATCCATGTCCTATGAAATGGGCCTTGAGGGATGTCTAAAATGTCCATAGGCAGAGGCAGGCTACATGAGGAAGCCTGTCCAGATGAAGAGAATAGCATAAACAAATGTACTGTGCCAGAGAGATTTAGAGAAACTTGCAGACCAGCAAATTATCTAAAATTATCTGAAGCCAATTTGGATGTAGGGAAGAAAGCTCAAAATCATTTGGTTGAAATAAAACTGTGATTCACAAAAGCAAACATAAGTAGGGGAATTTTAACATAATTTAATACAAGATGAGACAGTTTCTTGGCATTTTGATGACATGATCATAGATATACTCGGAGAAGTTTATCTGGCCATAGCAATAGGATTTTGAAAGTCTCTTGACTTTAGGAGGTGACTGTAATAGTATAGGAGAAAAAGCATTGTTGGGTTGTATTAGGTGTTTGTGAGAATAAACAATTTTAAAAAGTAAGTTTGGACTGCAGAATGGAGATTGCAGGAGGATTGGACCATTTATGAAAAGGCGTCAGAGAGTACAGAGAAATTAATGTTCACAAAGTATGATCAGTCATCAATAAAGTCTGAAATATAGTTTTTCCTGGAAGTATCCTGAATATGATCCAGGTTGTGTCAGTAAAGAAGACATTAGAAACTTTTGGGGAACTTGGTAATTGTCCAAGTGATTACATTAGTGGTGATGGTGGAACAATATCTTGGGTAGCACTGGAGATCATAGCTTTGGAACTACTAGGAAAAGAAGACTGGTAAAAATAATAATTCCCAAGGAAGGAGACATTTGGTTCAGGGCACAGGTCTTGTTAACTTACCCATAAATCCTAAGATTCCTGTGGTTAAAAGGAGAAGGAAACAGAAGATTCCGAGAATCACTACTGTGAAAAACCAAGGAAATGGAACTGAAGACCCGGTCCAGAGAGGGGGAAAAAAAGAGGCTGAGAAGATTGGCAGAGTAAAGATTAAGTTACAGAGCAGGGTTTAGAGGGAGATGTTCCATAAATTCAAAACCCTAACTCTTGAATGTCTTCAAACTTGAAATTATAAATTGAAATGGATAATGAACAATTTGAAACATCAGTGAACTGAGAGTTATTCTGTTCTGTTAATATGTATCTCTTAGGAAAGTCACTTATTCTGCTGCTGCTGCTGCTAAGTCACTTCAGTTGTGTCCGACTCTGTGCGACCCCACATACGGCAGCCTACCAGGCTCCGCCGTCCCTGGGATTTTCCAGGCAAGAACACTGGAGTGGGTTGCCATTTGCTTCTCCAATACATGAAAGTGAAAAGTGAAAGTGAAGTCACTCAGTCGTGTCTGACACTTCGTCACTTATTCTAACTTTAACAAAATAAACCTCTGATTCATTTCTATGATTTATGAATACAAAGTAAATATCAAATATAGGTATTTGGTTTTTGGAATGCAAACATACTTCTAAAACATATCTGTATAAGTCAGTTTTATTGACCCATGATCAGAGTATATTTATAATTTTATAAATATTGTGTTCTTCCATGCATACAAAGTATATATATATAAATACCCATCATTTTCTTATTGGGACTTTGCTATAGTTTCAGCAGTAGAAGAAATTATAACTCCAAACATGTATCAAATAATATTAATCAAGCATTGTTTCTTGAAATTTCATAGAACAAGTGGATAATGACATCAGGAAAGTCACAGTTGTTTCCAAACAAATTGAAAAGAATGAATGTTCCTACTTGATTGCTCAGTTACAAATTTATGTATATAACACGCAAACTACAATAATTATCTGCAATATACTAAATATGGGCATTTCATTTTCAATGCTACTTTTTTTGTTTAGGTTATAGGATATAGTTTAAGCAACCCCGTGAAACTGGGCAGGCTTAATAATTTGGTACCATGGTAAACTGAGCAATTGGAGAAGATGTAAGCTAGGTCTGGCTTCCCTGGTGGGTCAGTGGTAGAGAATCCACCTGCCAAGCAGGAGGTGCAGGTTTGATTCCTGGTATGGGAAGATCCTCTGGAGAAGGGAAGGGCAGCCCACTCCAGTACTCTTGCCTGGGAAATCGATGCACAGAGGAACTTGGTGGGCTACAGTCCATGGGGTCGCAAAAGAGTCTTACATGACTTAGTGACTAAACAACAACAAGCTAGGCCTCTACATAAACTTTACCTTTTTCTTCGGGTGATCCAGTTCTTGTTATCTTTGTCTGGTTGGACTGTGAAGTGACTGTTTTCACTTCTGTGTAAATCAGCTTCTCTTTTGTCTCTGGAGATTAAAAGAGAAATCTTTTAATAGTCACACTATTTCTCATAAAGCATGTAGGTTATAAATATGTTTGAATAGAGTTGACAAAGTTTTTTTTTTTTTCCAAATAAAGGAGATTTATGTAATTTTTTTCTTCTTACTATGTAAAGTCCACTAGGTAAATCTTTTAAATGACAAAATCTTGAGAATGAATTAGACATAATGTGTTCTAGGCTAAATTAAAATGAAATTCCTTATAAAAGTTATTTACCAAGGGAAAGAATAATAACATAATTCAGTAGGGTTTGGGAGAAAAATACACTCACTTTCTTTTCGCGCTGGCTTTTTGGAAGGAATGTGCTTCACCGTTGCATATGTTGCATGTTTTCCACTCATCTCTAAAAAATTTTAATAACAATTCTAAGACATATAAACCTACAGGTTTTTATTTAAACTAAGTTTTCAGGTTCTATCTTTCTGGGTTCTTTGTGTATTACTGACATCACTGTTTCATGCCATTTAATTACTGNTACTGACATCACTATTTCATGCCATTTAATTACTGATGCATGATTTTACTTTTGCAATTTTCTTTTAAGAAAGATTTTTGTCTCAGATTATTTTCTTTCTCATTCTTAAAATTATCCATTAGCATCTCTTTAGATATCATTTCACCTATTACCTGGAGTTCTCTAAATGTGGTATATACTTCAACTTTAAAAGGGTAACAGTGCTATGACATTTGAAATATTCATACTACACTTAAAAACTCTCTCTATCCAGAAAAATGCCAATATAAATTTATGAGTCATTTTGTATTGTAAAGATTGTGTTACATAATATATTCTAAAATTTCTCTTTCCTCAGTTCTCCTGATATTTTTCTATCTTTTTATCTTCATTCTTTGTTCATGATTAAAGATAGCTTACTTCCCATTATCTTTGAAAGAACCTCTTCCAACAAGTCGTTAAAAATGAAAGCCCCACAAATGTGATTCGAATTGGTTTATTTGTAATCAAGTAATCCTGTAGAGTGTGTGGCATTATGTCCATAATATTTGAACATATAGGTTAAAAGCAACCATATGTTTATTTTCCTTGAAATAAATTAATATTTATATATAAGTATTTCTATTAATATATTTATATTAANAGATAACTTCTCATAAGACAAGACAATTGTATAGAAATAGATTTACAATGCTTTTAAAAATTCTTTACCAGATTTGGAATATATGAAGAATATGGAAGCTACATCACATATATAAGAAAATTCTGGATGTAGGTGTGAAATAGAGATACACAGTGTTATACAGATAAGAATAATTAATCACTGATTAAATAATTATTTTATTATTCATATCCTGCCTTCATTGATGTGATCATTTGGTCTATCCACTCAGTTAATCCAAAAGCTATATTGAAATATTGGCTAACAACACTATTGGTTGTATTTAATGGTAAACCATGAAAAAATATAAGGTAATTTACCTTATAAAGTAATTTTAAGTCTGAACGATTTAGCTCTTTTTCCTACAAGATTAAGTTTACTGAATTACTTTTTAAAGTCTCTATTCTTTGTGCTCCATATATGCAATCAAGTGGCACTGGTTATAATGATATACGCTGAGAGCAACAGCTATAGGTATAGTTGGTGATACCTGTGTTAGTTCGGTGGTTTCTGGTGAAGTCTGGTCCAAAGAGAAAAGGTAAACCCCGTGGGCGAATGGCACAGATGTGTGAGCTGGACTCAGGATGGCTCTTCTGTCTGACTTACTTCACTCAGTATGAATTTCTAGGTCCAATCAGCTATACTCCAATACAAAATAAAAAGGTTAAAAAAAAAAAAAAAGAAAAGATGGTTCTTCCCTGGGATCTAAATATGACTGGTTTTTGCTCCAAAGGAGCTGCAGTATTTGCCAGTTCCTTGTGAAGATGTAAGAAAGCAGCTCGTATTTAAACTTCAGGCTTTACCATTTGCTTTTTTTTTTTTTTTTTTTTTACAGAGAAAGGTCGTATTTTAACAGGGCAGATGACTGAGAAAAATAATTTAAAGGGCCATACTCACTTTGCACAGAATCCAAACACAGCATGTTTAAAAAAAAAAGTGTGGGGGGGAGGTCATTAACACCACTATGACCACCACCAAATGCTAGGATTCTAAATATAATCCCTATATCAAACATTAGTTTGGGCTTCAGACACTAGTTTGGGCTTTAAACAGCAACTGTACATAATGATATATTAAAATTCATCTTCTAAACTACGCTAGTGAAAATATATGAATCCTAATAGTCCGTCTTTCTTCACATTATTCTGAAGGGGATTTTGAATAATACATTTTAAGATGTTAAGATTTATTAGCTGGAGAGCCAGTCAACCCCTGGTTCTCTTAAAATATACCTAAATTCAATTGCTTTATCTTTTGAAACACTTTTCTCCAGCACATGAATTTTTTACAGTCTACTTTTCAGTTCATTCCAATACAAATATACTGTATAATCTCTAACTATACTCTCTGCATATAAGCTTCAGGTTTTGAGATTTTTTATTTCATTCCCCTTCAGTCTGTACTCTAATAATAAAGAGTAGAAATATATTGGCTTACCCTCTTAAGTAAGTATGTTATTCGATCAGTCCTGTCCAACTCTTTGCAAGCCCATGGACTGCAGCCTGCCAGGCTCCTCTGTCCATGGAATTCTCCAGGCAAGAATACCAGATTGGGTGGCCATTCCCTTCTCCAGGGATCTTCCAAACCTGAAGATCAAACCCTGATCTCCTGCATTGCAGGCAGATTCTTTACTGTCTGATAAACCTTACCCTCTTAGTGGCAAAGAATCCACTTGGGAATGCAGGAGACATAAGAGATGTGGGTTTGATCTTCCCTGAATTGGGAAGATCCCCTGGAGAAGGAAATGGCAACCACTCCAGTATTCTTGCCTGGAAAATTCCATGGACAGAGGAGCCTGGCAGGCTACAGTCTGTGGGGTTATAGAGTTGGATGTGACTGCACACACATACACACACACACACATTCACACCCTCTTAGTAGTCTAAAGTAGCAGTTCCAATAGTATAATGAATAACACTGGAAATGCAGTTTAAGTACATGGGTTTTAACTCAGTAGAAAAAGATAGTTTTATCTGTTGTCACTGTTCAATAATAATAAAAAGCACAATAAAAAATGTATTTCAATTGTGGGTTTCATTCATATGAAAAAAACATTTTAGAGTGGTGCATTTGTAAGAGTTTCCCAAGGAAAACCTATTTTGATATAAAAATAATTTGTTACCAAATTTTCAAACAGAATGAGTGTAATAAAAAAGCAAATCTATGTAGGCTGTAAAAGATAATGTTTTGATTATAGGTTCTTTTGGGCTTTGTAATAGTCCTTTCTTATTTTTGTCTTGCTCTCTTGAACTGCTCTGTGTGTGTGTGTGTTGCTCCACCCTGTCTGACTCTTTGCAACCCAAAGAACTGTAGCTTGCCAGGCTCCTCTGTCCATGGGATTTTCCAGGCAATAATATTGGAGTGGTGTTGAGGTCCTTTAATGGACCGGAACCTGGTGGTCCAGAGTTGATGATAAAATAAAGGCGAGAAAGAGGCTGATATTCCTTGGTTTACACAGAAAGCCAATAAAGCACCTGCACGGGGCTTGCTCTGTTCACGAAGGCCTCAGGCGCCCTCTTGATGGGGTGAAGGTGCAGAGAGCCTTCTCGAGAGGGTCTCAGAAGCCCTGGCAGGAAAGTGAATTCAGAGAGCCTCTGCGCTCCAGGGGATCAGCCTGAAAAAGAGAGAGAGGGAGAGAGAAAGAGAGAAAGACACGGGAACCAGAGCTCTAATGGAGCAAAGATGTTTTAATCAACATGATGTGGGCATATTGTCTTACAAGGTAGTTATTCTCAGCAAAGATAAAGATTAAAATGCCAGACTTACAAAACATAGGTGATCCATATTAAAGAGAGAGACAGTTGTAAACAATCACTTTTACCGTATGGTTCACAAGAAGGAAGAGGGTACTTATCACTGTATAGAAAAACTAATGAAGGAACTGCCTGGATTCTTCAGCCCCTGGGAGAGGCTTGCCTCTCCGAGCAGAGAATTCCTGACAGATCCAAAACAGCACACAGGAAGCCTCCTGTTAAATGCTTCCTGACAGAGTGGGTTGCCATTTCCTACTTAACTGCAATAGACTTCATCTAAAAAACCATCTGGTAAGCTCGACACTTAACACCACATAATTGTAATATTAGAACCTGAAAACATTTGCTTAGGCCTTAGCTTCCCACATTTGCAAGTCCACTCAAATTTGCAATTTCCACTTCTTCCTGATCACTAGTTTCTGCACTTAATCAAAAAATCAATTATCTCACCCACTTCTTTATCATTTTTCTTTATAATATTATACCTCTCTAAAGAAATTTATTTCTTCACTATATAATGTGCTCATTATTTCTAAATGTCACTAATTCTTTAATCTTCCATATTTAACATAGTTCTCTTAATCTTTACTATGATTATACTTCACCTTACAACTTGTTTTCTCCAAATTTAAAAATTAATTTACCTAGATTACTGAATATTTTACAGCACCATGCTAAGCACTTTGCAGATATTACCTTATTTAATCCTGAAAGAATTTGAAATTTATGAAAAATAAATATCAAGTTTTTTTTTTACAAGGTGATAATACAACCTAACAGGTATAGTTGACTTTTTGTTGGCTTTTCTTTTGTTTTAATTTCAAGAACATACTCATGTAGATAAACACAAACACATCAACAACTGATGAACACTGAACAGTCTGTTATTTCATATAAGCCTCAGTCTTTAGTTAGCACCAAAGAAACAAACTCAAAGAACTCGAAATTTCAAAATACGGAAAAAAGGATGATGTTAAAAAAAATGTTAGCATTGGAAACCTAGTATTTGCCACCTGCAAAGTATACTTCTTAAAAATAATCTTGGTGATATCACAATTTTCAAAATATTATGTATGCTCTATTTCTCCTATTATACAATTAAAAATCTATATGTATTTTCTGACTTTGTTTATACACAGAGCACATTGGAAGTTTATTTTGCTTTCTGTCTTGGTATTGTAATAATATGAGCTAACAGGTCACAATTATTAGTATTCAGAAATATTTTTACCATGTAAGCAGAGTTCAAGCAAAATTTTAACAAGACAATAATTGCTCAAAAATATTTAAATATTAGTGAGAGCCCCTGTTTGAGTTTCCTGAGCCATACAGCAAATTCCCATTGGCTATCTATTTTACATATGGTAATGTAAGTTTCCATGTTACTTTTTCCATATATCTCACCCTCTCCTCCCCTCTCCCCATGTCCATAAGTCTATTCTCTATGTCTATGTCTCCATTGCTGCCCTGTAAATAATTCTTCAGGGAGATGGGAGGGAGGTTCAAAATGGAGGGGATATATGTATACCTATGGCTGATTCATGTTGAGGTTTGACAGAAAACAACAAAATTCTGTAAAGTAATTATCATTCAATTAAAAAAACTTAAAAAGCTAAAAAAATTTAAATATTAGTAAAAGAGAACCATTTTTGGGGATTTCATCACTTCTTCCATTAATGTGCTTTTCAAATTTTTCATTTTTGCTTTTTCATTTTTCTCAAAAAATTTTATTCTGTATTGGAGTAAGCTAACAGTATGGTGATAGTTTCAAGTGATGGCAAAAGGGACTCAGCCATAAACATACGTGTATACATTCTCCCCCAAACTCCTCTCCCAACCAGGCTGCCACATAAGTTCCCTGTGCTATAGGGTAGGTCCTTGTTAGTTATCCACTTTAAATAGAGCAGTGTGTACATATCCATCTGAAACTCCCTAGCTATCCTTTCCCCACATCCTTCCTCCCTCTCCTGAAAACATAGTTCTTTAAGTCTGAGAATCTGTTTCTGCTTTATAAATAAGTTCATTGGTATCATTTCTTTTTAGCTTCAGCATATAAGGAGTGTCATATGATATTTCTCCTTCTCTGTCTGACTTACATTACTTAGTATAATGACTGATCTTTAAGTTCGTCCATGTTGCTGCAGGGACAAGAAGGCCCAACGTGCTGTAGTCCATGAGGTCGTAAGGAGTCAGACAAGACTGACCGATAGAACAACAGCACCATGTTGCTGCAAATGGCATTATTTCAATTTAGGATACAACACGACATTCAGTCATAATGTTTTCTTTACTCTGTAACATTTCCAGTCTTGCGGCCAGGTTTCATGTCAAATACCCCTTAAGTTTGTTCTTCTGATGTTTTTCTCTTGTTTAGACTGGAGAGGTGGGATTTTCAGAAAAACTACCATGAAGGTGAACTAACCTAACCATCAGGTCTTATCAGGGATACATTTATCCACAAGGTATCAATGGTGATCTTAACCTTATCACTTGGTTAATGTGTGTTTGTCAGGTTTTCCCACTGTGAAGTTATCATTTTCTTCTTTCCAAGCTCTGTTCTATGGAAGAAAGCAAGTCACCAAAGCCAGTCCATCCTCAGTCAGAGTTAAACTACACCTCCTGGGCAGAAGAATGTCTGAAATTTTTCTGAAAAGATTTGTCTTTTCTCTCCCATTTATTTAGTCAATCACTTATTTTTAATAGCATGGGATCACTGATATTAATTTTATTCTAGGTTTTATAATGCAATATTACTTTATTACCTTTGTTGCATAAATTGTTCCACTTTTGCCTATTGGGAGATCTTTTGGTAGCTCCTCTATGCCTTTGACCTACCCTAATCATTTTATTTTTGAGCACTTTCTACTTTCTGTCATTGTAAGACACTCTCAGCTTATATATTTTCTCTGTGCCAACTTTAGAATCAGTCATTTCTCCAAAGAGCTCTAGTTCCTTTTACTGATGAATAACATTTAAAAACCAAGATCAGGGTACTGGGTATGTTTGCTGCTTTTGGGGTTTCACTGCTTCTAACTTTTTAAGTGGACAGAGCTAGGCACTGTATTAACCCGTGTATACACACATACATGTATTTGTTTGTATATTTCTTCACCTGTATATACACTGGGTGAAACATGAGTTCAAACAAATGTTTCTGACTCTAATCTAGTGACACGATATTTAGTCTAACCTTCCTTTTCTGCTTGATCGGTAACTTGCTTTTCAGTTCAGTTCAGTTACTCAGTCGTGACTGACTCTTTGAGACCCCTTGAATCACAGCATGCCAGGCCTCTCTGTCCATCACCAACTCTCAGAGTTCATTCAAATTCATGTCCATTGAGTCGGTGATGCCATCCAGCCATCTCATCCTCTGTCGTCCCCTTCTCCTCCTGCCCCTAACCCTTTCCAACATCAGGGTCTTTACCAATGAGTCAACTCTTCACATGAGGTAGCCAAAGTATGGGAGTTTCAGCTTCAGCCTCAGTCCTTCCAATGAACACCCAGGACAGAGTTCCTTTAGGATGGACTGGTTGGATCTCCTTGCAGTCCAAGGGACCCTCAAGAGTCTTCCCCAAAACCACAGTTTAAAAGCATCAATTCTTCAGCACTCAGCATTCTTCACAGTCCAATTCTCACATCCATGCATGACCACTGGAAAAACCATAGCCTTGACTAGACGGACCTTTGTTGGCAAAGTAATGTCTCTGCTTTTCAATACGCTAACTAGGTTGGTCATAACTTTCCTTCCAAGGAGTAAGCATCTTTTAATTTCATGGCTGCAGTCACCATCTGCAATGATTTTGGAGCCCCCCAAAATAAAGTCTGACACTGTTTCTACTGTTTCCCTATCTATCTGCCATGAAATGATGGGATCAGATACCATGATCTTAGTTTTCTGAATGTTGAGCTTTAAGTCAACTTTTTCACTCTCCTCTTTCCCTTTCATCAAGAGGCTTTTTCGTTCCTCTTCACTTTCTACCATAAGGGTGGTGTCATCTGCATATCTGAGGTTATTGATACTTCTCCCGGCAATTTTGATTCCAGCTTGTGTTTCTTCCAGTCCAGCGTTTCTCATGATGTACTCTGCATATAAGTTAAATTAGCAGGGTGACAATATACAGCCTTGATGTACCTTTCCCTATTTGGAACCAGTCTGTTGTTCCATGTCCAGTTCTAATTGTTGCTTCCTGACCTGCATATAGGTTTCTCAAGAGGCAGGTCAGGTGGTCTGGTATTCCCATCTCTTCCAGAATTTTCCACAGTTTATTGTGATCCACACAGTCAAAGGCTTTGGCATAGTCAATAAAGCAAAAATAGATGTTTTTCTGGAACTCTCTTGCTTTTTTGATGATCCATTGGGTTTTTTTTCTTAATAATGGCATTAAATTAAACCTGGAATCTTGGGATATTGTCTTCAGTTCAGTAAAAAAAATAAAAAATAAAAATAAACCTGGACTTCCCTAGTGGCTCAGAGGTTAAAGTGTTTGCCTGGAATGCAGGAGACCTGGGTTCGATCCCTAGGTTGGGAAGATCCCCTGGAGAAGGAAATGGCAACCCACTCCACTGGAGGGAGGAGCCAAAGAACAACTGTCCTTTGGCTGCAATCAATATGTAAAGTACGTCTAATAATGTGTGTTGTGAAATATATGAATTTGCTTTTTCTTTTTTCCCATATACCTATTTTTCTTGAAAGCAACTTTTCTCTTTAGGAATTAGCCCCCAGTTCAATTTCACACACAGATTTTTTACCATCTGAGCCACCAGGGAAGCTGAAGATTACTGAAGTGTGTAGCTTATCTCTTCTCCAAGGGATCTTGCTGCTGCTAAGTCGCTTCAGTCGTGTCTGACTCTGTGCGACCCCACAGACGGCAGCCCACCAGGCTCCCCTGTCCCTGGGATTCTCCAGGCATGAACACTGGAGTGGGTTGCCATTTCCTTCTCCAATGCATGAAAGTGAAAAGTGAAAGTCACGTCACTCAGTCGTTATAAATATTTGTTATACAATATTTCATTACATATATATATAATATATATATCACTTGTACTGTTTTCCATATCTTGGCCATTAATGTTAATGAACAATGCTACAATGAACATAATAGTAAAGATATCTGTTCACATTCCTGTTTTCATTTCCTTTGGCTGTATATCCAGAAGTGGAATTTCTGGATGATATGGCAGTTCTATTTTTAATATTTTGAGAAATCTCCATACTGTTTTCCATAGTGTCACATCCATTTTTATTCCCACCAACAGTGCAAAGGGTTTTCCTTTTCTCCTTTCTTCACTAATACCTCTTCTCTCTTTTCTTTTTGATGTTAGCCATTCCAACAGTGGTGAGATATTATCTCATTGTGGTTTTGATTTAAATTTCCCTGATTATTAGTGATGCTGAGTACCTTTCCATGTTGGTCATCTGTGCCTTTTGAAAAATGTCTGTTCAGTTTTTCTGACCATTCAAAAAAATCAGATTTTCTTTTTGGTATTGAGTTGTATGAGTTCCTTATGTATTTTCGATTTTGTGTATGTTTGTCCAGTCACTCAGTTGTATCTGACTCTCTGTGACTCTACGGACTGTAGCCCACCAGGTTTCTCTGTCCGTGAGATTTTCCAGGCAAGAATACTGGAGTGGGTTGGCATTTCCTAATCCAGGGGATTTTTCCTGACCCAAGGATCAAACTGAAGTGTCTTGTGTCTCCTGCATCAGCAGGCAGATTCTTTATCACTGTGCCACCTGGGAAATCTATTTTGGATATTAACTTTTATCAGCTACATGAGTTGTGAGTGTTTTCTACTATTTTGAGGTTTTTTTTTTTT
>SJYQ01001973.1:275772-295080 GCA_006410935.1 Redunca redunca
CTCTCTCTCTCACACAAATACATATATATGTGTATATATATATATATATATATAGAAGAAGGAAATGGCAACCCACTCCATTATTCTTGCCTAGAGAATCCTGTGGACAGAGGAGCCTGGTGGGCTGCCGTCTGTGGGGTCACACAGAGTCGGACACAACTGAAGTGACTCAGCATGCATGCATGCATTGGAGAAGGAAATGGCAACCCACTCCATTATTCTTGCCTGGAGAATCCTGTGGACAGAGGAGCCTGGTGGGCTGCTGTCTATGCGGTTGCAGAGTCAGACAAGACTGAAGCGACTTAACTGCATGCATGCATAGCATATATATATATACATATACATATATATATTCTAAATTTTGTTAGTAATTCTGGCTAGCTTTTATATCTAACATATTTACAAGTAAATTATTCCCATTCCAGCTGCAACTGTACATGCATGTGCTTTTTTTTAAAAATTACTTTATTTCAATTGGAGGCTAGTTACAACATTGTTATTGTGCTGATCTATGCTTAAACTTAATTCTGTATCCCAGATCATATGTCCTGTCTTTCCTGCTATTGCCATAATTTTCCTAACTGGAACAGTCTCTTCTTCTTTATACAGGTGTACCTTTTCCCACATATAAAATATTGGGTTGGCCAAAAGTTTGTTTGGATTTTTCCATAAACTGTTACAGAAAAAAAATGAACAAACATTTTGGACAATAATGTAAAAGTCAAAGTCGCTCAGTCCTGTCTGACTCTTTGCGACCCCATGGACTGTCCATGGAATTCTCCAGGCCACAATACTGGAGTGGGTAGCCTTTCCCTTTTTCAGGGGATCTTCCAGGCCTAGGAATTGAACCCCAGTCTCCTGCATTGCAGGCAGATTCTTTACCAACTGAGCTGTCAAGGAAGCCAATACTTACAAATAATTAACACATTTTGTGAAACTTACTTATCATATGCCTATCTCTTTGTGTATATACCAATGTATGAGTTCTTTGAAAAGAGGAAGAGTGAGTGCCTTTACTCCCCTGAATTCCCTACAGTGCCAGGTATAACAAATTTCACACGTCATGTTCTAAAGTAATGTTACTTTATTTGAACACAGTGAGTGGCGTCTACCAAAGCCAAGTACGGATTTCCAGGGGAAATGTGTGTATGCAGGTGTCCACACTGTCAGCATAGATAACTGCACCGTGTCTTCCTCGTGCCTGTGTGAGAAGCCTGTCTGTGCTTAAAACTCAGAAGAAGAAGGTTAAAAGGAAACTGATGAGGTTTGCACATTTCAGTAACATTCCAGATTCTCAATCTGCCTGTCTTTATTCTACTGTCACTTTACGTTATTCATAACCCTTTTTTTTTTTTTGGCAGAAACTGATAAATGACTTCATGAAAGAAGAATCCAGAGTCTAGAGTTAAAGCAAAAATATCAGAATGGCACAGAAAGCACAGACACTCAGAACCTTTCGATTTTTTGAGAATTATACAAATGAATTAATAAACATATTTGTCATAAATACTTAGTCTTTAGGAGTCTTTTTATGTTTAAAAATCCACTTATTTATTTTCAATTCTAACCTATGAAAATAAGCCTGTAAAACAAATATAGTGGGGAATATAAGTGATAAACGGTTTACAACATAGCATACAAAAATGTAAAAAATACAAAGAAATATGAATAATAATAATAAAAGGCAGAAAAATGTTAAAATTAACTAAAACAAATTGCTAATGTTATCTGTTTCTCAAAACTGCTTGCAAAAGTCTTCCTAGCAGATTTTCAATATATCAGTTTCATTTAGCATCTTTAATTTCTTGCTTCTTATCTTAGTAGAAAACTTAAACTTCCTGCCAAAGGCTACTTTTAAATAGAAATGGGATCAGTTCTCCCCTAAACCCCACAGTTTCAAGTTGTTACGTCATGAATTCCTCCATCGCCTACATGCAACCACTTCAACTTAAAGAGCATTACTTTCAACCCATAAATACACCCATATATCTCTATCTATTTGTTATATTCATGTCTTCTAATCACTCCTTCTATAGGTTTCTTTTCACAGTAACTGTACTTCAGCAAAACTTCTACACTGATTAGGTACTTTTTTACTTTTTAATCATCTTAGAATGTCATTATTCATCTTCTCTTTTCTTCTCTTTATTGGTACTGTTTTTGTTTGACACTAATTATCTGTTATTCACTCATTCACCCACTTTGAATCTTTTTATGTGTCTCTTTTAAGCAGTAAATTTAATTCATAAATTCAATTTATTTCAAATTGTTATTGTTTTTATTGAGATAAAATATTTTATTTCATGCTATTTGATCTATCAATAGAATTTTACTGGGTACTTATTTCATTCTTCAGCAGCAGTATTGTGATCTTTGGATGCAATATTATTTTACTTTTAACAGCTTTTGTTCTTTCTTAGTTTTCTTCTTACTACTCTGGTCCCATGCCCTTAGTTTTCTTTATGGGTTTTTCAATTGCTTGCTAACGTTGAAGCTTGAAGTTTATATCAAGGAATATTCATTTCATTTAGGATAACATATGATTTATTGTCACAGGTACGGTAGAGAGAGTTTTGCTGTAAGAGATAATAGACCAGAAAAGAAAGTGAAGTCGCTCAGTCGTGTCTGACTCTGTGATCCCATTGACTGTAGCCTACTAGCTCCTCCTTCCATGGGATTTTCCAGGCAAGGGTACTGGAGTGGGTTGCCATTTCCTTCTCCAGGGGATCTTCCCAACCCAGGGATCGAACCCAGGTTTCCCACATTGCAGGCAGATGCTTTACCATCTGAGCCACCTGGACTCAAATACTTCTACTGCATTATCAGTATACCTGATTCTTCCAGTTATTCTATGAGTCTCAGTTTCCTAATTTACAAGATAGGGATAATAGCTGAAGCTCATAGTTGTTTGAGGATTAGGCAGAATAATCTGTTTGAGGCACTTAGGAGAAAGACAAAAGTGTATCCAGTAGATGCTAGCTACTATTTCAGATGAGAAGGAAAATGTGAAGTTTCTTATAAACTGTGAAACACTGCATGATTTAAAGGTATTTTTATTATAAACAATGATGGCAAATGTAGAAATTATGGAGGTTGAATGCACGCTCTTCATACACATCACATTAACTTTTTAACCTTTTTTAATCTACCTCCCTTTTTTTCTATCTTGCACTCCTTCCTCTCCCTTTATTTCTTCATTAAATTACCTACACTCTTTTCTTTGTTTACTATCTTCCTTTCCTTTTACTTGTTATATTTCAGGTAGAGTTTATTAATTACAAGCGACAGAAACAGAATTTAGCCTTGTGTGGGCAAAAAGGGAGAACTTTTGGAAATATACTTGCTTAGCCCCTATCATTGAAGGAAAGTTTGGATAAACAAAACATAAGAAAGGAGATGGAGTAGCTTAGCCACAGGGGAAACTGGAGCTAGAACTTGAACTCTACCAGTGTGATCCATTGCTTTTCTCTGCCTGTCTCAGCGTGGGTTTTTTTTTTTTTTTTAATTCATGAATATAGATTTCTTCCATATAATAGAAAACATGGACAATATCTATTCTCAGGCCCCCTATTTTATAGCTTCTGTTATGAATATTATGAGGGAGATTCTTCTCATTTAATTTCATTAGAAAAAAAAATAGTAAATAATGGCACATTAGGAAAAGCTAAGCCCAAAAAACACAACACCTTGGCCATAGCTCTATGTATTGGAGGGTTGGAGGTTCTCAGGAGAAGAGGTATATGCTGGCTGATAGTTGCAAGAAAGCTCCTATAATTATACACTAATTTTTCCTGTACAAAGAAAAGTTACCCCAAATTAAATATATTCCTTGACAGTCTAGAGAGTTTAAGATAAAGTAATAACACTGAGCATATATTTAAAATTTACTATGTGTCAAGTGCTAAGAATTTACATGTATTCAGTCCAGTTTAGTTCAGTTCAGTCGCTCAGTCGTGTCCGATTCTTTGCGACCCCATGAATCACAGCACGCCAGGCCTCCCTGTCCATCACCAACTCCCGGAGTTCACTCAGACTCACATCCATTGAGTCAGTGATGCCATCCAGCCATTTCATCCTCGGTCGTCCCCTTTTTCTCAAGATAACCCTATGAAGTAGATTGCAGTATTTTATAGAAAAGAGAAGTGGTTAACTTTCCAAGGTTGTAGAACAAGTTAGTAACAGACCTAGAATTTGAATGCAGATATGTTTTTTCTAATTTATTTTTTAACTTTATTATTGGAGTATAACTGCTTTACAGTGTTGTGTTTCTGCTATACAGGAAAGTGAATCAGCTATAGGTATACATATACACACATTAAAGATTGAAGACAGGAGGAGAAGGGGACGGCAGAAAATGAGACAGTTGGATGGCATCACTGACTCGATGGACGTGAGTTTGAGTAAGCTCTGGGAGTTGTTGATGGACAGGGAGGTCGGCATACTGCAGTCCATGGAGTCTCAAAGAGTCAGACATGACTGAGTGATTAAGCTGACACACTTTGCCCCTAATCCCACCTCTCTAGGTCACAACAGAGCACTGAGCTGAGCTCCCAAATGCACACATCTTAATGCCACAACTTATGCCCTGAAACACGTAGCTACATATATCTTCTCATATACCTACTCAAAGAAGCATTGGCAGAATCATAGTATACTGATTAATGGCAGGTGATATTATGCTGGTAACCTTAGAAAATCATGAATAATGATTATGTGTTCAGTAAAAATAGTGGGGAACTCAAAAGACAATATGGCCTTTGCAGTTTTGCAGTAGCAGTGTTAGAATAAGAACGAGTTCTCTGGGAAGTACACATAAGGGGTGCCACTCAAATTTAAGAATTTGAGTGGATTTTATATCTAGAAAAATATATTGATAAATCCCCCACATCTCAATTTTTTTAATATGTTATGCCAGGTTTCCAAGGAAATTGTCTGAGACAGAGATTATTGTGTCAAAGGGGCTCCTAATGGAAGAGAAAGGAAATAGTATTGAACAGAATGAGTTGTGATAAACCTACAACTCAGATAGGGTTCAGTTCAGTTCAGTTTAGTCTCTTGGTCATGTCGACTCTTTGCAAACCCATGGACTGCAGCACACCAGGCCTCCCTGTCCTGGAAGGGTTAATTTGTTGCTTACCCAACATCCCTTTTAGTTAGTGGACTTTCTAAACCAACATGGTCTTTATTTAATTGACAGAAATGTCTTTATTTTTCTATGGTGTAGGTAGCTCAAGATTTAAATAGTTTTAAGGCTTGGTATCGGTTAACACAAGCCATCATAAAACCAGTTCAAGCAGAAGGGAAATAAACTACATGTTTTGATGAAGGTAAAGCATAGGTACATAGCAGAGAACGTATGAGAAAAGGAGAGATTTTTGTGGCTAACTTTGGAAACACAATGTGGAAAGATGTGAACACAACTCAAATCTTCCCCACGTTCAAAATGTGCTCATCTTGAAGTCTAGGGTCTCATCATTTCAATAAAGTCAAGTTGTGAATAACGATCATTGAGTTATATTCACTGGGATCAGATTCATGGGCAGGTCCTTTCAGGCCAGTTATCTGTATATTAAAAGCAAGTTTTCTGTTCCTCAAAACTCAAGAAAAAAAGTAGTGAAAAATTGTCTTCCACAAAACTCATCCCTGGTGCCAAAAAGGTTGGGGCCTGCTGCTTTATTTTCTAGGATGGGTACTGTATACCAATAAAGTTCAGAGCATTCTCTACTTGTAACAAACACTTAATAAGTATAATTATTTGAAGAAAAAATAGAAAGTAGTGAGAAGGAGGATAAGTACTATATAATATTGGTTTACATAAATATTAGACATTTTAAAGAAGTTTATACTTGACCATTCTCGGTGACTTTTGTTTTTAATAATTTTTGTAAGAATTGATGTACCCACTGAACACAAAACATTTTATACATAAATCCTAAATTTGAGGGGTCTGTTGACTGATAACTTTAAAAAGCACAGAAGTGTTAATTTGTCATCTATTCACAGAAAAAAATTGATTATCCAGATTTATTCTCTTAATTGTTATATATTCTCGACAGTACATGTGGGAATTAGTGTTCTTTTAGGTTGGCAATAGTATCCATAAATGTATCATCAAAATACTACAGGACTGATGAGAAGTTTGATTACTTATCCCTACAACATGATAGAAGATTTTTCTATTGACTACAGATAAATATTTTTAAATGGACTTTTACAATCCATTTACAGAAAAATAAATCTTAGATAAAGCACCTGCTGTTATATTTCTAAGAAGATACAAACCGAACCACACAGTTAAGAATTTTGCACTACAGATTTTTCTTACATCCTTAATTCAGAAGATGAATCTTTATTATCTTGATTTTTATTCAGAAGAAATAGCTAGGTTGTGGTTCTTACCTTCATTTTATTTAAATTTTGTTTGAGTGCTGAACAGTATTTGTTTTAAAGAAAGAATGGCAAGTAATTTTAAAGAATTTGTGAGAGAAGTAAGATTTATATCATCCTGTTGTAGTGACAATGTTTTGAAAGATTTCAAGCTGTACATGCTCTGAAAATGACTTTAATCTGATATTGTTTTAATTTGCAGAGGAGAAATCCTCTACAGTGAAATTAGTAATTTTATCCATATTAATTTTGAGTGGTAATATTCAAGAAGCATCCATAAGGCAACAGTAAAGATGAGGGAAGGGTCACATTTCAAGTTTCTCATTCACTTGTTGTTCGGTTGCGAAGTCATGTCCAACTCTTTGCAACCTGATAAAGCAGGCTCCTCTGTCCACTGTCTCCCAGAGTTTGCTAAGATTCATGTCAACTGAGTTGGTGATGCTATCTAACCATACTGACCTTTATCATCCCCTTCTCCTTTTGCTTTCAATATTTCCCAGCGTCATATGAGTCGGCTCCTCATATCAGTTGGCCAAAATCACTGTAGATGATGACTGCAGTCATGAAATTATAAGAGGAGAAGGGGACGATGGAGGATGAGATGGTTGAACTGAACTGAACTTAGGTGCTATGAGGAACTAAAATGAGAGGTGGTGTAACTCCTACACTCAGGAAGCACGTACAAGTGAGATATGACCAATAGAATTAAATGCACATAAAAACTAGTAACAGAACACAGAAAGATGACTGCGTGTGTGTGGGTGAAGTGTGCAGCAGGCGTCTCTGTTCACACCTGTAGTTGCACAGGAAACTCTAGCTTGGCCGAGGCTGTGGTGGACACTGTGGCTTCCAGGGGAGATTTTACTAAGCCTGTGGTGACTCCACAATATGAGTGGAGATGCTGAAACAATGTGGCTGAAACAATGACCTTTTCCCTGCAAACCTATTAACATTTCTTGACTACAGAAATAGTATTAAGTGAGTGAAATGAGGACATTTTCAGGGGAATAAAGTGAAGAAGACATTAGCAGAGAAAGTGAGACTGGTCTCAAGATATTCAGAGACACGCTAGAAAAGAGGAAGACTATGCTCTCATACAGAGCAGCATACAAAACCATGTGAATGCAAATTTAAAGCATAGGGATTATGTTGATATGGTTTGTATTAAAATTCAGATACCTTCTTATTAGAAGTAATATTAATACCCACAAGTTAATGGATTACATTTACTAGCACAGTAATACAAATATAAAACTTGGTGTTATGAAATGGAAATAAAAATAAGAATTTTGAATCTATTATTGCAAGTTAATGACTAAAAGGGTCTTTACAAATCTTGAAAAAAATTTATATATCTTAATCCACTCAGGAATGGTTCTTTAAAGCCATTTAATTATTTAATTAAACAGCTAGTAGAGGTGATCAAGTTCCAGCTGAGCTATTTTAAATCCTAAAAGATGATGCTGTGAAAGTGCTGCACTGAATATGCTGGCAAATTTGGAAAACTCAACAGTGGCAACTAAGCTTTAACAATATGTGAACCAAGAATTTCCATATGTACAAATTGGATTTAGAAAAGGCAGAGGAATCAGGGGTCAAATTACCAACATCTGCTGTATCATAGAGAAAGCAAGAGAATTCCAGAAAAACATCTATTTCTGCTTCACTGACTATGCTAAAGCCTTTGACTGTGTGGATTGCAACAAACTGTGGAAAATTCTTAAAGCGATGGGAATACCAGACAACCTTATCTGTCTTCTGAAAAACTTGTATGCAGATGAAAAAGCAACAGTTAGAACTGGACATGGAACAATGGATTGGTTCCAAATTGGGAAAGGAGTATGTCAAGGCTGTATGTTGTCACCCTACTTACTTCACTTATATGCAGAATACATCATGAGAAATGCCAGAATGGAGGAAATTCAAGTTGGAATCAAAATTGCTGGGAGAAGTATAAATAACCTCAGATATGCAGATGATACCACCCTTATGGCAGAAAGTGAAAAGGAACCAAAGAGCCTCTTGATGAAGGTGAAAGAGGAGAGGAAAAAAAGCTGGTTTAAAACTCAGCATTCAAAAAATGAAGATCATGCCTTCCAGTCCCATCACTCCATAGCAAGTAGATGGAGAAACAATGGAATCACTGAAAGAGTTTATTTGCTTGGGTTCCAAAATCACTGCAGATGGTAACTACAGCCATGAAATTAAAAGATGGTTGCTCCTTGGAAAAAAGCTATGACAAACCTAGACAGCATACTAAAAAGCAGACATTACTTTGCCTACAAAGGTCCCTATAGTCAAAGCTATGGTTTTTCCAGTATTCATGTATGGATGTGAGAGTTGGACCGTAAAGAAGGCTGAGTGCTGAAGAATTTGTGCTTTCCAACTCTGGTGTGGGAGAAGACCCTTGAGAGTCCCTTGGAGTTCAAGGAGATCAAACCAGTCAATCTTAAAAACAGTCAACCCTGAAGAGTCACTGGAAGGACTATTGCTGCAGTTCCAATAATTTGGCTTCCTAATGGGAAGAGCCATCTCTGGAAAAGACCCTGATACTGGGAAAGATTGAGAACAGGAGGTGAAGGGGGTGACAGAGGATGAAATGGTTGGATGACATCATCAACTTAATGGACATGAGTTTGAGCAAAAACTGGGAGATTGTGAAGGACAGGAAAGAACAGCCCCCTTGTGTGCTGTGGTCTACGGGGTTGCAGAGTCAAACAGGGCTGAGTAACTGAACATAAACACAAAATAATGTGTGTATAATAAGGTCTATTTGTATACACATTATAGATTTCACCGCCTCCCCCCACCCCATTTCTTTTCTGGTTGAAAGTGATGTGTTTTAAAAATAATTTGTCAAACTGAGAGCATTGACATATACACCACTATGTATAAAATAGTTAGTTAGTGGGAAGTTGCTGTATAGCACAGGTAGCTCAGCTTGGTGCTCTGTGATGACTAAAGGGGTGGAATGGGGTTGGGTGTAAGGGAGTCTCCAGAGGGTGGGAATATATGTATACATACAGCTGATTCACTTCACCGTAGAAGAGAAACTAATACAACATTCTAAAGCAATTATACTCCAATAAAAAAATAAAAACACAAAAAGTAAAAGCAATATGTCTTCTTGATTAACATTTCAATTACAGAACCAAAGAAGTATATTTTACAAACTTGAAATTTACACACAAAGGTTAGATTTATAGGAGATTCATATATAAAAAAGCTACTCACTCTACAAATATTTTGAGTATTTGTATTTAATTCTGTTTTAAATGTTAAACTCTTTGTTTTGATTCCTATTTTTAGAAGATAGATTTGTAAAAATGTCTGCAACCTTAGGTAAGTGAAGGTCTTTGAGGTACAAAATCAACTACAGATTCACTGAGAAAGAAAGAGGAAATACAAGATTATATTCCTAAATATTCTGGCTGGCAAAGTTTATAGAAATACATATTTAAATTCTAGCTAAATTCCAGAAAAATCCCCTGATCTAAGGTTGTAGAGCTTGGCATTTCAGTCTTGGGAGTGTGTGAAATTAGAAAGTTTGGGAAAAGTTTAGAATTTTAAAAGGATTAATAAATAATACAGTATAAAATATAAAAGAATAGATATATGCCTTTTTAAGTTTGGAATAAAATTGGAAAATGTCCTGTCTCTCATAAACGAAGAGTAAACTTTTGCATATTTTGGAATTAGTCTGTTAGAACTGAGTAAAGTGGAAGATTTAATTAAATATGTTCATTACAGCTATATTGTTATTTCAATTGAAGATAGTCTTATTACTGGGAAATTTATTACTTAGTGATTCTTACTGAAAGAAAATATTCATTATTAAAACACATTTTGTTACAGGACTGATAAATATTATAAATAGTATATTAATCTAAATACTCAGATTGCATGTAGTTTTTGTTGGAATTTTCTTTTTGCTATTTTCCCTCAAGAAATATTCCAAGGATTTTAGCAAGGTTAAAGTTGGGGGTATACAGTTGTCCCTCAGCATCCCTGGGAGATTGGTTTCAGGATGCCCCATGGATATCAAAATTTTTAGAATTTTCATATAATCTCAGTATATCCTCCATACTTTAAATCATTTCTAGATTACTTATGATACCTAATTCAAGCAAATGTTGTACAAATAGCTTAAGTACAATATAAAAACTATGTAAATTGTTGCCAGTGTGCAGCACATTCAAGGTTTGCTTTTTGGAACTTTCTGAAATTTTGTTTTTCAATACTTTCTACCAGTGGTTGGTTGAATTTATGGGTGTGGAACTCATGGATGGAGAAGGCCACTTGAATATGAAAATTAATGTAAACATTGATCTATTTAGTCATTTAATTTATATTGATGTATTTAGCAATGATTCTAAATTACAACCTAAGTTTCTGTTCTGAGGCAGACATGGGTAACAAGAAAAAACAGAGGTTTGTTTTTTTATATTTAAAAGCAGAGCTTTGGAACTGAAAAGATGCTGTGAAAGTGCTACACTCAATATGCCAGCAAATTCGGAAAATTCAGAGTGGCCACGGGACTGGAAAAGGTCAGTTTTCATCCCAATCCCAAAGAAAGGAAATGCCAAAAAATGCTCAAACTACTAGACAATTGCACTCATCTCACATGCTAGTAAAGTAATGCTCAAAATTCTCCAAGTCAGGCTTAAGCAATATGTGAACATGAACTTCCAGATGTTCAAGCTGGTTTTAGAAAAGGCAGAGGAACCAGAGATCAAATTGCCAACATCTGGTGGATCATTGAAAAAGCAAGAGAGTTCCAGAAAAACATCTATTTCTGGTTTATTGGCTATGCCAAAGCCTTTGACTGTGTGGATCACAATAAACTGGAAAATTCTGAAAGAGATGGGCATAACAGACCACCTGACCTGCCTCTTGAGAAACCTGTATGCTGGTCAGGAAGCAACAGTGAGAACTGGACATGCAACAACAGACTGATTCCAAATAGGAATACGTCAAGGCTGTGTATTGTCACTCTGATTATTTAACTTATGTACAGAGTACGTCATGAAAAACACTGGGCTAGAGGAAGCACAAGCTGGAATCAAGATTGCTGGGAGAAATATCAATAACCTCAGATATGCTGATGACACCACCCTTATGGCAGAAAGTAAAGAGGAACTAAAAAGCCTTTTGATGAAAGTGAAAGAGGAGAGTGAAAAAGTTGGCTTAAAGCTCAGCATTCAGAAAACTAAGATCATGGCATCTGGTCCCATCACTTCATGGGAAATAGATGGGGAAAGAGTGGAAACAGTGAGAGACTTTATTTTGGGGGTCTCCAAAATCACTGTAGATGGTGATTGCAGCCATGAAATTAAATGAAGGAAAGTTATGACCAACCTAGACAGCATATTAAAAAGCAGAGACATTAGTTTGCCAACAAAGGTCTGTCTAATCAAGGCTATGGTTTTTCTAGTAGTCATGTATGGATGTGAGAGTTGGACTATAAAAAAGCTGAGCACTGAAGAATTGATGCTTTTGAACTATGGTGTTGGAAAAGACTCTTGAGAGTCCCTTGGACTGCAAGGATACCCAACCAGTCCATCCTAAGGGAGATCAGTCCTGAGTGTTCATTGGAAGGTCTCATGTTGAAGCTGAAACTCCAATACTTTGGCCACCAGATGTGAAGAGCTGACTCATTTGAAAAGACCCTGATATTGGGAAATATTGAGGGCAGGAGAAGAAGGGGACGACAGAGGATGAGGTGGTTGGATGGCATCACTGACTCAATGGACATGAGTTTGGGTAGGCTCTGGGAGCTGGTGTTGGACAGGGAGGCTTGGTGTGCTGCAGCTCATAGAATCGCAAAGAGTCGAACACGACTGAGAGACTGAACTGAACTGAAAAGCCAATTCCATTTCTGCACAGCTGTCAGTTATATATTTAAAAGGCAAATAAGTCAATCTCATATTGTTATATAACCCAGTAAGCTTCCATTGTCTATGAAGCGACAATAAGGTTGCTTACAGAGACACAAAACTCTTCCTCACTCCTGCCACCTTTTCAGTTTCATTGCCTCTCACCGCCCTCCTAATGCAATGCTTTCTGTTGCCACAAGGACTGCTTATTCTGTCCATAACTTTGTTATCTTCTTAGTAATTCTTTAGGACTCCAATCAATTGCTATTTCTAAAAATCTGTTTTTCCTGTCCACGCTGCTTTGACCTGTACCAGGATTTGATTTTGTGTTTTTCTTTTCAAGCTGCACACTCGTATCACTGCCCCCTATGCAATTACCTATAATCATTTCTATAATTTTCTCAAATAGACTAAACACCTTGGTTTCAGTGACTGTCCATCTTCAGTGTGTAGAAGAGACCTAGTTACATTATACACTCAATAATTATTAGTTTAATGAATGAAATTAGTGGGTATTAAGCAATATACAGAGGACGAGAAGGTTGGATGGCAACAGCAATTCAATGGACATGAGTTTGAGCAGGCTCTGGGAGATGGTGACGGACAGGGAACCTGGTGTGCTACAGCCCATGGGGTCGCAAAGAGTCAGACATGACTGAATGACTGAACAACAACAAACAGTATACATTCAATTAAGTTTGAGTATTTTTACTTCTTGTACAAAACAGCCTGAAAATGTCAGGATAGATTGTCTATAAGTCAGGAAGAAAATTTTGGTATAAATTATAATATGTGTACCAATACATAATACACATAAAGTAAAATGTGTACCATATGTATCACAAGCCATGGGCACCATTAAAGATTCATTGTCAGAACTTAAATAAAAAGAGAGATAAATGTTGCTATTGAACCTCAGACAAATTAGGATAGGATGGAAATTTAAATGAAGGTGGTTTCTGATATGTATTCAAAGTATACATCACAAAGTCACCTTCTCAAATTTTCAAGTCCTAATTTAGGATCAAGGATTTATTACCCATCTGATTTTATGCACATGCTTCAAAAAGGATTCGTTTCACTGATTGAATAATTTATAAAGCAGCATGATTGAATTTGTACTTATGGCATTAATCCAACAACTGAAGTAAAAGAGATGGGAAGACCCAGGAAATAATATCTCAGGTAGGAAAAAAATATAAGGATGGAGAAGAGAAAAATTGAAAAAATTTTATTGGAAAAGTCTCCTAAAAAGTTATCACCTGATTGTATTGAATTTAAATCAGTACCTGGTCCGTGCTCTGCCTTCTGTTCTCCAATTTAGTGCTGTCCTTAAAGTCTCTTTTTTTGTTGTTGATTTTCTTAGATTTGTTTTGATGCAGCCTTTTAAAAAGTCTTGTTGATGTATGGCAAAACCAATACAGTATTGTAAAGTAAAATTTAAAAAAGTCCTTATTGAATTGGTTACAATATTACTTCTGTTTTATGATTTTTCGTTTTTTGGCCGCAAAACAAAACATGTGAGATCTTAGCTCACTGACCACAGATCAAACCTGCACCCCCTTCAGTGGAAGGCATGTGTGTGTGTGTGAAAGTCACTCAGTCATTTCTGACTCTTTGTGATCCCATCAACTGTAGCCCACCAGGCTCCTCTGTCCATGGAATTCTCCAGGCAAGAATACTAGAGTGGGTTGCCATTTCCTTCTCCAGGGGATCTTCCCAACCCAGGGATCGAACCTAGGTCTCCTGCATTGTAGGAGGCAGATTCTTTACAGACTGATCCACCAGGGAAGCAGTGGGAGGTGAAGTCTTACAAATTATCTTTTTTGACATTCAAATAAACTTGCTTTTAAAGGTCTACAAACTCTTCTACTTTCTGAACCAAAACTAAATTTCAATATTTATTATCTATTAAACTGTTTGCATGGACTGAACTGCCCTTCTTATTTAAGTTTTACTGATGCCTTTCCATTTTGGGTTTTCTCTTAAGATCTCTGGCCACTGGCTTCTACCTGACTCAGCCCCCACTGATCCGCTGAGGAAGAAAAGTGGAAGAGGGAAGTGTAGCTTCTGCTACAGTAGAAAACGTGCCATCAAGCTCCTAGTCTTAGGCTCGGGCTTCTATGGTCTCCCCCTCCCTCTGCCACCACCCCTGCCCCCTTACCCCACCTTCTCCCTTCTCACTCCACCCCAGTCCAAGCTCTTGCTTTCTTTCCTCATGGCTAGGGCTCATCATTTTAGATTGCTGTTTCATATCTTTGGGGCTCTAATTCTGAAAANTGAGGAAGAAAAGTGGAAGAGGGAAGTGTAGCTTCTGCTACAGTAGAAAACATGCCATCAAGCTCCTAGTCTTAGGCTCGGGCTCCTATGGTCTCCCCCTCCCTCTGCCACCACCCCTGCCCCCTTACCCCACCTTCTCCCTTCTCACTCCACCCAAGTCCAAGCTCTTGCTTTCTTTCCTCAAGGCTATGGCTCATCATTTTAGATTGCTATTTCATATCTTTGGGGCTCTAATTCTGAAAACTGGAAATAAAAAATAGCAAGTATATGTTTTGTGTGCTCAGTTGTGTCCAACTGTTTGCCATCCCATGGACTGTAGCCCTCCAGGCTCCTCTGTTCATGGAATTTTCCAGGCGAGAATACTGGAGCTGGTGGCCATTTCCTTCTCCAGGGGATCTTCCTGACTCAGGGATCTCTTTATCTCTTGCATTGGCAGGGGGATTCTTTACCACTGCCTCACTGGGGAAGCCCCACCCTCCACCGCACAATTGGAAATTTGTAGTTTAAAAACTATACTCGCATTGTCTATGGTGGGAGAAACTTTTGATTAGCCATTTAATGAAGAAACTGATTATATTTTTATCAGACCTCACCACATGTTATATTTAAATTTGTATGTGTTATATAATATGGATTTCCCAGGTAACTGAGAGGTAAAGAATTAGCCTGCAATGAATGCAGGAAACATGAGCTTGATCACCAGGTTAGGAAGATACCTTATGGGAGGAAATGGCAACCCACTGCAGTATCCTTGCCTGAAAATCCTATGGATAGGGGAGCTTGGTGAGCTACAGTCAGTGGGGTTGCAAAAAGAGTCAGACATGACTTAGCAACACAACAACAATAACAATGTCATATACATAGGTTGGGCTTCCCTGGTGGCTCAAAGGTTAAAGTGTCTGCCTCCAATGCGGGAGACCTGGGTTCGATCCCTGGGTCGGGAAGATCCCCTGGAGAAGGAAATGGCAACCCACTCTATTCTTGCCTGGAGAATCCCATGGACAGAGGAGCCTGGTAGGCTACAGTCCATGGGGTCACAAAGAGTCGGACATGATTGAGTGACTTCACCTTCATACATAGGTTATTTTTCATATTTTAATAAAGTATTACATATTTAAAATATTTTGTTTTTCCTTTTTTTTCTGGACAAATCATTATCTAAAAAAATTTGTCTTCAGTTTATTTTTTCTTGATCTTCCTCAAAGATTAAAAATGCATTTTACGTGTTTTATTCCCTTATATGTGTACATGCTTAGTTGCTTCAGTCATGTCTGACTCTTTGAGACCCTATGGACTGTAGCTGCCAAGCGCTTCTGTCCATGGGATTTTCTAGGCAAGAATACTGGAGTGGGTTGCTATTTCCTCCTCTAGGGGATTTTACAGACCCAGGGATCAAACCCACATCTCTTAGGTCTTCTGCATTGACTGGCAGGTTCTTTACCATTCGTGCCACCTGGGAAGCCCTTTATTCCTTTATACATATGATCTATGTTTAGCACTTCATTTGCCTGATATAGGGAGCTAAGTTTAATTTTACCAAAAGTATAACTAGTTGTTCAAGCACAATTTGTTGAGTATTCTATAATTTATTTTCTGATTCACCCATTTAAGTAACGTGTCTGGGTTTCTACTATATGTCAAGGCCTAAAATGATAAACAATAATGGACATATCCCTGTGGAAATTAGAATTGTTGGAGAAAATATATATCAGTCAAATAACTATAGAAATTATTATGTTTCAGTGTTGATTATTGCCTCAAAAATGTAAATTATCAAGATATGAGAAATATTATAGAGGTAACTGACCAAGTGTCAGAGTTCCTTGAATAGCTTTAAGGGAGAGTAGACTGAAACAGGTATTTTACAATCTGAATTATTTCAGTTAGTTAGGTAAATAAAAGGACAAAGAATGATTTAGGCAAGAATATTAGGATGTGTGAAGACCCAGTGATGTTAGGAAAACTGGTTCATTTAATTAAAGTGGAATGATGTAACAAGGGCAAAAAGATAGAAGTGTATGAAGCAGAGGCAGACAATTTGAGAATAATTTCTTATTCAAAATAGGCCAAATCTTGTAACTGACATAGATATACAGAGAATAAGTAGGGGGACTGCAGATTCCTTACTCTTTCAACAAGTTGAAAAATGGTGACCTTTACTAATGTAGGAACATCTGTGGGGTGATGATATGTTTACTTTTTTTTCATTTTTAAGGTGTGGAGTTCTAGTGTTTAATATTAGGGGCATTTGTGGAGGCACTAACTGGCAAAGGAATAGGTGAGCTGAAACCTAAAGAAGAAATCTTCTCAGCATGTGCACATGTGTAAACAAGTGATAAGTAGTAACTGAGACAAGGATGGTGGATGAAAAGACCAAGAGAATATAGACTAAAGAAGAAATGGTCGCCAGTCCAGGTTCGATGCATGATATTGGATGCTTGGGGCTGGTGCACTGGGATGACCCAGAGGGATGGTACGGGGAGGGGGGTTCAGGATGGGGAACATGTGTATACCTGTGGTGGATTCATGCTGATGTATGGCAAAGCCAATACAATATTGTAAAATAATTAGCCTCCAATTAAAATAAAATTTATATTTTAAAAATTTAAAAAAAGAAAAAATGGTTAAGAAGAAAGGAGTGGAGAATGGTGTTGAATTCTATGGAAAGTTCAACTAAAAGAGAAATAAAGCATCCATTTAGTGAAGCAGAGATAACTTATGATCTAAATGTGTGCTGATGCCAAGCAGTCATTAGTAAGGAGTCAGAATGCAATGGCTTGAGTAGTGAGAATAAAATATAATAAATAGTAATGAAATGCAATGGCACTTTGAGAATTTTTCTAAGAGGGACAGAGAGCAAAAATGGTATTTTTATTGACACTTGAGGTCTAAATGATGTTAAAAATTACATGTAATTTTAAACTGATGTGAAGGATAATATTAAGAAAATATTGAATATTCAAATAGAAAGTTGAGTGGTAACTAGTGTGTGATTCTTGGGTGGTGGAGTGGATAGACTCAAATATAGTTAAAATTGGCTTTGTTGAAGAGGAAGAAAAACACCTCTGTTGAACAAGAGAGAAGATAAAATGCATATGTATATATAGAGAAAGATGAGGCAATCTGTCAGTTTTTCTTTTTCTGTGATATAGGTCATCTTCTGAGAACAAAGAGAGGGTGTGGAAGAGAGATTCGTTAAGAATGGAGAATGGGTGATAAAATCAGTTGCAGAGAATGTAGAAGAAAGCAATAGGACGCCTAGCAGCGTTAAAGCAATTTGGTGCTGGTGACAAAGAATTTGTATTGTAGTAAATCTTACCTCTTCTAAAAGCACTTGGCTTCTCAGGTGTTGACAGACAGAAACAGATAATTTATCTCAAACATAGGATAATGATTTTATTGAACAAGTGGGACCAAAATATGTTCAAGAAAGTTAGTGATTAGCAGAAGAGAATCAAGGTTGACCTGAAAGAAGGTAAAGAAAGAAATATACTGATGGAGTGGAATGAGATCAAGCTGGAGACAGGGCTGGAGATGTCAATGAGATCAGAGCATTTTCATGTTGGAGAAAGATGAATAAGGAATCTCGAAGGTAAGAGTGTTTGTAGAGGGTGGGAAGATTTAATAAGACATTTTTTGATATGAAACACTTAAAGGTTTGACAAGGACCGAGATGTTCCCAGGGGAGGGCTTGGCTGAGGCAGAGTGGGAAGGTCACTTGGGGATGGGGAGAAAGAAAAACTGAGTAGCCAGGGTGTAAGTGGATGGTTCACATGGACACTGATGAATCAATCAGAAGACTGTGATCCATTATCACGAGTCGATGTCAAGAACGCCTAGGAGCCCATAAATCACGATGAGAGGAGGGAAACGGAATGTTAGAGTCATAAGTAAGTGGGAGTGACTTAAGGAAGATGGTATCAGTACTGTGATTCTCAGTCATCTGGTACAAGCTAACAACAGAGACACACTTGGAAATGTATCATAATATGTCGTCTTTTTAACCCACAAGTTGGTGACTATGGAAGTCTTTCAAATTACATAGTTATTAATTATAACATGCCAAACTCTACTACACTGTATTACATGTTATAATAAACACAACGTAAACTTTGTTCTGGGTGGTGATAGCAACTACCACTAAATAGTTACTAAGAATTATCTATTTTAATTTAGACAGTAAAGCCTAAAATATACTTTCTATTCTGACACATCTGCATACTTTTCTACATATCCCATGGTACTCTTGTTCCATGTAACATCTAATAAAATATGTAATTTAGCTCATTTTTCTTTTCGATTAAGCTTCAGCTTTGATAGAGGGATATTCTTATTAAGCAGCCATTAAATGAATATTTTTGCAGACCTTTTAAACTAAAAAGTCTGTAATTTATGATACAGTTTTCAGAGTACCAAAAGTCATGATATATTGAAGCAACATTTTCACTTCTTGGTCACTATTTTGTGGGACAGTTAAAACTACAAATTGGCAGTTACGTGAAAACTTCCGGTGTAGTTTTTCACATATGTTTTGGACAACAAAAGTTTAAGTCAGTATTAGAGTGCTTTTTAACCTAGAGCCTTCTCTAGAAGTTCTTATACCAGATAATCTACTGCATAACCAATTCCAACATACAACAATTTTACATTATTTTAAGTCTCTGATTTTCCTACAAATTTATCTTCAAGTCAGTGAGTATGATTGCTTCCATTTTTTCCTTCTCTCAAGGAGTTAAAAATGTATGTAATAATTAGCATTAATTTG
>SJYQ01001973.1:296357-317292 GCA_006410935.1 Redunca redunca
GGATTGCAATGTTGGGTGAGAAATTTAGTCTCTCATTTGGTCCCTTTTTTTACTCTTCTAATGTTATACATAAATGTTTACTTATACATCAGAATGAAATAATTTTTCACTGTTTGATCTGATGCAATGACCACTTAACTCTTTTCCTCACATTTGTCTATTGCATAGATACTAAAGAGAAAGATATCAAGATTGAGCTAAAGGAATCCAAGTTTTTACAGAAAAAAAAAATGCTTAAGAATATGCAAAACAAAGGTATTGTAAACAAGCAAGAGGTAACCCACACAGAACTGAAATTTCCCAGATCTCAACAGAAGCAAAAAAGACCCAAAACAAATGAGAGAAATGTCATATCAAGTGAACAACAATCAAGACACAAGGAACTGAAATCACCTAGATTTTCTCTCCTTCAGTACAGAAAATGGTTGATTAGGAAAAAAAGAAAAGGTATAATACTACATTTTGTAGATGTTTTGTCTCAGTTCTTGCATTTAGATTACTTCTCTCAAAATGTTTATTAAGTTGCCACATTACACCATTTATTTATCTTCAGGACTGTTTTGATTATTTTAAGATATTACTGTGGAATTGTTTGTCTCTTAAATAGTCCTTCACTATGTTCATTTCTTCTAAAATTGCATTGATCCAAATTCCAACACAATTGCATTATTTGTAAGAACAATTATATGAATTCTATTGCTTCTTTCATGTATTATTTTAAAAATAATTATTGATGCCAGTCTTTAACTCAGTTCCACAATTATTTTTTGAATTTGTACTGTGGGCCTGCTCTGGACACAATGGTACCTAAAAAGTAAAGAAGCAATAATCACTTAACTTCAAAAAACTAACAAGAGTCTATTAGCAGAGAGACAGACTACAGAAAGAAAAAGAATGTTTTGGAGGTAAAGTTTTTTAAGACTCTACAATCATTTGGATATTGGAGGTAAAGGTGAGAAATTAGTAGAATAAGATAGCAAGTTTCCTAACTTAAGTGACTGAGTAGTTAATCACCTTAACCACCATTAAGAAAAATATTTAATCCAGTAAAAGTCAGATCATGTATGGCATTTGAATCATTTCTTAATCGGTTCAGAGGACAACATACATAATGAAATGGGATTTGAAAGGTTGAATCTCTAGAAAGAAGATGGAAATGGGCAGGAAAGGCTTATGTGAGTAGATACGACTGCAAATAGAGACGATGTGAATGAAAAGTCTGCCATAGCAAAAGGCAACATGTAAGAATTAAGCAGGGGAAGACTCAAGAAAGGTACATATGAAATGCATATCCAGAGAGGAGAAATTAAACTATGTCTAATAAAGTGTAAGTGGAAAATTATTTCCTTAGATTTTGCAGTTGGGGTTTTTGTTTCATTATGGAGAAAAGCTTACAAGCTACAACTGAAAGTTAAGGGATTGAAAGAAGTTTAGTGTAGGAATAAAAAGAGTCCATAAAGTATTTTTACAATTTTCATTGATAATAACAACATAAGAGAAATGACAATGAAAAGTGGAAGACCTGAGCCAAGACAAGGAATCCCTTATCTCAAAATATTAGATTTTGAGGGATTTGAGCCCCTGTATAGACTAATCAGATAAAGTTTATAAAAAAGAGATGATGAAGAAAAGGGCACAAAAAGATAATTTTCTCCTAGATAGTAAATGCTCTAAGGGAGACTGGGTGGCATGGAATAAATAGGATATGTAAAAGATTTTGACTTGAATCATAGAGAAATTGCTCATCTTCTGAAATAAAAAGAAGACAATGACAACAGGGTATGAATATATGAATATATATACACGCACACATACATACAGATATAGGAGTGGGCAAGTTAAAGAAATTCACAGCCTCAACTATTTTGGTAAAATAAGAGAAATATCTTGGTGTTTGGATAGAGCTTCTCCAAGGCTTGATTTTTTTTTTTTTTTAAACTATCTGGAGAACTTGGGGCAGAAGTTGACCAAAACTAAGAGGACTGAATTTAGTATTTAGCTCCCTCATTGCTTAATCTCAAAACCTAAAAGTAAAGTTTGACTCCTCACACTCAAGTAGTGTGTTCAAGCTGACCTGCTTCTCTCTTGGACTGAGATTCATATGTTTTCTTGGAGATTTCTGAGACAGACTCTCAAAAGTCTCACATCTTCCACTTTTCAATCGTTTCCTTATGTTTCAAGCAAAATGATCATGACTTTTTAAACAAAGTTTCTACAAGAGTTTCTATTGTTCTTAAAGTTAAAAAGAAAATAGTCCTCTAGTCCTACAGACTATCTCTCCATCTCCATTCCCTCCTTTACTGAGCTCCACTAGATGGTATTTCAACTCCAAGCTTCCTGTCATTTAAAAGTGTTTACTGAGATTGCCTCTCCAAGTTGAAGACACCCTCTCTCCATCCCCCATGCTTCTCCTACTTTAAGGAATAGTGAATTTTTATTTTCCTCCAATTTTAAGTACAACGCCACTTTTTGACAGAAACATTTTCTAACATTATGCTGAAACTTGGTGTGTGCCTAATCGCTCAGTTGTGTCTGACTTTTTGCGACCCCATGGAATACAGCCCACCAGGCTCCTCTGTCCACGGGGATTCTCCAAGAAAGTATTGCCATGGAGTGGCTTGCCATGCCCTTCTCCAAGGGACCTTCCCAACCAGGGAATTGAACCCAGGTCTCTCATATTGCAGGGGGATTCTTTACTGTCTGAGTCACAAGGGAAGCCAAAACTTGGTGAACATGCTCATATATCTTTATAAAATTTATGACAGCTATTTCTTTCTTGACAAAAGATAATAATGTATTTTGTTACTTCCCTTTTGACTGAAATACTGAGTGATTGATTGGCTAATAAAAGAATGTTAATGTTCAATGGAATTTATAATTAATATTTTTATTTGCATGACACTATGCTCCCTGGTGGGTCTTCCCTGGTGGCTCAGAGGTTAAAGCATCTGCCTCCAATGCGGGAGACCTGGGTTCGATCCCTGGGTCAGGAAGATCTCCTGGAGAAGGAAATGGCAACCCACTCTAATATTCTTGCCTGGAGAATCCCATGGACGGAGGAGCCTGGTAGGCTACAGTCCACCGGGTCACAAATAGTTGGACACAACTGAGCAACCTCACTTCACTTCACTTCATGTTCCCTGGTAGCTCAGCTGGTAAAGAATCCACCTGCAATGCAGGATATCCCAGTTCAGTTTCTGGCTTGGGAAGTTCTCCTGCAGAAGGGATAGTCTACCCACTTCAGTATTCTTGGGCTTCCCTGCTGGCTCAGATGGTAAAGAATCTGCCTGCAATGCGGGAGACCTGGGTTTGATCACTGGGATTGGAAGACCCCTTGGAGAAGGAAATGGCAACCCGCTCCAATATTCTTGCCTGGAGAATCCCTGTGGACAGAGGAGCCTGGCAGGCTACAGTCTATGGGGTCCCAAAGAGTTGGACACAACTGACTGACTAAGCACAGGACATTATTTTCACTATCTAGATGCATCTCATTTCTGAGTTTACTAGAGGAAAGTATATTTGTGGCATGCTCAGAGTTAATAATTTATAAAATCATAGACAAAGCAGGCTCAAAGATGATGGTGGTGGGGGTTCAGGTGACATACCTGGAGCCTCAAGCAGGATAAGTGCGATCAAGAAGAACCTATTAGGGAGGAAATTTGAGTATGGAAAAATTTAGAGTTCCGAATGTGGCTAAGAAATGGTTTTATTCAGGATGAACACAGTCAATAATTTAAAAAATGAATGATTTCCCTCTGAAAGTTAAACAGTCTGGTGTTCAGTTTTATATTTGATGTTCTCTGGGAAACAATGAAGCTTCGTCATTGCTTTTCTTTCCTTTAGTGTCACACCACCGATCTACAAAGTGGCAAGTGATACCTTGGAGCCTAGGGATCTTGTGTGTGGTCCTGATGATCACACTGCGTGTCTTGCTTGCAAACTGTAAGTAATTGAGAAAATATCTGCTCTTATTACAATCAGTATATCAGCAACATGTTTCAATGATTTGAAATCAGGACTGAATTTTTACATTGTCTTAATATTTTATCCTAAAGAGAATCAATTACTATCATGATTTTTGCCATAGTATTTTCTAGCAGAGAAGACCAAAACCAAAAAATATCAACTATTCCCACTCTATCTTCCAAAACTGGTGGTGAGTATTTTCTCTGTTCAGTCTAATTCTAATATTGATTATTGGGGCTAAAGAGTTTATTTTCCTGACATCCACAAAATTTTAGTCAATCATGATAGAAAAATATCATTTTATAGTGTGGTCAGTTTTTCATTAAGGAAAAATTAATATTGGGCAAAAGAAGAAAGATAATATTGGAGAATGTGAAAATACTCAAAGTGTTATGTGTGTAAGTATTGTTTGTGATTTGATTCTTGTTAGGAGAAAAAAGGGATTTAAATTATATTGAGGTGAAGGTGTGAGAAATAGGTGAAGTATGTCTAAAAAGTAGAAAGAAAATAAGTGAAAAGCCAGGGAGTTGTGTCTCTTTAGCGATTTTTCTTTCCCACTTTCTCTGATGGAGATGATTACCATTTTTGAAATTACAAGCATATATATTTTACATTAATATTTATTGTACATCCAGATTCAGTAGCCATGATATAGAAAGTTGCTTTTATTGCAACTTTACTCAAATCCTTATCAGTAAATTCAGCACGTATAAAGAAAAAGATATATCTATTCCTAATTGAGCCTGTCTTTCCAGGAAGTTGGGATTTTCCCCCTCTGTTATCCTTTTGGGGGAATCATTGCATTTTCATGACAGGGTTGGATTTTCAGGAACAATGCATTTGCCAAGAAACAAAGTGTCTTTCCACACACACACATACACACACAAACAGAAGGGTAGGGCTCCTATATCAACCAAAAGCATTAACCATGAGTATTACCCATAAGCATTCCTTCTAAGCATTAAAAAGAAAAGAAAAATTATGACAATAATGGAGTAATTCAAGCATGACATGAAAATAATTTAGCTTTCTAAAGAAATAATTTAGCATTCTCCAAGAAATTAGAGACAAACATTTATGAAAGGAGAAAAGTCAAAGTATGAAAAAGATGGAAGAAAGAACTAATTTCAAGTTTTATTAAAAATAAATTGCCTGAATAAAAAGGGAACACCCCAATAGATTCAAGAAACAGGAGACTAGACAACGCAGCTACTAGTTTTTATTATAATCAGTTATTGTTTTAGAACCTGTTTGATGGCTCTTAGAAAAAATAAAATCTATAAATGCCAAATATTAGCCATTTATATGGCTTGTGTTTTTGTTTTCCTTTCATTCATCTGGTTTGAAAATTCAGTTGAGTTCAATTGCTCAGTCATGTCTGACTCTTTGTGACCCCATGGACAGCAGCACAGCAGGCCTCCATGTCCATCACCATCTCCCAGAGTTCACTCAGACTCACCACTGAATTGGTGATGCCATCCAACCATCTCATCTTCTGTCATCCCCTTCTCCTCTTGCCTTCAATCTTTCTCAGCATCTGGGTCTTTTCAAATGAGTCAGTTCTTCTAATAAGGTGGCCAAAGCATTGGAGTTTCAGCTTCAACATTAGTCCTTCCAATGAATATTCAGGACTGGTTTCCCGGAGGATGAACTGGTTGGATCTCCTTGCAGGCCAAGGGACTCTCAAGAGTCTTCTCCAACACCATAGTTCAAAAGCATCAATTCTTCGGCGCTCAGCTTTCTTTATAGTCCAGCTCTCACATCCATACATGACCACTGGAAAAACCATAGCTTTGACTAGACAGACTTTTGTTGGCAAAGTAATGTCTGTGCTTTTAAATATGCTGTCTAGGTTGGTCATAACTTTTCTTCTAAGGAGCAAGCGTCTTTTAATTTCATGCCTGCCGTCACCATCTGCAGTGATTTTGGAGCCCCCCAAAATAAAGTCTCTCACTGTTTTTTTCTGTTTCCCCATCGGTTTGCTATCAAGTGATGGGACCAGATCCATGATTTTAGTTTTCTGAATGTTGAGTTTTAAGCCAGCTTTTTCACTCTCCTCTTTGACTTTCATCAACAGGCTCTTTAGTTCTTTGCTTTCTGCCATAAGGGTGATGTCATCTGCATATCTGAGGTTATTGATATTTCTCCCAGGAATCTTGATTCCAGCTTGTGCTTCCTCCAGCCCAGCGTTTCTCATGATGTACTCTGCATAGAAGTTAAATAAGCAGGGTGACGATATACAGCCATGACGTACTCCTTTCCCTATTTGGAATCAGTCTGTTTTTCCATGTTCAGTTCTAACTGTTGCTTCCTGACCTGCATACAGGTTTCTCAAGAGGCAGGTCAGGTGGTCTGGTATTCCCATCTCTTTCAGAATTTTCCACAGTTTATTGTGATCCAAGAGTCAAAGGCTTTGGCATAGTCAAGAGAGCAGAAATAGATGTTTTTCTGGAATTCTCTTGCTTTTTTCAATGATCCATCGGATGTTGGCAATTTGATCTCTGGTTCCTCTGCCTTTTCTAAAACCAGCTTGAATATCTGGAAGTTCATGGTTCATGTATTGCTCAAGTTAGCTATGGTTTTGTTTAAAACTTGCCCAGACATGTTGCAAAAAAAAATGCTTATTTTGCTTCCTACCTAATATCCATCTGTATAACAGACAGGAAGATATGGGAATTGTGCTAGTAGTAGTGACTTATTGTACAGAGTACACATTAATATATTTTTTTACTTTCTAGAATGTTCCTGTGACCATTGTTCAACTCACTGGTTTGGATTTGGAAGTAGTTATTATCATCTTTCGAGTAAAACCAAAACCTGGATGGAGAGCCATGCTGCCTGTGAAGAGCTAAATACCCACCTTCTAAAGATTGATATCAAGGGAGAGCTGGTAGGGGACACATTTCTGCTTTTGTTTATTTGTTTGTTTTTGTTGTTGTTATTGTTATACTGTAACTGTATTTGGTTTGAAAACATTAGTGATTGATGGTATAATTTGGGAAAACTGAAGTTCTCAAAAGTCTATGATATTTTGTTTCTTTGACTCAGTTCCATTAGGGAGAAATTAGAGAAACTCACTTTTTGAACATTTAATGCTAGGAAAAAAAGCACATTAATGAATGAGATATCTTGAGAAAAAATCTTATTAATATTAAGTGGATGTATGCAAGCCCTTGGGAGAAATTTAGTCAATAATCTTTGAGTCAGAAAGGAGTGAATTATAATATGTACACATTTATGGTTTATGATTTTTTCCAAATAGGAAATTCTTTCAATGCTTGAAGTAAAAGGATGGATAGGTCTCAAAATCAATGAAACAAGTGAATCCTGGTTATGGGAAGATGGCACCACAGTAATTGAAAACCTGTATGTACAGTGTTTTGATAATTAAACTTTCCTGAGATTATATCTGGGGTTTTGTGTGTGTGTGTGTGTGTGTGTTATGTGTGTAGGGAACAGAAAGAGCAACCAAGGTAAAGGAAATCATTATGTTTTTTGAGGATCAATCTGTGGGATTTAATTAGGGGGAAAGTACCAGTTCTTTCCAAATAATCTGAGTTTTAGAACCTTTACATTATTAACTTTACTGGACTCTTAGGAGAAATTTGGGCATAGTTTTAGGCAAGTTTATAAATCTATACATTTCTATCATAGTTTTATCATTTGTGATTTGCTTTTGTTGTTGCCCAGTGACTAAGTCATTTCTGATTCTGTGACCCCATGGACTGTCTTCCCTATCCTTCACTAACTCCCTGGGTTTGCTCAAAGTCATGTCCATTGGGTCAGGGCTGCCATCCAACCATCTCATCCTCTATTGTCCTCTTCTCCTCTTGCCCTTAATCTTTCCCCACGTCAGGGTCTTTTCCAATGTGTCAGCTCTTCACATCAGGTGGCCAAAGTATTGGAGCTTCAGCATCAGAATCAGTTCTTCCAATGAATATTTAGGGTTATTTCCTTTGGCTTATGAATTGTCACTTGGCTTATAATTCTATTTAAACAAACAGGATTAGATACTGTTTAGTATTAACTGCTAAACTTAGTTTAAAGACTGTCAATCTTCAAGGGTTTGTTCTTATTTTATTTGTTTAATTTGTTCTTTTATTTTTTCTCATTTTGTTTGTTTTGTTAATTTTAAGCTTGAAATAAAATTGGCATTTGAAGATTTTATTGCTTTAATTTTTTTACAGGTTTGAATTCCTGAAAATGGAGAAAGATGGTTGTGCATTTATTGACGGAAATTATGTTTATGCTGCTAACTGTTCATCTGGGAAAAGTTACGTGTGTGAGTTTAGTGTATAGCAGCTCAATTTTGCTAATACAAGTTGTTCAGTTCAGTTGCTCAATCGTGTCTGACTCTTTGTGATCCCATGAATCTCAGATCACCAGGCCTCCCTGTCCATCACCATCTCCCGGAGTTCATTCAGATTCACGTCCATCGAGTCCGTGATGCCATCCAGCCATCTCATCCTCTGTCGTCCCCTTCTCCTCCTGCCCCTAATCCCTCCCAGCATCAGAGTCTTTTCCAATGAGTCAACTCTTCTCATGAGGTGGCCAAAGTACTGGAGCTTCAGCTTTAGCATCATTCCTTCCAAAGAAATCCCAGGGTTGATCTCCTTCAGAAAGGACTGGTTGGATCTCCTTGCAGTCCAAGGGACTCGCAAGAGTCTTCTCCAACACCACAGTTCAAAAGCATCCATTCTTTGGTGCTCAGCCTTCTTCACAGTCCAACTCTCACATCCATACATGACCACAGGAAAAACCATAGCCTTGACTAGACAGACCTTAGTCGGCAAAGTAATGTCTCTGCTTTTGAATATGCTATCTAGGTTGGTCATAACTTTTCCTCTAAGGAGTAAACGTCTTTTAATTTCATGGCTGCAGTCACCATCTACAGTAATTTTGGAACCTAAAAAAATAAAGTCTGAGTCTGTTTCCACTGTTTCCCCATCTATTTCCCATGAAGTGATGGGACCAGATGCCATGATCTTTGTTTTCTGAATGTTGAGCTTTAAGCCAACTTTTTCACTCTCCTCTTTCACTTTCATCAAGAGGCTTGTTAGTGAATCCTAATTAATTAAAGAGCATAAAATATGTTGCTGCTTTTAAAAAATTTTATTAGTTATTACTTAAACTTTTTTTTTTACTGCATGCAGAATACTTCAGTTAGGTTTCCAAATTTAAATGTACTCAAAGTGAGGAAACTTTACCAGCCATAAATCCCTTGGGAGTGAGTAGTCTTCTTATGAGAGCGCATATTAGTAATTATTTATGTAATACAGTTAGCAAACATCCTTTATGAACTATAAAAATTGTAAAAATTAGGGATATAAAACTAAAAAGGGCTTCTACTTATATCAGTTAGGGTTCTGGCATGAAATAGACATTTAAGATTGTTCAAGAGGCTTACAGTGGTAAGCCACATTGGTGAGGTTTAATGGAAAAACAAGAAATAGCAAGATTTATAAACCTTTGTCTGTCCAGTCTTGGAGGCAAACCAGTATGCTAATGTTCATGCATACTCCTTAAGAACAAAGCCCAGGCTTCCCACAGCCTTCCATCTGTTTTAGTAGTCTTACAATGTCACAGGTACTTGTCTGCCCCACATAGGACTCCAGACTGACACCCAGTCCATGGCTTGACCCACTCAATCCCAAGAGTGGGTCTCCATCCATATAATCTCCCTTTTCCTCTGAGTCCACTCCAGTCCTGACCCAATCACTTCTCTTCCCTTCCTACTTGATTATTTGTGTATCTTTCTTACAGTCTTGGTTAAACAGGAGTCCTTTTGCCAGTTTCCAGCTAGGTTTCAGTGAGAATTGTTCCACATGTAGGTGTATTTTTGACATGTTGTGAAGGAGTAGGTGAGCTTTATGTCCTTTTACTCCATCATATTGATCTGAACTTCCTTTATTCAATTTGCATATAGCATTCCTATCTTTTGACCTGCAAAGTTTCTGTTGAAAAGCCAAATGATAGTCTTGTGGGAGTTGCCTTGTACATTGTACTTTGCTACACTGTGCTTAGTCACTCAGTCTTGTCTGACTCTTTGCGATCCCATGGACTGTAGCCTGCCAGGCTCCTCTGTCCATGGGGATTCTCCAGGCCAGAATACTGGAGTGGGTAGCCTTTCCCTTCTCCAGGGGATCTTCCCAACTCAGAGACCGAACCCAGGTATCCTGCATTGCGGGCAGGTTCTTTACCAGCTGAGCTACCAGGGAAGCCTCTCCCTCATACAATACCAGTTGCTTTTCCCTTGATGATTTTATTAATAATATTCTTTTATTTTTAATTTTTGCCACTATCTTTATAATGTGTTTCTTTGAGGACCCCTTTGGGTTCATATGTTTTTGTACCATCCGTCCTCCCAGACAGGGATATTTGTTTCTCGAGTTAGGGAAGTTTTCTGCTCCTATTTCTTCATATGAGTTTTCCGGTCCATCTCTTACTGGGGATCTGTATGATGCAATTGTTCGTGCACTTGACATTGCATAATGTGTCTTAAACTGTCCTCGATTTTTTAAAGTCTTTTCTCTTTTTTTCTTTTTCTGTTCAACTTAAGTGCTTTTCTCTACTCTCTCTTCCAGACTACTGAACTGTTCATCTGTGGCATCTAATCTGTTGTTGATTCCTTCATGTGTATTTTAAAATTTTAGTTGTTGAATTCTACAGCTTTGTGTGTTTCTTCTATTATTTTCTAACTCTCTGTTAAAAATACTGTGCTCATCCTTTCTTCTCCTGAGCTCATTGCGTATCTCTATAATCATTGAACTCTGTCGGGTAGATTGGTCATATCCACTTTATTTCTTTTTCTGTGACTTTACCTTGCTCTTTCATTTAGAACATTTTGTGTCTATCATTGTCTGTAATTCTCTGTGTTTACTTCCCTGTATTAGGTAGCTTGGTCACGTTTCTTTTTCTTGGAGAGGTTGTCTTATGTAAGAGATGTCCTGTGGGCCAGCAGCAGACTCTTCTGGTCACTGGAGCCATATGCTCCAGGGGTGATTTTGTGGACAGCATAGGATGACTACTATGGGGACACTGATAGGTGGGGCTGTCCCCATATTGTTGGTTACATTTGCAGCAAACATTTTTCCATGTTGTCACTTTTTTTCCCACTTTTTAAGTAGTACCTCTTTGATAGACACAAAGACTTTATTCCACAGTTTTACTGAGATATAATCAACATGCAACATTGAGTAAGTCAAGCATGTTGATTTGACACATTTCTATTGCAAAATGACTATCATCATTGCATTACCTAGCACATCTGTCCTATCACAGACATACATTTCTTTTTTTGATGAAAACTTTCAAGATCTAGTTTATTAGCAACTTCCAAGTATATACTGCAATATTATTATCTTATTCATCATACTGTACATTAGATCCCTAGAACCTGTTAATCTTATAACTGGAAATTTATGTCCTTTGATTAGTAATTCCACAGTCCACTCCCAGTTCCTGGTGACATCATTTCTCTCTCTGTTCTCTGAATTTGGCTTTTTCAGATTCCATATGTATGTGATATCATGTAATATTTATTTGTCTCTGTCTGACTTATTTCATTATCAAGTATCTAAATTAAGGTTGCTTTTATAATATGTAGCTTTGTATTTTCACTTTTCACTTTCATGCATTGGAAAAGGACATGGCAACCCACTCCAGTGTTCTTGCCTAGAGAATCCCAGGGACTGGGGAACCTGGTGGGCTGCCGTCTATGGGGTCGCACAGAGTCGGACACGACTGAAGTGACTTAGCAGCAGCAGCAGCAGCTTTGTATTTACCATGCCGAATTCTTTCTTACCCTTCTTCAGTTTTAGGAATAATATATCTATTCTAGGCTCTTTGCCCTACTATAAATTTTTAGAAATAATCGATTAAGGTCTAGAATAAACAATGATAAGGTGTTTGTTTTAGTTACACTAAGTGTTTAGATTACTTTGGGCAGAATTTGCATATTTATAATGTAAGCAAATAAATATTTCAATGAATTGGCAAGAGACATCACAAGTAATTTAAATCTTCTTTAATAATTTTCAGTAAACTTCATAATTTTCTACACAGAAATAGTGAATATCTTATTTACTCCAGATACTCCTAGGTATTTAAATTTTTCCTAATGTAAATGGAATCATCTATTATATTAAACAAGTTCATAGTGTAAATAAAACATCCACAGACTATTAATGTAGAGCTTATTTAATTTTCACAAAATAAATATACTTGTTGTATATTTATATGTTGAGATCCTAACATATAAATATATGTTAAGGTCCTAATCCCCCAGTAATTGAGAATATGAACTTATTTGAAATAGGTCTTGGTGGATATGATCAAGTTAAAGCTACTTCTCTCTTTAGAGGGAAGTCTAATCAAATATGTTCATATGTAGGACCTTCTGACACCTTTATTTTGAACTTCTATCTTCATAGAGCTGTGGAAAAAAAAGTTCTGTTCTTTTAAGACACTCAAGTTGTGCTACTTTGTTACAGAAACTGTAGAAAACAAATACAACACCCAAGTAACCAGGACCAGATAATTAACAAGGTTTCGACCAGAAACATATTGATATATCTTTTGTTACTGAAACTTTAGTGACTGAAGATGTTTCAGTATTCACTTATGTAACAAATCACCAACCACAGACGTTAGTGTCTGCAAAAATCCCCTGGTCAATAATGTGTTAAACAATATTACAAGCACTTGAGAAATGCCTCTTGGACATTGTCTCTAGGAATGACTTCTCACCATGGTAACTAGTATTCATTCCCATTATTATACCTTCTAGGAATAAATCCTCTCTAAAATAAATTCTGTCCTAATTTATAACAGCAGAGATTAGAGGTACTGTATAAATAAATGGAATTTTATAGAATAAAGTATTTTGTATCTTAGTTTTTGCTCAAAATTATGTTCATGTTATTAACCCACAAGACATGAACAGATAGTTTAAATAAAAGAAATACCAAAAAGAGATGCTTGGTGTCACAAATAATAGGAAATTGTCAATTTAAATGACTCAAGGCAACTCTTTCCATTGGTAAAGGCTTTATTGGCAAAATCAAACAGATTCGTAACACACTTTGTTGGTAAAGATGTAGGGAAGCAGGTACTTTTGAATGATACTATTTGGGTATAGTGAGTACACAAGCTCTATTAAACACTAAATATCTATCAAAACTTAATTTACATATTTTTGACACAGAAATAGCACTGCAGGAGATTTATATTATAGATATGCTCTATGGCAAGTGATACAGTATATTATGCTATTTTATTGGAGGATTTTCTATAAATACCAAATTCTGGGACAAAACTGAATATCCACTGAAATAAGCAGTTAAATTTTAAAAACGTTATTTATTTTAAATTAAACAAAGATAAATATTTTTAATGATAAAAGGTACAATTCACAAAGAAGATAGAGATCATAAACTATTAGCTACCTTAACAGCAAAGAAACAAAGATGCATAAAACAAAAATCAGAAGGAATAAAAGGGAAAAGAAAAAAATATATAATCCCAATGAGACAGGTTAACACTTCTCTGAGAATATTTTATCAAGTAAGCAGTTAAATTTTATTGTAATACTTGAAATTGTTTACAAAAAGTGGCATAGCTCTTTATATGCTGATATGAACAATCTGCAAGAAGGTTATTTAAATAAAAAAATAAAGATGCAGGACTATTGTTTATAATTCAGTTCAGTTTAGTCACTCAGTCATGTCTCTGACTCTGTGACCCCATGAACCACAGCCCACCAGGCTTCCCTGTCCATCACCAACTCCCGGAGTCCATCCAAACCCATGTCCATCGAGTCTGTGATGCCATCCAACCATCTCATCCTCCATTGTCCCCTTCTCCTCCTGCCCTCAATCTTTCCCAGCATCAGGGTCTTTTCCAATGAGTCAGCTCTTTGCATCAGGTGGCCAAAGTATTGGAGTTTCAGTTTCAACATCAGTCCTACCGATGAACACCCAGGACTAATTTCCTTTATGATGGAGTGGTTGGATCTCCTTGCAGCCCAAGGGACTCTCAAGAGTCTTTTCCAATACCACAGTTCAAAAGCATTAATTCTTTGGTGCTCAGCTTTCTTTATAGCCCAACTCTCACATCCATACATGACCACAGGAAAAACCATAGCCTTAACTAGACAGACCTTTGTTGACAAAGTAATGTCTCTGCTTTTTAATATGCTGTCTAGGCTGGTCATAACTTTCCTTCCAAGGAGTAAGCGTCTTTTAATTTCCTGGCTGCAGTCACCATCTGCAGTGATTTTGGAGCCCCCCAAAATAAAGTCTGACACTGTTTCCCCATCTATTTCCCATGAAGTGATGGGACCAGATGCCATGATCTTAGTTTTCTGAATGTTGAGCTTTAAGCCAACTTTTTCACTCTCCTCTTTCACTTTCATCAAGAGGCTTTTTAGTTCCTCTTCACTTTCTGCCATAAAGGTGGTGTCATCTGCATATGTGAGGTTATTGATATTTCTCCTGGCAATCTTGGTTCCAGCTTATGCTTCTTCCAGCCCAGCATTTCTCATGATGTACTCTGCATATAAGTTAAATAAGCAGGGTGACAATATACAGCCTGCACATGAAATAGATTTAAACAGTTAAATACCTCACTGGGAATATGACATAAGTTAGTCACTCATTCGTGTCTGACTCTTGTGACCTCATGGACTGTAGCCTGCCAGGCTCCTCTGTCCAAAAGATCTTCCCAGCAAATATATTGGAATACATAGCCATCCCCTTCTTCAGAGTATCTTTCTGACCCAGGGATCAAACCTGGATCTCCCCATTGCAGGCAGATTCTTTACCATCTGAGTCACCAGGGACATGACATACAAGGTAACATATTCACAGGTTCAGGGATGAGGATGTGAAAGTCTTTGAGCACTGTTTATGCACTATCTCCCACAGGCTTCCGTTCCTGGGAGGAGGAATTTGGAATTCTACATTATGGCCTGTTACTTTTCCTGGGCGAATTCTCTGACCACAGGCCTGATGCTGGCAGTGAATGCGTGACATGTTCCTCTTATGTGACGATCTCGCTCTAGGAGCTGAGTATTTGGCGGATGGGAATAAGTAAGACACTCAGTCATGTCTAACTCTTTGCAACCCCAAGAACGATATAGTCCATGGAATTCTCTAGGTCAGAATATTGGAGTCGGTAGCCTTTCCCTCTTCCAGGGGATCTTCCCAACCCAGGGACTGAACCCAGGTCTCCAACATTGCAGGTGGATCCTTTACCAGCTGAGCCATAAGGGAAGCCCAAGAATACTGCAGTGGGTAGCCTGCCCCTTCTCCAGGGCATCTTCCCCACTCAGAAATTGAACTGGGGTCTCCTGTATTGCAGGCCAATTCTGTACCAACTCAAATATCAGGGAAACCCAGATGGAAGAAGGCAGCATTGGCTGTCGGTATTAGTAACTGTTGTTTAGTTGCTGTCATGTCCAACTCTCTGTAGCCTACCAGGCTCCTCTACCCATGGGATTTTCCAGGCAAGAGCACAGGAGTTGATCACCATTTCCTTTTCCTGGGGATCTTCCCAACCTAAAGATCAAACCCACATCTCCTGCATTGTCAAGTGGATTCTTTACCACTGAACTGCCAGGGAAGCCTTGTATTAGGAACTACTTCTCTACTTGTCCCTAATTTCTCTACAGCCATTTTAATGAAGTATTAATAGGAGCTGTACTGGAGATATTATACAGGTGCAAATGTCCAAACAGATGGCAACTAGTGTACTCTTTCTTGCAGGCTTAACCAAATTTAAGATACAGCTAAGCTTGAAGATTATAGTTTTTATTCATTGATTTACTACAGTCTGTATGGTTGCAAAGAGTTGGACATGACTGAAGCAACTTAGCACAGCACAGCAGCAAATATTTATTGGGCATCTCCTCTATGTCCATCAGTCTTCGAGGGTCTGAGGCCTCATAAATGGACAAAACAAAGAAAAGTCACTGTCCACATGGACTGACATTAAAGTGGAAAAATGACAAAGACAGTGAAGAAGTAAATTCTGTATAATAAGTGATCATGAATGCTAATAAGCAAAAAAAAGCAGTGAAGGGTATTTTGCATGTCAAAGAACTGGATATTTAAATAAAGAAGTCAAGAAAGGCCTTGGGTCATCGAGATATCATTATATTTTTGCTTTGAGAATCAACTTAATGATCCAGATGTTCTCATTCTCTTGGTTAAAGGTGTTTCTCCATCCTTACTATTATAAAATGCCTTTTCCACAGTATAATTGCTCTTTATCAATAAAATGCATAATAGATTGACAGGACTGTAATTTCTGTATAAAAAATTGCTTACTGATGTTATCAAGGGATAGAAAAAAAAAAACATTACAAGGCAGGGTAGAAAGGAGGATAAGGGGAACCTGGGGTGTGTTAAGAGTATATAAAATAGCCCTGACAAAAATGTAGTATGTGTGGAAATGCTGTGTGTGTGTGTGTGTAATACTTAATATTAGATAAATGAAAGAAGATTAAGTATATTTCAGATAAGACAGGACAATTTCAAAGACACACTATTTTCTGTTAATGTTTTTCATATGCTCTATCAAGTAACACCACACCAAAAGAAATATTGGTTGGCTCTTAGATGCTATGAAAAATTGAAATGAGAGGTGGTGTAACTGCTACACTCAGGAAGCATGTACAAGTGAGATATGACCAATAGAATTAAATGCACATAAAAACTGGTAACAAACACAGAAAGATGACTGCGTGTGAGTGGGTGAAGTGTGCAGCAGGCGACTCTGCTCACACCTGTAGCTGCACAGGAAGCTCTAGCTCTGCCGAGGCTGTGGTGGACACTGTGGCTTCCAGGGGAGACGGCACTCAGCCTGTGAGGTCAACATGGGTGGAGGTGCTATTCGCTGTGTGGCTGAAACAATGGCCTCTTCCCTGTAAACATATTAACATATCTTAACAAAGGAAATGCTACAAAGTGGGTGAAATGAGGACATTTTCAGGGGAATAAAGTGAAGAAGACATTAGTAGAGAAAGTGAGACTGGTCTTAAGATATTCACAGATACTCTAGAAAAGAGAAAGACTATGCTTTCATACTTAAAAGCATACAAAACCTGTCCATTCATATACATGTGAAGGCAAATTTAAAGCATAGGAATTATATTAATATGGATTGTATAAATTCAGTTACCTTTTTATTAATACTAGAAATTATATTAATACCCCTGAATTAATGGATTATATTCATATGGACAAATGTAAAAATTGGTATTATGAGTTATCAAATGTAAAATTTGGTATTACAATTAGATATGCCAGTAAGAATTTTGAACCTAATTGCAAATTAATGACTAAAAGTGACTTTATGAATCTTGCAAATATTGAAAATCTTATTCCACTAAGGAATGACTTCTTTAAGACTGTAATTGTTTTACTAAACATTGTAAACAGTGTGTGTATATTAAGGTCTGTTAGTCCATACAGAGCGGATTACCTCCCCCCTTTTTTTCTGGTTGAAAGTGATGTATTTTAAAAGTATTTGGGTTTTTAAATAGTACAGACCAAAGAATTATATTTCATAAACTTGAAATTTACACACAAGGATAACATTTATAGAATATTAGTATATAAAAAAGCTGCTTACTTACTTTACTGAATATTTATATTTAATTCTGTGTCTAATGTTTAGATTTTTGTTTTGATTCCAATTTTTTGAAAACAGATTTGTCAAAATTCCTGTTGCCTCAGGTAAGTGAAGGTCTTTGATGTACAAAGTCAACTACAGATTCACTGAGCAAGAAATAGAAAATACAAGACTACATTCCTGAAAGTTTGGGCTAGCAAAGTTTTAAAAATATGTGGCTTAAAATCTAGCTATATTCTAGAAAAAACCTCTGATCCACTATCTTAGATGCTGGCATTTCAGTTCGTAGGAGTGTGTGAACTTGGGAAGTTTGGGAAAAGTTTAGAATTATCAAAGATTAATAATAAAGTTCAAAAATGTAAAAGAATAGTATATGCCAGTATAAGTTCAGAATAAAATTGCAAAGTGTTCTATTCTCTCATAAATGTAGAGCGAATTTTTGCATGCCTTTTATTTACTTGGTTAGAACCCAGTAAAACTGGAGATTTAATTAACAAAACTCTGCTGTATTGATTTATCAGTTGGAGACAATCTTATTACTGGAAATTTGTTTACTTAGAGATGCTTACTGAAAAAGAAAATATTCATTATTAAAATACATTTTGTTACAGGGCTAAGAATTTTTAGACCTGAAAATAAATATTGTGTTGTTTAGTCGCTAAGTTGTGTCCGACTGTTTCTGGGACCCCATGGACTGCCTGCTAGGCTCCTCTATCCATGAGATTCTCCAGACAAGAAAACTGGAGTGGGTTGCCATTTCCTTTTCCAGAGAATATGCCCAACCCAGGGATGGAACCCTAGACTCCTACATTGGCAGGAAGATTATTTACCACTGAGTCACTAGTGAAGCCCATTAAAAATAAATATTATATTAATCTAAATGCTCAGATTGTGAGTAGCTTTTGTTAGGAATTTTCTGTTTGTTATTTTTCCTCAAGAAACATTCCAATGATTTTAGCAGTTTTAAAATGGGGCAAACAATTGTCTCTCAGTATCCCTGGGGGATTGGTTCCAGGAACCGTATGGATACCAAATTCTGCAGATGCCCAAGCCCTTTATATAAAATTGTGTAGCATTTTCATATAATCTCAGCACATCCTACATATACTTTAAATCATTTCTATATTACTTATGATATCTGATTCAATGCACATGCTGTGTAAATAGTTTAAGTACAATGTGGAAAGTAAAAGTGTTAGTCACTCAGTCATGTCCCACTCTTTGCAACTCCATGGACTGAAGCTTACCAGGCTTCTCTGTCCATGGAATTCTTCAGGCACGAATACTGGAGTGGGTAGCTATTACCTTCTCCAGGGACTCTTCCCAACCCAGGGATTGAACCCAGGTCTCTCGCATTGCAGGCAGATTCTTTACCATCTGAGCCAAGAGGGAAGAACAAGTACGATGTACACACTTTATAAATACTTGCCAGTTTGCTGTACATTCAAGTTTTGCTTTTTTTGAATTTTCTGAAATTTTGTTTCTCAAATATTTTCCATCAGTGGTTGGTTCAATTTATAAATGTGGAACTCGTAGATACAGAGAGCCACTTACATACGAAAAGAATGTGAAAATTGATCTATTTAATTAATTTGGTTTATACTGATGTATTTCACAAAGATTCTAACATACACTGTTTTGGGTAGACATAGGAAATAAGAAACACAGGTGTATCTTTTATACTTAACAGCAGATCTTCTGAACAGAAAAGATGCCAGTTCAGTTCAGTTCAGTCGCTCAGTCATGTCCGACTCTGCGACCCCATGAATCACAGCACGCCAGGCCTCCCTGTTCATCACCATCTCCCGGAGCTCACACAGACTCATGTCCATCGAGTCCGTGATGCCATCCAGCCATCTCATCCTCGGTCGTCCCCTTCTCCTCCTGCCCCCAATCCCTCCCAGCATCAGAGTCTTTTCCAATGAGTCAACACTTCGCATGAGGTGGCCAAAGTACTGGAGCTTCAGCTTTAGCATCATTCCTTCCAAAGAAATCCCAGGGCTGATCTCCTTCAGAATGGACTGGTTGGATCTCCTTGCAGTCCAAGGGACTCTCAAGAGTCTTCTCCAACACCACAGTTCAAAGGCATCAATTCTTCGGTGCTCAGCCTTCTTCACAGTCCAACTCTCACATCCATACATGTTCACTGGAAAAACCATAGCCTTGACTAGATGGACCTTAGTCAGCAAAGTAATGTCTCTGCTTTTGAATATACTATCTAGGTTGGTCATAACTTTTCTTCCAATTTCATGGCTGCAGTCACCATCCGCAGTGATTTTGGAGCCCCCAAAAATAAAGTCTGACACTGTTTCCACTGTTTCCCCATCTATTTCCCATGAAATGATGGGACCAGATGCCATGATCTTAGTTTTCTGAATGTTGAGCTTTAGGCCAACTATTTTGCTCTCTTCTTTCACTTTCATCAAGAGGCTTTTTAGTTCCTCTTCACTCTCTGCCATAAGCATGGTGCCATCTGCATATCTGAGGTTATTGATATTTCTCCCGGCAATCTTGATTCCAGCTTTTGTTTCTTCCAGTCCAGCATTTCTCATGATGTACTCTGCATAGAAGTTAAATAAGCAGGGTGACAATATACAGCCTTGACGTACTCCTTTGCCTATTTGGAACCAGTCTGTTGTTCCATGTCCAGTTCTAACTGTTGCTTCCTGACCTGCATACAGATTTCTCAAGAGGCAGGTCAGGTGGTCTGGTATTCCCATCTCTCTCAGAATTTTCCACAGTTTATTGTGATCCACACAGTCAAAGGCTTTGCCATAGTCAATAAAGCAGAAATAGATGTTTTTCTGGCACTCTCTTGTTTTTTCCATTATCCAGCGGATGTTGGCAATTTGATCTCTGGTTTCTCTGCCTTTTCTAAAACCAGCTTGAACATCAGGGAGTTCACCGTTCACATATTGCTGAAGTCTGGCTTGGAGAATTTTGAGCATTACTTTACTAGCATGTGAGATGAGTGCAATTGTGAGGTAGTTTGAGCATTCTTTGGCATTGCCTTTCTTTGGAATTGGAATGAAAACTGACCTTTTCCAGTCCTGTGGCCACTGCTGAGTTTTCCAAATTTGATGGCATATTGAGTGCCGCACTTTCACAGCATCATCTTTCAGGATTTGAAACAGCTCAACTGGAATTCCATCACCTCCACTAGCTTTGTTCATAGTGATGTTTTCTAAGGCCCACTTGACTTCACTTTCCAAGATGTCTGGCTCTAGATTAGGGATCACATCATCATGATTGTCTGGGTCGTGAAGATCTTTTTTGTACAGTTCTTCCCTGTATTCTTGCCACCTCTTAATATCTTCTGCTTCTGTTAGGTCCA
>SJYQ01001973.1:325493-352361 GCA_006410935.1 Redunca redunca
TCATATGGCAATTCAACAAAGTATTAATTATTTAGTGTTCTCACAGGTGAAATGTTCTCTATTATTTTCATTTGTGTTTCTTTCTTTATTAATGAGACAATAAATTTTTAAAATTTTATGCATGACCTTTAAATTTCTCTTGTCCCTTTTTGGCAATTCCTTGGTATTATTTCTTAATTTTAGATGGCTTATTTGTTTGCCTCTGTGTGTGTATGTGCTTGCAAATATGATCTAGTTAAGTAGAAAAACGACATTAGGCTGGCAGAGATACATGGTTATTATGCAAATGTAGAATTTACCCAGTTCGTGAAAAACATAGGTTTTTTTCTCCTCTATTAGTCAGGAATCTAATGAATTATTTCAGTGATACAGTGAACTTTATGTCAGTGTGGTTTGAAATAAAAATTTTAATATTAAATTTAATTAAACCTTTGTTAATACAGCTGTGTTTTAACCATAGTTCACACATTGTTGACATTATTCATTATATTGAGAATGCTGAGAAGGGAAAACATATCTACTTTAAACCTACTCNAAACCTACTCCCTTGAAAACCTGATTTAGAGAGGAAATGAAATGTATCTTATTAATCTTATTAAAGGAGAATAAAACTACTTTTCTCAATAAGGACTGCAAAGTGAGACAGAGATTCAATCTCTCATTTCCTCCCTTTTTTACCCTTCTAATGTTGTACCTAAAAGCTTACTTGTACTTCAGAATGAATGCATTTTTCACTTCTGATTTGATATAATCCCCACTTACCCTTTTCCCTCACTTTTCTCTACTATATAGATATTAAAGAGAGACACAGAAAGATACCCAGAGTGAGCTGAAGCAGTCTAAGTTTTAAAAAAGAAAAAATGCTTAAGAGTAAGCAAAACAAAGGTATTGTAAACAAGCAAGAGGTAATCTACACAGAACCAAAATTTTCCAAGTGTCAACAGCAAAAAATATCCAAGACAAATCAGAGTAATGTCCAGTCAAGAGAACAGCAAGTAGACTACATGGAACTGAAATTTCCCAGATCTCACCTTCAGCACAAAAAACAGAAAAAAGGAAAAGGTACATTATCATAGTGTTATATTTTGCTATTTGCTAGATCTTGATTCTTGGGTTTAGAAAATTACTTCTTTCAAAGCCATTGTATAATAAAATTGCCTCATTACACTGATTAGCTATCTTCAGAACTCTCCTTAGTTATTTTAGATATTACTATGAAATTTTTTGTCTCTCAAATAATCTTTCACTATGTTCATTTCCTCTAAAATAGTCCTACAGAATTGTATTACTTGTAAGAATTACTGTGTAAATTCTACTGCTTATTTTTAAAATAATTAAAAAAATAATTCTTGTTATTTGTCTTCAATTCAATGTAACTCAGTCCCACAACTGTTTTTGAATTTTTATGGTTGCTCTGATCCAAAACTATGATACCTATAAAGATGAAGTTGCAATAACCACTTAGCTTCAAAAAAACTAACAGAATTTGTTAGAGGAAAGACAGATTACAGAAAAATATAATAATAATTAATTGGATATTGGAGTTAAAGCTTAAAAATGAGCAGAATATGATAATAATGTTCCTAACCTAAGTGACTGAGTAGCTAATCATCTTACCCACAATTAAGAAAAATAATGTTTACTCGCCATTAAGAAAAATATGTTTAATCTAGTAAAGGCAGATCATATATGAAGTTTGAATTGTCTCTTGATCAGTTCAGAGGAAAATGCCCAGAAAGAAATTGGATTTTAAAGGCTAGATGTCTCAAAAGAAGATGGAAAAAGGTAGGAAAGACTTATGTTCGTAGGTAAGATTGCAAACAGAGACAATATGGGTGAAAAGTCTATCACAGAGAAAAAGAACATATATGACTTAAGCAGAGGAAGATTTGAGAAGGATACTTATGAAGTGCATGTCCAGAGAGGAGAAAATAAACTATGTCTAACAAATGACAAGTGGAAAATTACTTCTTTGGACTTAGCAAAGTCCAAAAATTTGGGGTTTGGCAAAGTTCAAAAAGTTGGGATTTCTGTTTGAGTGCCAAGTAAAGCATATAAGCTACAACAAAGAGTTAAGAAGTTGAAGGAAATTTATTATGGGAATAAAATTATTCCAGAAAACATTTTTACAATTCTCACTGAGAAAAAAACAACATAAGAGAAATGATAATAAATGAAAGACCTATATGAATAATAAGAAATTATATTAGATTTTGAGATGTCTGAGCCCATACGTGTATGAATGTGACAAAATCTATAGAGATGGTGAATAAGATGGCAAAAAAGAGAAACTCTCTTAAAAAATAAATGTTCTAAAGGAAACTGGGTGGCATGGAGTAATTAGGGCATACGATAGGTTTTAACTTGGGCCATAAAGAAATTCTTTTCCTCTGAATTGAAAAGAAGATAATAAGGTATGAATATAAGAATATGCATATAGTAAGGTGGAATATATGAACATTCATATTTTCAGGAAGATGATCAAGGTAAGGAAATTAATGGTTTCAATTTCCTTGTAAAATAAGAAATTTCTTGGTGCTTGAGTTAGAGTCTTACTGAGGCTTGATAATTTTTCTTTTGGTAGTCAAAGGACTTTGGACAGAAATTGACCATAACTAAGGGATTAGACATGCTAATATTTATCCACCACACTGTTTAATTTCTAAACTTGGAAATTTATCTCCTCACACTCTTTCATCTATGTGACATTCAAGCAATCTTGAAAAGGACCACATATTCAAATAACCGGCTTCTCTCTTGGATTGATGTCTACTTGCTTTCACGAAGAATACTGACACCGACTCTCTAGAAGTCTCTCATCTTCCACTCTTCAACCTTTTCTTATGTTTCAAGAAAAAATAGTCATATCTTTTTAAAATAGGTATCTGCAAAGATTTCATATTGTTCTTAAAGTTAAAAACGATAATAGTCCTATAGTCTTACAGATCTCTCCGCTTCCATTTCCTCCTTTGCTCCCTGAGTTCCAGTCAGACTATAATTTCAATTCCATGAATACAGCAAACTTCCTGTCATCTGAAATCATTTATTGATGACTCTCCTCGAGTTTGATCCCTGGGTCAGGAAGATCCTCTAGAGCAGAAAATGGCAACCCACTCCAGTATTGTTACTTCGGGAATCCCATGGACAGAGGAGCCTGTTGTATTACAGTCCACAGGGTCGCAGAAGAGTCAGACAAGACTTAGTGCCTAAACAACAACCCCAAGTGGAAGACCTCCTCCATGTCTTTTGTACTTCAAGAAATAATTAGCTCTTACTTTCCTCCAGCTTTCAGTGAAATGTCTTTTTTTTTTTTGATAAATTCATTTCCTGTTCTCATGTGTCTGGGTTAAAACTTGGTGAACATACTTGTATATCTTTGTAAATTTTATGATAATTATTTCTTATCTCAACAAAGAGCAAAAATGTGTTTCGTTATTTCCCCCTTGACTGATTGATTGGCTAATGAGTGAATATTAATATTCACATAGAATTTTGAAAATAATTTTTTGCATGACAGCATTGTTTTCTCTAGGTGTATTTCATTTTCAAGTCTCCTAGCTGAGACTATATTTTCAAATTTCTCAGAGTCAATAATTTATAGATGACTAGGCGAGGAATACTCAAAGATGCTGGTGAGTCAGGTGACACACCTAGGGCCTCAAACAGGATCAGAAAGAATTGAGGTCAAGAAAAAGCTAAAAAGGAGGAAATCTGGGTATCAAAGAACTCATACAAGGATTGGAAAATGAATGACTGTCCTCTGAGAGTGAAACAGAATGGATTTAAATTTCATATTTGATGATTTGTGGGAAATGATGAAACTTCATCATTGTTTCTATTTCCTTTAGTGTTACACCACCGATCTATAGTCTGGCAAGTGATAACTGGGAGCCTGGGGACCTTGTGCGTGGTTTTGTTGACAACAGTGTGTGTCTTGCTTGCAAACTGTAAGTAATTAAGAAAACAGTCTGTCCTTGGTACAGTCAATATAGCAACAACATAATACATTTCAAACATTTGTTATCGAGTGAATTTTTATTGTCTTAATTATTTTATCCTAAACGGAACTAATTATTACCATGATTTTTACCACAGTATATTCCAACAAAGAAGACCCAAATCAAAAAATGTCACCTGTTCCCACTCTATCTTCTAAAAATGGTGGTGAGTACTCTGTTTTGTCCACTTCTAATATTGATTATTAGGGTTAAAAGGTTTGTTTTCCTAACATCCACAAAACTTCAGTGAATCAGATAGAAAAAATCCTCTTTTATGGTATGTTCAATCTTTTGTCACACTATTAATTATGGGCAAAATGAGAAAGATGACATAGGAGAATGCAAGAAGACCCAAAGTAGTATGTATAATAGGTAAGTATTGTTTGGATTTGATTAATTTTAGGGGAAAAATGGGATATAAATTATATCAAGGTGGGAGCAAGAGAAATGAGTGAAGAGGGCAAAAAGGAAAAGAAAACAAAGGAAAAACAAAGGAGTTAGGTCTCAATAACATTTTTTTGTTTCTAGCTTTCCCTGATGGAGATGATTCCTCTAGCATTTATGAAGTGAGAAGCATTTTGATTTTATTAAAATACATTAATGTTATTTATACATTGATATAATGGCTATGATATAGAAAGCTGTTATTGTTTTGAATTCTTTTTTTTTTTTTTTCACTTATTGCAAGTTTATTCAGTCCTAACAGTAAATTCAGCACTTAAAAGAAAGAGAAAGAATGTGAGAGATAGGGAGAGAATGTTTCTGAGCCTATTTTTTCAGGAAGTCGGGATGGTTCCCCTCTGACTTTCTTTCAAGGAAATCATTCCTTTTTCAAGAATAGTGTTAGATTCTCAGCACAGATGCATTTGCCAAGAAAGGTTTTCCATACACTAAAACCAAAAGGGTAGGGTCCCTTTGTCACTGAGGCCAAAGACATTCCTCATGAGTATTCCTGATGAACATTTCCTATAAGCAAGGGGGATAAAGAAAGAAATAAAAAGAACATAATAAAAATAATGCAGTAGTTTCAGCATGACATAAAAATATTTTCATTTAACACTCCTTAAATAGGAAAAGGAGGCTGTATATTGTTACCCTACTTATCTAACTTATATGCAGAGTTCAGTTCAGTTCAGTTCAGTCGCTCAGTCATGTCCGACTCTTTGCGACCTCGTGAATTGCAGCACGCCAGGCCTCCCTGTCCATCACCATCTCCCGGAGTCCACTCAGACTCAGGTACATCAAGTCCATGATGCCATCCAGCCATCTCATCCTCAGTCATCCTCTTCTCCTCCTGCCCCGAATCCCTCCCAGCATCAGTCTTTTCCAATGAGTCAACTCTTCGCATGAGGTGGCCAAAGTACTGGAGCTTCAGCTTCAGCATCATTCCTTCCAAAGATATCCCACGGTTGATCTTCTTCAGAAAGGACTGGTTGGATCCCCTTGCAGTCCAAGGGACTCGCAAGAGTCTTCTCCAACACCACAGTTCAAAGGCATCAATTCTTTGGCTCTGACCCTTCTTCACAGTTCAACTCCTACATCCATACATGACCACAGGAAAAACCATAGCCTTGACTAGACAGACCTTAGTCGGCAAAGTAATGTCTCTGCTTTTGAATATACTATCTAGGTTGGTCATAACTTTTCTTCCAAGGAGTAAGCGTCTTTTAATTTCATGGCTGCATTCACCATCTGCAGTGATTTTGGAGCCCCCCAAANATTGCTGAAGCCTGGCTTGGAGAATTTTGAGCATTAGTTTACTAGCATGTGAGATGAGTGCAATTGTGCAGTAGTTTGAGTACATGATGCAGAGTATATCATGAGAAAAGCTGGGCTGGAAGAAGCACAAGCTGGAATCAAGATTGCTGGGAGAAATACCAATCACCTCAGATATGCAGATGATACCACCCTTATGGCAGAAAGTGAAGAGGAGCTAAAAAGCCTCTTGATGAAAGTGAAAGAGGGAGTGAAAAAGTTGGCTTAAAGCTCAGCATTCAGAAAACAAAGATCATGGCATCTGGTCCCATCACTTCCTGGCAAATAGATGGGGAAACAGTGAAACAGTGCCAGACTTTATTTTTTTGGGCTCCAAAATCACTGCAGATGGTGATTGCAGCCATGAAATTAAAAGGCACTTATTCCTTGGAAGAAAATTTATGACCAACTTAGGCAGCATATTGAAAAGCAGAGACATTACATTGCCTACAAAGGTCTATCTAGTCAAGGCTATGGTTTTTCCAGTGAACATGTATGGATGTGAGAGTTGGACTGTGGAGAAAGCTGAGCACTGAAGAATTGATGCGTTTGAACTGTGGTGCTGGAGAAGACTCTTGCGAGTCCCTTGGACTGCAAGGAGATCCAACCAGTCCATTCTGAAGGAGATCAGCCCTGGGTGTTCATTGGAAGGAACGATGCTAAAGCTGAAACTCCCATACTTTGGCCACCTCATGCAAAGAGTTGACTCATTGGAAAAGACTCTGATGCTGGGAGGGATTGGGGGCAGTAGGAGAAGGGGATGACCCAGGATGAGATGGCTGGATGGCATCACCGACTCGATGGACCTGAGTCTGAGTGAGCTTCAGGAGCTGGGGATGGACAGGGAGGCCTGGCGTGCTGGAATTCATGGGGTCACAAAGAGTCCGACACGACTGAGCGACTGAACTGAACTGAACTGAAGAAATTAGAAAGGACCAAACAGTTTTGAAAGAGGAAGTCTAAGTAAAGATTTAAAAAGATGAACTAATTTCAAGTCTAATTAAAAATAAATTCTCTGAGTAAAAAGAGAAAATCTCAACAGATGCAATAAACAGAGACTAGATACATCAGTTGTTAATTTTTTATTTAAATTAGTGATTGACTTGAGAAACTGCTTGTTGTCTCTAGGAAAAAAAAACCTATGAATGTCAAATATTAGCCATTCACATTGCTTGTGTTTTTGTTTTCCTTTCATTCACCTAATTTGAAAATAAAAAGCAATCAAACAGGAAATTAAGGAAATGCAAATTATAACCCCAATGAGTTAGCATTACACAACCACCAATATGGTTAGATTTTGAAAAGACTGACAGTAACAAGCTTTAGTAAGGATGTGGAGTAAACTGTACTGGCACAAGCCCTTAACAAGCCTACTCTTAGACACTTAAAAAAGAAAAATGAAGGCCTATGTCCACATGAGACATGTACAAGAATATCTAGAGACACTTTATTTATAATAACTAAAAATTATAAGCAATCCAAATATAAACCTCGAGATGAATGGATTACAAATCGTGGGTTAGTAAATAATGTACTACTCAGTAATGAAAAGGAATGAAATCTCTATACACACAATAGATAAGATTCAAAAGCATATTGAGTGGGAAAAGATGCAAAAGAATTGATCTTGAAGGATTATGTTTACATGAGCTGCTTAAAAAGGTAAAAAAATAATTTGCAGTGATGTAAATCAGATCCAAGGTTGTTTGGGTGAAGTAGGGGTGTGGAGCATTAGTTGGGAAGTAACATAAATTAACTTCTGTGTTAATGGAAATATTCTAAAATTTGATTGGAGAGGAAGTTACAGAAATATATTCATTTATCAAAACTTATCAACTTGGATATTTCAAAACTGTCTTTTATTATGTGTATATGATAACTCCATGGACTGTAGCCTACCAGGTTCCTCTGTCCGTGGAATTTCCCAGGCTCAGAAGCAACCTTGGCTTGTATCCCTTCCTTTGTTGTGCTCATCCCAGATCTAGCATAAGGCTGTAGTGCAGAAGGCTGGGTTTGAGGGTCAGGGCATCATGGCTGCAGGAAGTGCTGTTGTCAGAGATGTGGATGGTTTCTGTGGCATTCTCCTCCTGAGACCAGTCTGTCCCAGATGGACCTCTAAGAAGTGGTAGAGAAGGGGTGGAGCTGGGGTGCTCTCCCTGGAGGAGGAACCACTGTGTACTCCTGTGGGTGCTGAGAATGGTTGCTGCTGCCCCACCCAAAACACACCATAGCCCCTCCAGGCAGTCTCTGCATGGCTACCTCAAGTCCTGTCCCAATATCTGTCTGCCTGAGACTCAGCATTAAGCCACTGAGACTCCTGGGGTGCTAACCCTGTAGCAGCTATATAGCTGCCCCATCTGTCACCTTGTGAGTACACAGACAGTGACCACTACCCACCCACCCCCAGCACTCCCCAGGCCTCCCAGTCTCTCTCTGTGTAGCTAGACAGTCTTTTCCCAGGGCCTGGTTGTCCCATATATCACACCAGGCTGTGGTGTGGAGTGAGCAGGGTTGGGGTGATCACCCTTTTGGGTTAAAAAAGAGTGTTGATCCAGTAGCCACAGGCCCAAAGATCTCTCCACTCTGTTGGCAAACCAGCCCATCACACCCCTCATAAGTAGAGTCTATCTAGGCTTCTCCAGTACTTCTATGTGTCCCAGAAGTTGTCTCAACAAACGAGGGGGCTTGTCTCCCATGCACAGGACCTAGGACAGGAATGCCCAGATTGTGGCTCACCCTGCTTGTTGTGTAGGGTGAAGGTCCTTCTCCTCGTATCAGATCCCTCCCAGTGGTGCAGGTCCTGAAACGAAGCATTTTTCCCCATCCTACTGGGTTCCACATTTCCTGCTGTTTTGATTTTATAGGAGTCCTTCTACCAGTTTCCAGTTAGTTTTTCTTGAGCATTGTTACACATGTAGATATTTTTTTGATGTGCCTATGGGAAAATGAATTCCATGTCTTCCTACTCCACCATCTTGTTCCCCCTCCCTAAGTCTACATTTTTTATGATTATAAAAAATTATTAAAATACACAAATTACATGATTACTAAATTGTTGAAGAAAGGCAATGCCAAAGAATGCTCAAACTACCACACAATTGCACTCATCTCACATGCTAGTAAACTAATGCTCAAAATTCTCCAAGCCAGGCTTCAGCAATACGTGAACCATGAACTCCCTGATGTTCAAGCTGGTTTTAGAAAAGGCAGAGGAACGAGAGATCAAATTGTCAACATCCACTGGATCATGGAAAAAGCAAGAGAGTTCCAGAAAAACATGTATTTCTGCTTTCTTGACTATGCCAAAGCCTTTGACTGTGTGGATCNAGGAGATCCAACCAGTCCATTCTGAAGGAGATCAACCATGGGATATCTTTGGAAGGAAAGATGCTGAAGCTGAAACTCCAGTACTTTGGCCACCTCATGCGAAGAGTTGATTCATTGGAAAAGACTCTGATGCTGGGAGGGATTGGGGGCAGGAGGAGAAGGGGATGACCCAGGATGAGATGCCTCAATGGCATCACGGACATAATGGACGTGAGTCTGAGTGAACTCCGGGAGATGGTGATGGACAGGAGGCCTGGTGTGCTGCGATTCATGGGGTCGCAAAGAGTCGGACACGACTGAGCGACTGAACTGAACTGAAGTTTTTAACAATTACTTACTGAATTTTATTCTGTGTATTTAAATTGCTTCCCTGGTAGCTAGGTTGGTAAAGAAATTGCCTGCAATGCCAGAGACTGAGGTTCAGTCCCTTGGTAGGGTAGATCTCCTGGAGAAGGAAATTGCAAGGAATATTTAAATTAACAGCAAAAATTTTGACAAAAGTGAAATAGCTCATTAGTTGCTTTTTGTGTTCATATAATTATACGTTGATTAGCTTTTTATTTATGACATTTATTTATTCACTTATTTATTTGACTGTGCTGGTCTTAGTTGCAGTACATGGGATTTTCCCTCGTCTTTGTGGCATGTGGAATATTTCTACTTGCCACATGCAAACTCTTAGTTGCAACATGTGGGAGCCAGTTCCCTGACCAGGGATCAAGATTGGGTCTCCTGCATAGGGACTCGGAATCTTAGCCACTGGACTATGATATGCATGTATAATTTTGATCAGATCAAAAAACTTATATTTATAATGCATTTCCCATATAGATAAAATTTTAAAACAAAATTTAAGTAGAAAAATTAAAAACACAAGCTAATTATTGTTCAATTCAGTTGATCAGTTGTGTCCAATTCTGTGATCCCATGAATCGCAGCACCCCAGGCCTCCCTGTCCGTCACCAACTCCCAGAGTCCACCCAAACCCATGTCCATCAAGTCGATGATGCCATCCAACCATCTTAACCTCTGTCGTCCCCTTCTCCTCCTGCCCTCAATCTTTCCCAGCATCAGGGTCTTTTCCAATGAGTCAGCTCTTGGCATCAGGTGGCCAAAGTATCAGAGTTTCAGCTTTAGCATCAGTCCTTCCAATGAACACCCAGGACTGATTTCCTTTAGGATGGACTGGTTGTATCTCCTTGCAGTCCAAGGGACTCGTAAGAGTCTTCTCCAACACCATAGTTCAAAAGCATCAATTCTTTGACACTCAGCTTTCTTCACAGTCCAACTCTCACATCCATACATGACCACAGGAAAAACCATAGCCTTGACTAGATGGACCTTTGTAGGCAATGTAATGTCTCTGCTTTTCAATATGCTACCTAAGTTGGTCATAAATTTTCATCCAAGGAATAAGTGCCTTTTAATTTCATGGTTGCATGATTTTGGAGCCCAAAATAATTAAGTCTTGGCACTGTTTCCACTGTTTCCCCATCTATTTCCCATGAAGTGATGGGACCAGATGCCATGATCTTTGTTTTCTGAATGTTGAGCTTTAAGCCAACTTTTTCACTCTCCTCTTTAACTTTCATCAAGAGGCTTTTTAGCTCCTCTTCACTTTCTGCCATAAGAGTGGTGTCATCTGCATATCTGAGGTTATTGATATTTCTCCCAGGAATCTTGATTCCAGCTTGTGCTTCTTCCAGCCCAGCTTTTCTCATGATGTACTCTGCATAGAAGTTAAATAAGCAGGGTGACAATACACAGCCTTGACGTACTCCTTTTCCTATTTGGAACCAGTCTGTTGTTCCATGTCCAGTTCTAACTGTTGCTTCCTGACCTGAATATAGGTTTCTCAAGATGCAGGTCAGGTGGTCTGGTATTCCCATTTCTTTCAGAATTTTCCACAGTTTATTGTGATCCACACAGTCAAAGGCTTTGGCATAGTCAATAAAGCAGAAAGAGATGTTTTTCTGGAACTCTCTTGCTTTTTCCATGATCTAGTGGATGTTGGCAATTTGATCTCTGGTTCCTCTGCCTTTTCTACAACCAGCTTGAACATCTGGAAGTTCATGGTTCATGTATTGCTCAAGTTAGCTATGGTTTTGTTTAAAACTTGCCCAGAAATGTTACAAAAAATGCTTTTTTTTACTTTCTATGTAATATCCTTCTGTATAATAAACAGGAAGATATGGAAATTATGTTAGTAGTAGTGACTTATTGTACAGAGTACACATTAAATATATTTTGACTTTTTAGAATGTTCCTGTGACCATTGTTCAACTCACTGGATTGGATTTGGAAGTAGTTATTATCATCTTTCGAGTAAAACCAAAACCTGGATGGAGAGCCATGCTGCCTGTGAAGAGCTAAATACCCACCTTCTAAAGATTGATATCAAGGGAGAGCTGGTAGGGGACACATTTCTGCTTTTGTTTATTTGTTTGTTTTTGTTGTTGTTATTGTTATACTGTAACTGTATTTGGTTTGAAAACATTAGTGATTGATGGTATAATTTGGGAAAACTGAAGTTCTCAAAAGTCTATGATATTTTGTTTCTTTGACTCAGTTCCATTAGGGAGAAATTAGAGAAACTCACTTTTTGAACATTTAATGCTAGGAAAAAAAGCACATTAATGAATGAGATATCTTGAGAAAAAATCTTATTAATATTAAGTGGATGTATGCAAGCCCTTGGGAGAAATTTAGTCAATAATCTTTGAGTCAGAAAGGAGTGAATTATAATATGTACACATTTATGGTTTATGATTTTTTCCAAATAGGAAATTCTTTCAATGCTTGAAGTAAAAGGATGGATAGGTCTCAAAATCAATGAAACAAGTGAATCCTGGTTATGGGAAGATGGCACCACAGTAATTGAAAACCTGTATGTACAGTGTTTTGATAACAACTTTTCTGAGATTATATATGGTTTGTGTGTGTGTTTGTTATGTGTGTAGGGAACAGAAAGAGCAACCATGATAAAGGAAATCATTATGTTTTTTGAGGATCAGTCTGTGGGATTTAATTGGGGGGAAAGTACCAGTTCTTTCTAAATAATCTCAGCTTTAGAGCCTTTACATTGTTAACTTTACTGGACTCTTAGGAGAAATTTGGGCATAGTTTTAGGCAAGTTTATAAATCTATACATTTCTATCATAGTTTTATCATTTGTGATTTGCTTTTGTTGTTGTCCAGTGACTAAGTCATTTCCGATTCTGTGACCCCATGGACTGTCTTTCCTATCCTCACTAACTCTCTGGGTTTGCTCAAAGTCATGTCCATTGGGTCAGGGCTGCCATCCAACCATCTCATCCTCTATTGTCCTCTTCTCCTCTTGCCCTTAATCTCTCCCCATGTCAGGGTTTTTTCCAATGTATCAGCTCTTCACATCAGGTGGCCAAAGTATTGGAGCTTCAGCTTCAGGATCAGTTCTTCCTTTGGCTTATAAATTGTCATTTGGCTTATAATTCTATTTAAATAAACAGGATTAGTTACTGTTTAGTATTAACTGCTAAACTGTCAATCTTCAGGAGTTTGTTCTTATTTTATTTGTTTAGTTTGTTCTTTTATTCTTTCTCATTTTCTTTATTTTGTTAATTTTAAACTTGAGATAAAATTGGCATTTGAAGATTTTATTGCTTTAATTTTTTTACAGGTTTGGATTCCTGAAAATGGAGAAAGATGGTTGTGCATATATTGATGGAAATTATGTTTATGCTGCTAACTGTTCATCTGGGAAAAATTATGTGTGTGAGTTTAGTGTATAGCAGCTCAATTTTGCTAATACAAGTTGTTAGTGAATCCTAATTAAAGAGCATAAAATATATTGCTGCATTTATAAAGTTTTATTAGTTATTACTTAAACTTTGTTTTACTGCATGCAGAATACTTCAGTTACATTTCCAAATTTTAAATGTACTCAAAGTGAGGAAAATTTACCACCCATAAATTCCTTGGGAGTGAGTAGTCTCCTTATGAGAGCTCATATTAGTAATTATTTATGTAATAAAGTTTGAAAACATCCTTTATGAACTAAAAAAATTGTAAAAATTAGGGGTATAAAACTAAAAAGGGCTTCTACTTATATCAGCTAGGGTTCTGGCATGAAATAGACATTTAAGATTGTTCAAGAGGTTTACAGTGGTAAACCACATTTGCTGGGAGCCACCACGGGATATCTCACCCATGACAAGGTCATGTGGAAGAAAACTGTTAAGCAAGGCTTCAGAAGTCAAGGGGCTCCCTAGGCTTTCTCGAGCATCTACCCCAAAACCAGAATCTGTTTGTTTTACTATTTCATGACTTTCACCAACTCCTCTGACATTAACAGGGGGCTAACCCTTACCACCTTTCTCTGGAGAAAATTAACTTAGGGCTATAGCTAATAAGTCTCCTGGGCATGAGAGGAATATTTCAAATCAAACCCCCTCTGTTAGCATTCTAGCTTGCTTGACAGGTCTATCCAGACTCTTGCAGCTACACATGTGATTATTCACAGTCTCCCAACTGTGAGAGGCATGGAAAGCCTAAAACATATAGCCTTTTAAAGAGTTAAAAGTTATTAGAGTAGTGCTGGTATAGGATTTCATTGTTGGGCCAATGCTTGTTGCTAAGTTCCCATATCTCTTATCCACTGTGCACCTTGGAGTGCATTAGTTAACATACTTGAAAAGCAAGAAAAACAACTGTAGCCTTGAAATTAACCACATTAGACTTTTGAGCTAATTGGTTCTTTCTTGTAACTCACCGCACCTTTGCTCCGTGAGAAATGCAACTTGTTTAATACTTTCTGAGGCTGACATAGATTATAAATATAAAGAAAAACACTTTGAGGAAAAATAAGTTTTCTGGTTGAGCAGCCTATATCAAAAGAGGGTCATAAAATGTTCACAGGCCTCCAAGGCCAGAAGATAATGTACACAATAGTGTTTTCGGGAAGGGTTTGCAAAAAAAAACCCTGGTTTCAATAAAGACAAAACAGATGTAATGTTTGGGCTGACTCTGTATGACTTTGCATCTTTCATTTCCCTCTATGTATAAGACAAGGTATAAAAGTACCTTTTAAAATAAAGCTATTGGGCCTTGCTCAAAAAAGCTTGGTCACCCTGTGTTTTTCTTTTTTTCTCTTTTTTTCTCTCTTACTTTCTTTTTCAGGGTGATCCCTTGGAGCATAGAGGCTCCCTGTGTTCACTTTCATGCCTGAGCATCTAAGACTTTATTAGCTTTCTGTGTAAACCAAGGAATATCAGCCTCTTTCTGTCCTCTACTTTCCTATTTACAATATTCTTTCCTTATCTCTCTCTAAATCATCTGCCGATGCTGTTTTTCATTCAGGTTCCCCTGGATCCTTGGGGGCTGGACCCTGGCACAGATTGGTGAGGTTTAATGGAAAAACAAGAATAGCAAGATTTATAAACCTTTGTCTGTCCAGTCTTGGAGGCAAGCCGGTATGCTTATGTTCATGCATACTCCCTAAGAACAAAGCCCAGGCTTCCCACAACCCTTCCATCTGTTTTAGTAGTCTTACAATGTCACAGGTACTTGTCTGCCCCACATAGGACTCCAGACTGTGACACCCAGTCCATGGCTTGACACATTCAATCCCAAGAGTGGGTCTCCATCCATATAATCTCCCTTTTCTTCTGAGTCCACTCCAGTCCTGACACAATCACTCCTCTTCCCTTCCTACTTGATTATTTGTGTATCTTTCTTACAGTCTTGGTTAAACAGGAGTCCTTTTGCCAGTTTCCAGCTAGGTTTCAGTGAGAATTGTTCCACATGTAGGTGTATTTTTGACATGTTGTGAAGGAGTAGGTGAGCTTTATGTCCTTTTACTCCATCATATTGATCTGAACTTCCTTTATTCAATTTGCATATAGCATTCCTATCTTTTGACCTGCAAAGTTTCTGTTGAAAAGCCAAATGATAGTCTTGTGGGAGTTGCCTTGTACATTGTACTTTGCTACGCTGTGCTTAGTCACTCAGTCTTGTCTGACTCTTTGCGATCCCATGGACTGTAGCCTGCCAGGCTCCTCTGTCCATGGGGATTCTCCAGGCCAGAATACTGGAGTGGGTAGCCTTTCCCTTCTCCAGGGGATCTTCCCAACCCAGGGACCGAACCCAGGTCTCCTGCATTGCGGGCACGGTCTTTACCAGCTGAGCTACCAGGGAAGCCTCTCCCTCGTACAATACCAGTTGCTTTTCCTTTGATGATTTTATTAATAATATTCTCTTTTTATTTTTAATTTTTGCCACTATCTTTATAATGTGTTTCTTTGAGGCCCCCTTTGGGTTCATTTGTTTTTGTACCATCTGTCCTCCCAGACAGGGATATTTGTTTCTTGGGTTAGGGAAATTTTCTGCTCCTATTTCCTCATATGAGTTTTCTGCTCCATCTCCTACTGGGGATCTGTATGATGCAATTTTTCGTGCACTTGACATTGCATAATGTGTGTCTTAAACTGTCTTTGATTTTTAAAAGTCTTTTCTCTTTTTTTCTTTTTCTGTTCAACTTAAGTGCTTTTCTCTACTCTCTCTTCCAGACTACTGAACTGTTCATCTGTGGCATCTAATCTGTTGTTGATTCCTTGAATTCTACAGCTTTGTGTGTTTCTTCTATTATTTTTTAACTCTCTGTTAAAAATACTGTGCTCATCCTTTCTTCTCCTGAGCTCATTGAGTATCTCTATAATCATTTTCTTGAACTCTGTCAGATAGATTGGTCATATCCACTTTACTTCTTTTTCTGTGATTTTACCTTGCTCTTTCATTTAGAACATTTTGTCTCTATCATTGTCTGTAATTCTCTGTGTTTACTTCCCTGTATTAGGTAGCTTGGTCATGTGTCTTGTTCTTGGAGAGGTGGTCTTATGTAAGAGACGTCCTGTGGGGCCAGCAGCAGACTCTTCTGGTCACCAGAGCCATATGCTCGAGGGGCGATTTTGTGGACAGCATAGGATGACTACTAGGGGACACTGATAGGTGGGGCTGTCCCCATATTGTTGGTTACATTTGCAGCAAACATTTTTCCATGTTGTCACTTTTTTTCCCACTTTTTAAGTAGTATCTCTTTGATAGACACAAAGACTTTATTCCACAGTTTTACTGAGATATAATCAACATGCAACACTGAGTAAGTCAAGCATGATGATCTGACACATTTCTATTGTAAAATGACTATCATCATTGCTTTACCTAGCACATCTGTCCTATCACAGACATACATTTCTTTTTTTATGATGAAAACTTTCAAGATCTAGTTTATTAGCAACTTCCAAGTATATACTGCAATATTATTATCTTATTCATCATACTGTACATTAGATCCCTAGAACCTGTTAATCTTATAACTGGAAATTTATGTCCTTTGATTAGTATTTCCACAGTCCACTCCCAGTTCCTGGTGACAACCATTTCTCTCTCTGTTCTCTGAATTTGGCTTTTTCAGATTCCATATGTATGTGATATCATGTAATATTTATTTGTCTCTGTCTGACTTATTTCATTATCAAGTATCTAAATTAAGGTCGCTTTTATAATATGTAGCTTTGTATTTACCATGCCGAATTCTCTCTTACCATTCTTCAGTTTTAGGAATAATATATCTATTCTAGGCTCTTTGCCCTACTATAAATTTTTAGAAATAATCGATTAAGGTCTAGAATAAACAATGATAGGGTGTTTGTTTTAGTTACACTAAGTGTTTAGATTACTTTGGGCAGAATTTGCATATTTATAATGTAAGTAAATATTTTAATGAATTGGCAAGAGATATCACTAGTAATTTACATCTTCTTTAATAATTTTCAATAAACTTCATAATTTTCTACTTAGAAATAGTGAATATCTTCTTGTATTTACTCCAGATACTCCTAGGTATTTAAATTTTCTCCTAATGTAAATGGAATCATCTATTATATTAAACAAATTCATAGTGTAAATAATACATGCAGAAAGCTGCACAGACTATTAATGTAGAGCATGTTTAATTTTCACAAAATAAATATACTTGTTGTATATTTATATGTTGAGATCCTAACATATAAATATATGCTAAGGTCCTAATCCCCCAGGACCTGAGAATATGAACTTATTTGAAATGGGTCTTGGTGGATATGATCAAATTAAAGCTACTTCTCTCTTTAGAGAGAAGCCTAATCAAATATGCTCATATGTAAGACCTGCTGGCACCTTTATTTTGAACTTCTATCTTCATGCTGCTGGTGCTGCTAAGTCGCTTCAGTCCTGTCCGACTCTGTGCGACCCCCTAGACAGCAGCCCACCAGGCTCCACCATCCCTGGGATTCTCCAGGCAAGAATACTGGAGTGGGTTGCCATTTCCTTCTCCAATGCATGAAAATGAAAAGTGAAAGTGTAGTCGCTCAGTCGTGTCCGACTCTTTGCAACCCCATGAATCCCAGAACGCCGGGCCTCCCCGTCCATCACCAACTCCCGGAGTTCACTCAGACTGAAGCCCATCTAGTCAGTGATGCCATCCAGCCATCTCATCCTCGGTCGTCCCCTTCTCCTCCTGCCCCCAATCCCTCCCAGCATCAGAGTCTTTTCTAATGAGTCAACTCTTCGCATGAAGTGGCCAAAGTACTGGAGTTTCAGCTTTAAGATCATTCCTTCCAAAGAAATCCCAGGGTTGATCTCCTTCAGAATGGACTGGTTGGATCTCCTTGCAGTCCAAGGGACTCCCAAGAGTCTTCTCCAACACCACAGTTGAAACGCATCAATTCTTTGGCGCTCAGCCTTCTTCACAGTCCAACTCTCACGTCCATACATGACCACTAGAAGAACCATAGCTTTGATTAGGGAACATAGATTTTACATTTTAGGGGGAGGAGGCTGAAATATGTAGGAGAAAATGTTGCTTAATTTTAATTTTCTCTAAATGTTCCTGAATCTAACTAATAGTGAGTAATACTTTTAAATAACAAAATTATCTGTGTGTGTCTGACTCTTTGCGACCCCATGGACTGCAGAACACCAGGCCTACCTGTCCATCACCAACTCCCAAAATTTATGCTAACTCATGTCCATCCAACTAGCTCATCCTTTGTCATCCCCTTCTCCTTAACGTTCATCATTGTTCATCAGGCCACTATCATCTCTCACCTAGATGACTGTACTAAGTACTTCATGTCCAAATTCTTACTTCCTATACCCCTAAACATACCCCAGACAGCCTGGAAGGCAAAGTCAAGTGGGCCTTAGGAAGCATCACTACAAACAAAGCTAGTGGAGGTGATGGAGTTCTAGTTGAGCTATTTCAAATCCTAAAAGATGGTGCTGTGAAAGTGCTCAAGTCAGTATGCCAGCAAATTTGGAAAACTCAGCAGTGACAACAGGACTGGAAAAGGTCAGTTTTCATTTCAATCCCAAAGAAAGGCAATGACAAAGAATGTTCAAACTACCACACAATTGCTCACTAGGAAAGTAATGCTCAAAATTCTCCAGGCTTGTCTTCAATAGTACGTCAACTATGAAATTCCAGACATTCAAGCTGGATTTAGAAAAGGCAGAGGAACCAGAGATCAAATTGCCAACATCCTCTGAATCATCAAAAAAAAACAAGAGAGTTCAAGAAAAACATCTATTTCTGCTTTATCAACTATGCCAAAGCCTTTGACTGTGTGGATCACAATAAACTGTGGAAAATTCTTCAAGAGATGGGAATACCAGACCACCTGACCTGTCTCCTGAAAAATCTCTATGTAGGTTAGGAAGAAACGGTTAGAACTGGACATGGAACAACAGACTCATTCCAAATAAGGAAAAGGAGTACGTCAAGGCTGTATATTGTTACCCTGCTTATTTAACTTATATAGAGTACACCATGCAAAATGCCAGGCTGGATGAAGCACAAACTGGAATCAAGATCGCCAAGAGAAATATCAATAACCTCAGATATGCAAATGACACCACCCTTATGGCAGAAAATGAAGAACTAAAGAGCTTGTTGATGAAGGTGCAAGAGGAGAGTGAAAAATTTGGCTTAAAACTCAACATTCAGAAAACTAAGATCATGGCACCTGGTCCCATCACTTCATGGCAAATAGATGGGAAAACAGTAGAAACCATGACAGATTTTATTTTCTTGGGCTTCAAAATCACTGCAGATGGTGACTGCAGCTATGAAATTAAAAGATGCTTGATCCTTAGAAGAAAAGCTATGACTAACCTAGACAGCATATTAAAAACAAGAGACATCACTTTGCCTACTAATGTCCATCTAGTCAGAGCTATGATTTCCCAATAGTCATGTATGTGAGAGTTGGACTATAAAGAGAGCTGAGCACTGAAGAATTGATGCTTTTGAACTATGGTGTTGGAGAAGACTCTTGAGTGTCCCTTGGACTGCAAGGAGATCCACCCAGTCCATCCTAAAGGAAATCAGAGATCCAATCAGAGATCCAACCAATCTATCCTAAAGGAAATCAGTCCTGAATATTCATTGAAAGGACTGATGCTGAAGCTGAAACTCCAACTCTTCAGCTACCTGATGCGAAGAACTGACTCACTGGAAAATTCCCTGATGCTGGGAAAGACTGAAGGCAGGAGGAGAAATGGACAGCAGGGAATGAGATGTTGGATGGATCACCAACTGGATGGACATGAGTTTCAGCAGGCTCCAGGAGTTGGTGAAGGGCAGGAAAGCCCGGTGGGCTGCAGCGCATGGGGTTGCAAAGGGTCTGATATGACTGAGCAACTGAACTGAATTAATACCCCTAAACACACACACCCATAGTGTAATCTCAAAGCAGTGTCCAGAGTGAGTCTCTAAAACTAGAAATCTACTTTTGTCACTCCTCTGCTCAAAACCCTCCAGTAGTTATCCTCCTGAAAACAAATCAAAGTTCTTGCAATGACGTCTGATCTCCTACATGTTGCTGTTGATGTTCAGTTAAGTTGTGTCCGACTCTTTGCAACGCCATGGACCATAGCCTGCCAGCTCCTCTGTCCATGGGATTTTCCAGGCAAGAATACTGGAGTGAATTGCCATTCTCTTCTCCAGAGGAGCTTCCTCATCCAGGGATTGAACTCTCGTCTCCTGCATTGGCAGGCAGATTCTTTACTGCTGAGGGAAGCCCATGCTCTCTCTCATCCTTATTACTTCTCTGCTCTCTGACTTAATTTTCTTCCTCTTTCCCCACTTTGCTCCAGTCTTATAGGTCTCTTGCTTTTTCCTGATGCATGTGATATACATTCCAACCTCTGAGTTTTTACACCGACTTTTTTTTTTCTGGATAATATCTTTCAAATATTTTTAAAAATTAATTAATTTATTTTAATTGGAGGCTAATTACTCTACACTATTTTAGTGGTTTTTGCTGTACACTGACATGAATCAACCATGGGTATACATGTGTCCCCCATCCTGAACCCCCCCCCACCTCCTTCCCCANCCACCTCCTTCCCCACCCCATCCCTCAGGGTTGTCCCAGTGCACCAGTTTTGAGTGCCCTGTTCCATGCATCGAACTTGGACTGGTGATCTATTTCACACATGGTAATATACATGTTTCAATGCTATTCTTTCAAATCATCCAACCCTCGCCTTCTCCCACAGAGCCCAAAAGTCAGTTCTTTATATCTGTGTCTCTTTTGCTGTCATGCATATAGGGTTGTCATTACCATCTTTCTAAATTCCATATATGTGTGTTAATATACTGTATTGGTGTTTTTCTTTCTGACTTACTTTACTCTGTATAATAGGCTCCAGTTTCATCCACCTCATTAGAACTGATTCAAATGCATTCTTTTTAATAGCTGAGTAATATTCCATTGTATGTATGTACCACAGCTTCTTATCCATTTGTCTGCCGATGGACTTCTAGGTTTCTTCCATGTCCTAGCTATTGTAAACAGTGCTGCAATGAACATTGGGCTACAAGTGTCTTTTTAATTCTGGTTTTCTCAGTGTGTATGCCCAGCAGTGGGATTGCTGGGTGGTACACTGACATTTTTATTGTGAGGAAGCTATCCCACTTAGGCAACCCATATAGCTTGCTCATTCAAGATATTGTATGGACATAATTTATCAAGAAGGCTGTCCCTGGCAACTCTGTTTAACACAATGAAGTATCTTTCTTTTGCATGCATATATAAGAACGTACTTTGTGATATAGTGGAAGGTATGGACCCATACCTTCACATCATAGCATTTATCATTCTCTGATATGTTATGCAATTTACTTGGCATATTTTGTTTGTTGTCAATCATTCTCATTATCCCTATCTCTCCTGCATTAAAATGTAATCTTCTACAAGAGTAAGATATTTTTGTATGTTTATTTATTGCTATGGCTTCAATAGCTAGAATAGCTACATGGGACAGTGGGTAATCAATAAACAGCTTGTTAAAGAGCCTGTGTTTTTCATATTGTTCTCCATGCTACTTAACAGGTGATTTTTTTTCATTTTCTAAACTACCTTCCTAGATATGGATTGACAAATCTATGCCGACTAACTAATGAGAGAGGCTTAACTGAAATTAATGTGAACTTATGTGACATAATGGCTTGAAAGACAGTACCACATAAGCAATTTGAGATTACTAAATGATTTATTAGGAAATGGATTTGTTTCAATTCTTCAGTGACATTCCAGTAAATAGCTACAAATTTCACATACAGAGAGTGCTGGGTTTAGGTACAATTGTTCTTTCCTCATTACATTTTTACTCTTACTTCCAGCCACACCTGCAAATATAACTAGCATCATCAAATACAAAAGGGAAAAATACAAAAGTATAATATTACTTTACTCTGTTTGGAAGACCCCTCCATTAAAGAACATGAGAAGAAATAATGTTCTTTGTGTTTGATGCTTTGGGGCCTGAGATTTACATTTGGTTCCTTGAGAAGTGATATTCAATGCACTTAAATATGGTCCCTAAATTCCCAAGGACTATTTCTGTTCTTGACCTGTAATCTCTGAGTCAGTTACTGAGAATGAAATGAAAACTTACATGTTCTGAGAAAGATATGAACCATCCAGCCACATCCAGGGATGATTAGCTCCTTTTTTATATTATTCAACCCAATAGTTGTATTTTATTTTTGATCGAATAATCTGTGGGAAAATTAGAATCACTAGCATTATTCATAATATTGATGATAACACTTTACTACTGGGGATTCTCATAAAACACTGGACACATGTGTCTTCAAATAACCCTATGATAAATCAAAAAGGCACTAATTTCTCCATTGTGCAGAGAGGAAATGAAAGTGGAAAAGCCTCATGAATGACTCATCCAATTCTTTGTGTCTGGATGAAAGGTATCAAGGAAGAGACGTGATAGACTAAAAGAAATTCCATGTATAACAGAATATACGGGTTAATATGGGTGCTCTATGTCTAAAACTTCTCTTCAATGAAAGACATCTTAAAAATGTGAAAAGACAGGCTTTAAATCTGGGAATATCTGCAATATTTAGATTAAAGAAAAATATTCTTATAAATCAATAAGAAAACATAATAAATATAATATATAGTCAATAAATATGGAAATATTTCAAGCTTACTAGAAATTAGGGAAATGTAAATCAAAACTGCAAAGATATTGACAGCTATTCAACTGTCAAAAATTAAGAATAACAACTGCAAAGAGTTGGACATGACTGAATGACTGAACTGAAGAATAACTACTCCAAGTTTGTGGGACACCAGAGATCAAAGATATTTTTTAAGCCATTGCTAAAAATATTGAAAATTAATTTGGAATTATCATATAAAATTAAACTTTTACATGCCCAATTATCCTATGATTCCACTCCTCAGGATATTGTGACAAAGAAAAGATAGGACACAGGGGAAAAAAAACTTATGAAGTGATATATCTATGAATGTTTAATGAAGGACAATTCGTAACAACAAAAACTGGAAAAAAATTAAATTCCCATCATTTAGACTGTGGATAATCTATATCTGTACTATGGAATATTATATAGCAGTGAAAATGGAGAAACTATATCTACAAGTTTTAAAACAGGTCATCCCATTTACTTGCACGTTAATGTAAGGAAACAAATTTTCTTAAGCATTTTTTATGTATCAAATGGGAATCATACTGTCTATTCTGAAGATTTTGTGTACTGAAAGAATGGATGCATGCAGTTTCTGAAACATCTTTACCATAAAATACTATTAATTATTTGCAATTATTATTTATGGTGAATTTTATTCACTTGAAATATTTTCTTATGGATGCAAATGTGGAGCTATAAAGTCATATTTTTTCCTAAGAGCAACTTCTTTCTCTCTTTTTCTCTTTCTGTATCTCCATCTCTCTCTCTCACTTACACACACACACACACTGCAATATTTTTCTACTATAGCTAAATTGCATAGAGGAAAATTTTAAGTATTAACTTCTAATATCTAGGAGAAAATATAGGTATTCTAGAGGCACATCAAAAATATACTCTATCATTTCTAGGTCTCTGAAAAAGCACTAAAATTAAATGTTCATTAATTCTTTCATTTATATATCTTTGTTACATACTAGGGGTCTATATCTTTATAAAAGACTGTTTTCATGTATCACTGGATTTAAGTCACTGCTTTACCTATACTCTTAGGCTCTATAAAGCAAGGAAACACTAAAAATCCTAAACCATTAGCGTGAAGGTAATGCTTTTCTACAAGAAAGTCTGTCATAAGGTTTGTACAACATAAAGTTTTCACTCTAACCAACATCAAAAGGTTTCAGAAATTTCAGAGGAGATGGAATAGTTCATGGAAGTACACAGATGAAACATACAAAATGTTTCGCTGAAATGTCAAAGTCTAGAAATTTCAGTGGCAGAAGTAAAACTGTAGACAACAAAATGGGAAGAGATGAGAGAAATACAGATTAAAATAAAGCTAATTTCCTGAGGGTAAAATAAAACTCATATCATTCAGGGACTCATTGTTCACAATTGAGGTTTAAATTAATCAAAGTACCTATAATCTGTGTCTGAATGTTTGTATTTCTCTGACTTCATTGTCCATCACTTAATTCATTTTTTTTTAATAGTGAAGTGTTATTCACTGACACTGTTATTTTGAAAACATAAGCATTTCACAATCAAGAAAACATAGAGCTCTTAACCCATACTTTATAAGACTAATAGAAATAGCATTCTTGGGACTAAATATTACAAATTAAATTCAGTGCCTGACCTGAATTATTAGAAACAAACCTACAAAATCTGCTAGGTAGGCTTTATAGTTCTACATTTTATAAGTCATGGCAAATGTGACCTAGATTTTCTCTTCCAGAAAAGAGAAGCTTCCTCTGTCATTCAGGATTAAGAGTAAGTCAAAAACTCATTTTCAAAGAATCATTCCAGCTAAATTCTTTCTCTTTATTTTTCATTTTATATTTCCTATGGTCATGAAAGTGAAAAACTCATCCTCCCTTAAAAATGTGATCCCTCCCAAATACCAATGTGTGTTAGTCACTCAGTCGTATCCAACTCTTTGCAACCCCGTAGACTGTAGCCTGCCAGGCTCCTCTGTCCATGGAATTCTCCAGGCAAGAATACTAGAGTGAGTTGCCATTCCCTTCCCCAGAGGAACTTCCCAACCCAGGGATCGAACCCATGAAATACTGGTGGTGGAAGAATAGAACTCAATACAGTAAGCTACTGGCTCTTTTAGACTGTTTATATCATTGAAAGCAGTTTCTCTTTTGTCCCAAAAATATTCTTTGGAAGGACTGATGCAGAAGCTGAAGCTTGAATGCTTGGCCACCTAATGGGTGGCCACCTAATGACAGCCAACTCACTGGAAAAGATCTTGTTGCTGGGAAAGACAGAGGGAAAAAGGAGAAGGGGGCAACAAAGGATGAGATGGTTGGATGGCATCACTGACTCAATGGACATGAGTTTGAGCATCCTCTGAGAGATAATGAAGGACAGGGAAGCCTGGCGTGCTGCAGTCCACGGGGTCACAGAGTTTGACACGACTGAGCGACTGAACAACAACAAAGTGCTTTGAGGCTAAATTCTGAAACAGCCTTGTGTATATTAAAACATGAAGATGCCACATATAAAATGACAAAACTGAAAATCATTCCATGGCACCCACCCCCACAGCAAAACTATCTCTCTTGGTTTAGAAATAGCTTTTACAGGTCTTTGTTACACCCGTGTCCCCTTTTCTGCAGGTAAGTCTGCCCCTATATGGATCAAGTGGAGAAGACAATGGTACCTCACTCCAGTACTCTTGCCTGGAAAATCTCATGGATGGAGGAACCTGGTAGGCTGCAGTCCATGGGGTTGCTAGGAATCAGACACGACTGAGTGACTTCACCTTCACTTTTCACTTTCATGCATTGGAGAAGGAAATGGCAACCCACTCCAGTGTTCTTGCCTGGAGAATCCCAGGGACAGAGGAGCCTGGTGGGTTACCTTCTATGGGGTCGCACAGAGTTGGACGCGACTGAAGCGACTTAGCAGCAGCAGCGTATGTATCAGGGCTCAAACCAAATTTGCTAAATATCATTGGAGGAAAAGTCTATGCACTTATCTTGACTTAAGACATACAAACTTCTCCTAAAGCACTTACTCAGGTTTAGTAAAGTAAATATACCTTCTCCTCTTGGTCATCAATGTTAATGAGTCTAGGGCCCAGGTCTTGGCATGATTTCTTATACTCACTCCAAGTTTTTTCTTCTTTTGAAAAATAATAACACTTCTTTCCACAGCAGGACCATTTTACTTGACACGTGCTGTAGTCTATCTTGAAAACAAAACTACTGTCATCCACAGCCTCAAGACCTTTACTAACCTGTATATTTTCTTTACTTCACTGCTTACTTCAAACTGAATGATAAATAAATAGATTATTTTCTGTGTCCCAAAAGTCTATATTTAAAAAATAGCTCTTCTACCAAATTCTGTAGGCAAGAATACTGTTGAGCCAGAGACGGTCTCTGACAGACTCAAGGCCTTTGATAAAATTACACTGAGAAACTTGTCTCAAATGTAGATAAACTGTAACAGAATGAAATATTTCTCCCTAAAGGGCAAAATCCATTAAAGTGAATGCATGGGAATGATATAAATTCTTTGCTTTGGGAAATATTTATAGATAGCATGTGTGTGTGCTCAGTCATGTCCAACTCTTTGCAACCCCATGAACTATAGCCCACCAGGCGCTTCTGCCCATGGGATTCTCTAGGCAAGAATACTGGAGTGGGTTGCCATTTCCTAATCCAGGGGATCTTCCTGACCCAGGGATCAAACCCAAGTGTCTTGAGTCTCCTGAATTGGTAGGAGGATTGTTTACCACTGAGCCACCTGGGAATCTTATGACTAGCATAGAACATCCAAATAATCAAGTAACTATGATGGTATCATAGGATTTTTGTGAAAGTATCCAATTAACTATAGTAAAACACAGATTCAAGAAGAAAGATGAGTAAAATTAAAATTTCTGCCAAAGTTTCAGTATAAAGTTTTAAAATTACATTTTGAAATGGTACAGAAGGGGATATTTCCATGAAAAAATACCTTAGATATCAGCCTAAGTATTTAATACTTGCCTGTATTAGGTGGTAAAACTACATGATTCTCAACTTATGGTGCAGAAATTTTCCTTTCTGTTGTATTTTGTATTTTGCATTCACAATAGCCCTGTAACACTTCAACCCATATTGTAAAAATAAGATCATGAATGGCTTTAAGAGAAGATGACATTGTTATAATTTATTGTATGAATGATGTTAGCTAAATTGAAACAATCAGTGAATATGTAAAGTTAAAATATTTTGAAGTGTTGAAGCA
>SJYQ01001973.1:352474-363499 GCA_006410935.1 Redunca redunca
TGTGGCATAAGAACTTTATGATAACAAGATAATGATATTACCATCAATATCATAGTCATTATCTTCTGGAATCTAACATTTCTATAGAACTTTATAGTTTATGAAGCTCAACAGCAGTTCAGCAGTTATAGTATCTCATTTTTTAAATTCTGGTTCATTGCTCTCATGATCAATATGTGTACTTGATACTCATATGTATATCTTAAGCCTATGATTACCAGCAGGAGTAAAAAGCACACTAATCCCAGGATTGCTGCAACAATATGCTGCGAAAACTCTGCACAAAATCAGAAGGCAAATATGTGGTAAGCAAAACCCCCAGAATCAGAGCAAAACTGAACTTATTGTGGAGTTTCAGATTAATATCACTATTTAGTTGATCACAAATGTCATTGAATATTGCATTTAAATACACCTCTTAATATATTAAGAACCAGATATATAATAAATACATGGACACAACTGTTATCATTTCATTTTTTCTTACTTGACATTGTTTCCAGTAAACAACCAAATATATAGGAAAAGAGTTTCCTTGGGGACTCAATGGTAAAGAAACAACCTGCAGTGCAGGAGACGTGGGTTCAATCCCTGGGTCAGGAAGATCCCCTGGAGAAGGAAATGGCAACCTACTCCAATATTCTTGCTTGAGAAATCCCATGGACAGAGGAGCCTGGCAGAATACATTCTATGGGGTGGCAAGAGTCAGATACAACTTAGGAACTAAATAACCACAGCATATAGAAAAAAGTATTTACCTTTTTATCAGCTGGATGCCTTTTATCCTTCTTTGAATAGGAGAATTTATGGTTTATGAGTCACCCTCTCTTCTCACTCATTTTTGAAGACTATAGGCAAAGAACATACTAAGAATCCTTCATAAGGTTTCACAAGGTATAATTAATTCAATGGAAAAATGGCAACATATTCATCATTAAGTAATGGGGTGCTAAGTGAATAATAACCAAAATGATCTTAAAAAGTGAAATAAAATATCCATTTCTCTGGGAATATCAGAAAATATGATTTTTAAAATTTCTCTTTCTGGAGCTTTTAGAACTTATTTTCTGTGTGGTTAAGTAATGATCCATGACAGCTTATGGACATGTTATATTAAACTTTCAAACTTAAAAAACAATGTAATTGGTTGCAAAGTTTTAGAAATGATATATTTTGCATTCATCAAAAACCCAGATTATTATCTTCTTTTGAGAAATATTATATCTTATCACTTAGTATCTGTATTAGACTCAAATGGCACACATATTGGTACACCAAATACAGTAACCCCTGTCTAATTTGGCAAATTCCCTTAACTGACCAATTGTATTATACCAGATCCTATCATTCACTTTTCTTGTTCCTTCAACATTATGGTCACTGGAGTTCATAATCTGAATCTTAGATTTTGAGGAAAACACAGTAACCATGAGATTCAAAGAAAGAGCCTTTGAAAAGTGACATAGATCTGGGGAATTTTTAAATTTCTTTTAAAAAATTTTTATTTTATTTTACTTTACAATACTGTATTGCTTTTGCCATACATCAACATGAATCCACCACTGGTGTACATGATAACAGATTCTATTTCACTTCCAGTGATCATTCTGTTCAAAATATCTTTTTTTCTTAACTCACTTTGGAAGTTTGTACATTTCTAGAAACTTGTTCATTTCTTCTAGGTTGTCCAGTTTGTTGACATAAGGATTCATAGTATTTTCTTATTTAAAAAAAATTTATCTGGTATTTGTTGTTATTTCTCATTTTTATTATTATTATTTTTTTAATTCGAGCNTTCTTCTTGGTGAGCTTGGCTTGATTTTCTTTACATTCTCAAAAAAATTTTTTATCTTTATTTTATTTCCTCTATTGTTTTTAATCTCTTATTTATTTCCTCTCTGATTTTTGTTATTTCCTTCCTTCTGATGACTTCTGGGTTTGTTTGTTCCTCTTTTTCTAATTTTTTTAAGTGGTAGGTTAGGTTGTATATTTGAGATTTTCTTCTTTGAGAAAGTCCTCTATCCCTATGACCTTCCATTTTAGAACTGGTTTTGCTCAGTCCCATAGGTTTTATAAGGTTTATAAGGTTTTCATCATCATTTGTCTCTAGGTATTTTTCTGATTTTTCTCTTTCATTTCATTGCTGACCCATTAGATTTTAGTATTGTGTTTTTAGCTTCCATGTAATCATTCTTTTATCATTTTATTTTATTTCTATTTGCAGAGTTGTGGTCAGAAAAGATGTGTGAAATAATTTCTACCCCTTACATTTCTTAAGGCATATTTTGTGTTCTAGCATGTGGTCTATCCTTGAGAATGTTCTATGTGCACTTAAAAGGATATTCTGGGTTTTTTGTATGTAATGTCCTGTATGTATCGATTAAGTTCATCAGTTCTATTGTATCACTTAGATTCTCTGCTGCCTTACTGATTCTATGTCCAGAAGATCTGTCCAGTGATGTCAGTACAGTGTTAAAAAGCTCCTACTATTATTGTATTCACTTCAATTATTATTTTTATGTCTGTAGTGTTTGTTTTATGTATTTAGGTCCTCCTAAATATATTGGGTGGATATATGCTAATAAGTATAATATCCTTTTCTTATATTGATCCCTTTATCATTACATAGTGTCCTTTGTCTTTCATTATGAAATTTGTTTTAAAGACTATTTTACCTGATATGAGTATTGTTATACCTGCTTTCTTGTCATTTTCATGTGCATGTGCCATTTATCTTGTGGCTTATGTTTTCTTTTCCTCCCCTTCCCATTGTTTTGTTAGATATGTTTAAAAATTACCTTTTCTTTAACTGCAACGTTAACTTGGGTTTATATTGTGATATAAATATTCCTAGTAAAATACAGACAACTAGGCATGATTGAGGATTGGAGGATGAATTCATGATCGATTTGATGTGTGTGTTAGTCACTCAGTTGTGTCCAACTCTTTGTGACCCTATGGACTGTAGCCCACAAGGCTCCTTTGTCCATGGAATTCTCCAGGCAAGAATACTGGAGTGAGTTTCCATTTCCTACTCTGACAGCATATTGGACATCTCTTGACATTGCCAATAGTTTTCTTCCAATCTTAGTCACATCACAGACCTCTATGACCCTGCTTCAATTTCATCCTAGCTTTCTGGTTTGAGCACTCAGGAAAATGCTGGATTGCAAGTAGTCTGAAGATGGTTCAGTTTGGGGGTAAGAACTGACACTTTTCATGTTGTAAAGGACTAACAAAGTGAATCCTAAGGAGAAAACCGAAGTGGGAAGAAACTAGGAAAGTAAAACAAACTGATGGTGATCAACAGTGGACATGCCTGTGGTGACTCATTTAGTCTCTAAAGGTAGGAATGGGTGGATAGAAATTAAAAGTACTAATACTTCTTTCATTATAACAAAAAGAGAAGGGAAGATGAGAGTGTCAAGTTTGAAGTTGGGTAGTTGGGAAGTGATAAGTTATCTGATATGATGAGTAGTCATTTAATATCTCAACCTACGTCATGATGATACATTTAATATTGTTTATATTTATCCTTTCAAGGGGAATTTATTTTTATCAGAGGAAATTTAAATTTATACATTAAAATATTTATTTTATAAGATTAAAGTTGAATGTAAGAACTAAGGCAGAGAAAGAGAGATGGTATTTTGAAAATGATGGACTCTGTGCCAGGTACACTATGGTTGGCAATGCAGTAATTTCTCAGAATAATTAGGGACAAATATCTTTAAATATTTATTGAAAATGGGATTATGATTCACAAAACTTCTTTAATGACAATGGAAATGAAGTAACAATGGATGTGAGGGAAAGGCATATGTACTGCCAAGATTTAGCAATCTAGTTTTAAAAGAAAAACTTGAAGTATTCTAAGTTTGCAATGTATATGATTGAGATGGAAGCAAGATAACTGCATGGGTGGTTAAACCTCAGTTGCCTCAGATCTTGTAGAATATGGAAATAATTTCTCAGAGGCATTTGAAAATTGAAAATATAAATAGCACACTTAGAGGTCCATCTGTCCTTTCAATTGGAGTCCAAAGTTTCCTATTTTCTGGAGGTGTGTGATAAGCTAAACTCTCTTCAAATAGCCCAAATGTGAGCATTTCCTGTTCAAACCTGAAGTGACACATTGATGAGAAATCATCTTTTTCCACTCTCACTTCACTCTGAGCCTTCACAGGGCAGTATGTGAAGGTCACAGACATTGTTTACTCTTGTCCTGGATTTATGTTTTTAAATTTCTCCTTTTATTACACAGCTATAGCAGGCCTCTTTTATGAGAGTAACCTGACCTCCCCACTAAAGGATGCACGACTTTCTGGCCAACAGAAGGTATGTGTGCCTCCTCTCCTGTCTCTACTAGACCATCTCACTTAGTGGGGACTAGCAAATGTTAGATGTGAAGCAACTGAAATATAGTTAATATACAATAAAATCAAAGTATAATACTAATTTAAAAAAATAACTCAGGGTAAAAAACAACCATAAAATATCAAATACGATGGAACATTTCTCTAGGTATTCAAATTAGTGTCTATAGAATGCTAGTCAATTGCATATTTGGATTTGTATATAATCTTAAGTGAAAGCTGCAGGCATCTTGACAGAGAACAACTAGTTTGGGATTTTATAATCAGTAGAAGGTAGGTTTCTTGTATAATAATATGTTAATATATATTTCTCTCAACTTCTATAAATAGATTCTTGGGAAAGAATTCATTGCATAAAAAGGCCAAACATAATTCTTTATATATGCACTTAGATTGAATAAAATCAATTTTATTTTCAATAAAAATCAAGATGAAGTAGCTTCCTAAATGCTAATATAAACTTAACTGTAACTAATGAAAGGATTTTTAAAAATATTGAACAAACATTTCAAAAAAGATGTACTATACTAATTAAAGACACTCTTGTTTAACAAATTGCTTTCCAGGCTCTAACTGATATGAATCAGAAATAGTAACACAGAAATTGTAACTTAAACAGTAGTTAAAAACTAATATTTATAGAACATATAGGTANACACAATATTTTCATTTTAATACAAGCACTGTAATGTTGTTAAAATATTTCTGTGGAATCTGACTTTAACTTAATGAGGATATTATTAGTCATGAACTTATTATTCCCTGATTTATTGCTTTTCATGTTTAACCAATAATATATTGTCAAATATAAAATATCTTTTTTTAAAAAAGTGTTTTATCATGAAATCCTTGTTTGAAGTTCCAAGCAATTTAGAGCCAGGCTTTAAGTTTGTTCAGCTGCAAAGTGAACACTAAGGTCTTTGCCCCGCCCCATGTTATTGCAGTAGGATTCTTGTCTCACATACACCACCCATTCCTCAGTTCACTTAGAGCACAGTCCTTGACATCACTCAGCTTCAGAGATGAGTAACCAAGGAGTAATCTATGCAGAAATTAAGGGAGTCAAGAACTCAAAGAGACAGCGAATGAAACCTAAGGGCTCTAAAGGTTCCATTTCAATAGCTCAGCAGGAATTAACATATGCTGAATTAAATCTTCAAAATGCTTCTCAGAATCTTCAAAAGACTTCTCAGAATCTTCAAGGGAATGAGGACAACTACCACTCCAAAGGTAAAACATTACCAGTCACTAGGTGGAACTGTTCCAGGATATGCACTTGGGGTGCAAAGGTGTGGAGAAGGAGTAGGGGATAAGCTCACATATTTTTTCATTTTGAAGAAGAGAGCTTAAAACTGGGTATGGTATCTAATGTGAAATCAGAGAACTACTTTCATTCTGGCATTGCTGAAATTTGTAGTCTTTAATCAACAACTAATGCAGCATTACATTTGCTGAAAATGCAATGGTATATTCTGAGAGAAAGACGACAGTTGTAGAAATTTAGTTTGGGGTCCAAGATTATATACATAACTCTCTGTTTACATGGGTTCTAGTGTAGGCTGCCGTCTATGGGGTTGCACAGAGTCGGACACGACTGAAGTGACTTAGCAGCAGCAGCAGCAGCAGTGTTATGTCTACTCTCTAAACAATTGCCCCCATCACTCCTTTCTCAGTAGTTCCTTTTCTCTCCCTGCAGGATCACCATCACCTCTAGAGAAGCTCATTGCTGGGATCCTCGGAATCATCTGCCTTGTCCTGATGTCCACTGTGGTAACAATGATCATTATTACTCCCTGTAAGTACATTTTTTAAAAACTGTAAGGGAACGTTCCACTTTAATGATGGTCAGTCTTCTAAACATTTCATAATATTATAGAAAGTGCCTATCGTTAAAATATATGCATTTAGAGTAAATGTGGAATGCTAATTCTGAATCTGTCAAAAATATACAACACAGAATATTTACAGAGGGTATTTGTATATTCTGATTTCATAATTCAAAAACATGTATTAGGAGATTGAAAGAACTTATTGATAAACACAAATTAAGTCTTAATTGGTTAAAAAAATACTGTAAGAGGTGGTGGCATCTGTTCCTTTTGGTTTTTGAAATATTTTTTCGACCAAATCTTCATTGTTTAATTAATTTTTCTTGGCAAAATCAGTTTTATTTTAGATCACTCTAATCCTAAACAGTAAACCAAATTTTAAACTCAGAAACTAAAATTATTATGATTTATTTAAAGCAATATTAACTTTTGTAATGATTAATTTTGTAGCTACTCTAATACAGGAACAGAATAACTCCTCTCGGATAACAAGGCTCCAGAAAGGTACATAATGATTTTAAAGCTCTGGCACATATACAGGTGGTATTTTGTCTCTATCTTAGGCTAACAAAAATAAGAATAGATTATGGGGTAGAACATAAATTGGAAAATAGAGCAACAAATATTTACAAGTAATGATTATAGGAGAATGCTTCTGCCTATACAACAATATGATAAATATGAACAATACAACAATTATTGAAAACTAGTTCTACTTTCCTTCTGCTATAATATGATAAGAGACAAATACTTTTATTATTCTAAAGCAGGGGTTTCAGTTCTTGATTTTCAGGATGTGTAAAGAGTGGGTACTCTTGTGTGCTTGCTTTATATGGAGACATAAATTGGGTTATGAGAGACTAACCCTTTCTGTGAATGTATGTGTTGGTTTATTTAATACATACCAGCCTTGAGGATGCATAGATATGTTATCTAAAATGTATATACATATATATGTTTATATCTATGCATATATGTTGGAGAAGGCAATGGCAACCCACTCCAGTACGCTTGCCTGGAAAATCCCATGGACGGAGGAGCCTGGTAGGCTGTAGTCCATGGGGTCACTAGGAGTTGGACATGACTGAAGCAACTTAGCAGCAGCAACAGCATGCATATATGTAAACTGACTTTTATTTCCAAAAATTCAATATTTTTTGGCTAGTAATTCACAATCTTTCTTCAGAATTCCATTGTGGTCGTTGTCCAAAAGACTGGTTTACATATTCCAACCACTGCTATTATATTACTTTTGAAGAAAAAACATGGAATGGGAGTTTGACAGCCTGTGCTTCTAGGAACTCTACTCTGCTTTATATAGATAATGAAGAGGAACTGGTAAGATATCAGATATTTCCAACACTTTGTTAAAGGCTTGATTCAGTCAGTGTTAAATTTGTTAGAATTCACTTGTGTTTTTGTATGTATTTGTAGTTTGTTTAAGGCCTATTATTTTATTAAATAATGGAATACAACTTTATGATACTTTATTAATATTTTATCCTATGAATACATGCTTGATTATTTCCATTTTTACTTTTCACTGAAAACCACACTTCCAGAAGTGCTATTATATTCTAAGATAAACTGTGCTGTTTAATTTTAATATATATCAAGGAAAGTATACATATCATACATTTTCATATAGATCACAAAATAAATAGAACCATGTAATTACACATCAGATCATGGATTAGAAGTTTCAGCTTTCCAGGACCCCATCCTCTGTAACTTCTCATCACTTGTGTGTCCTCCTTATTTACCCACTGTCATGGCATTTGATGTTATAGAATCTCTTTGCATGTTTTTGCTCTTCATGAACATAGAATATTCAGTCTCTGTACACTCCCATGTAATAGTTTTGCAATTTATCCATATTCTTGCATTTACATGGTGTTTGTTAATGTCTATTACTCATTATGTAAATACAACATTTAAAATCCATTCTACCCAGTGTCTCTGAGTGGAGATGGAGTCTTATGCCTTCGGGGAAAAGAAGCTTCCCAGATTCAGTACTTTTAGACATGAGACCCTCTTTGATTGCCCCACCTCCATCTCAGCCTCCCAACTCTAGTTCTCTTTGTGGAAGCCAAGAGAAGAACTTCCTCTAACTGCTCCTTGTTAGCAAGTGTCCTGCTGGACACTTTGTAAGGCTCACGTGGCATTGTCGACAGGATTCCCCTCAAACACTGGAAGAATGAATGGCTTATCTGTGCCCCCTCCTACAGCTAGGCTGGTAAGTCATTTAGCAGGTCTAGGTCATTTTCTTCTTTGGGGGAAGATATAAGATGCCCCTAATTGTTGTTCCCTAACCTCTCACCTTGTTCTCTCATCCTGGAGAAGTGATGAGATACTACAGAAGAGTCAAGCAGCTGTTAAGTCTCCAACCACATCACCCTTCTCTTTCCACCTTTCAGAGTTCTCCGTTCTTGTGTCTTTCATAAGTTCCCATGCTTACAGTTGTGCTTAGCAGGGAGGAGCAGAGAGAAATGAGTCACTGACACTTTGTCTTGTCCACTGGATTCCAACAATACCGAAAAAAGATTGATTTGGGGTTTATCTAGGCGAAGAATGGTGTGGGTCCCAGAAAATCAAAAATTTGTCTTTCATGTCACTTATTTTCTCAATTTCAATCCCTTAATTTCTTTCTAAAGCTGAAACTCAGAAAAATAGTTGCAAAATCCAGTGATATAATCACAGTATCTGGAAAAACGAATGTCACAGAATCTGAAAACATTTAAAACCTTGCTATGTTTAATTTGACAACATGGGTAGCAATTAAACTGCATGAATCAGACTTCTTATTAACATAAGAAAAGCAATGAAACTGCTAAACATAAATGCTTGCATTTATTTTTAATCAAAAGTGCAGACATTGGTTAATGTTTCAACAAATACTAAAACTTTCAACTTTGTATTTTTAGTGTTAGATTAGATTCTAACACGCTCATCTTGTTCAGAAAATTCAGGATCCTATGAAAGAGCACACTATTTGCATTTTAAGAATTAATAAATTCTTTCATAGTGATTAAATGAAAATACTTTTGTGTAGAAATTTCTGAAGTCCCTATCAATTATGTCATGGATTCCAGTCTTTCGTGAAGGCCGTGGTTATCCGTGGATGTGGCAAAATGGCTCAACTTGCAAACTACAGTAAGTTTTTAAAAACAATACTATATACAGAAGGAACATATTTTTAAAATCTATTTTAAGAATATTATTAAACCATCTGTTTTGGTTGAATTACACAAAGATGGATGATGAAAGTTAATAAAATGTTGAAAGAAATACTAGAAAATGGGATACTCAGTATTCCATATTCCTAATAACAAACTCTGCCTGAAATTATATTAAAAACACCATTACCCACTTTCAAAATATCTTTTTATTACTGTTATACAGAAATGTTATAACTTTATGAGTTGTCCTCATATATCATAACAGAATTATGCAATGCTTTCCATTACAGGATATCAGACTCCTTACATAAGGAAGGAAACTGTGCCGTGCTATCCTCAGGGGACATAACGTTAGATGACTGTGAATTCACAAATAAGTATACTTGCAAGCACAAGCTTGAGAATTAAAAAGTAAGTTTGGCGCTGTTGGGTAACTTCATCTCTTAAATGTAAATAACAGTATGATTGCATAAACTTCAAAATGCATTATATTCTTTTTCTAATAATGGAAGTTTTTTTTAAAAAAAAAAAAAAACTATTGAAATTTAATATGCACACCAGAAAGTACAGATATCATTCCTTTGGTGTCTGACTTTTTTGCTCAATAATATATTTATGGCAATCAAACTTTCTAAAGGATCACATGGTGTATAGGACCATTTACATGAAATATCAAAAATAAGAAAAGAGAGATCAGAAGCAGATTAGTGGTGACCAAGAGCTGTGAGGAGGTGGGGATACAAAAGCCGAACAGTGATGAATACTTTCTAGATTTTGATAGTGGCTATGGTTGCAAATTGGAAATGTATATAAAATAACTGATTATATACTTTAAATGGATGAATTTTATGCTATGTAAATCACATCACAATAAAGCTGTTTTAAAAAACTGCTTGGGACTGCATTTAATCTTTAAAGTAAATTGTAAAGAGAGTCATCTTTGCAATATTGATTCTTCCAATCAGCACCATGCTTTATCCTTCTAATAATTTAGGTTTTCTCTTAATTTATTTATATTTTATTTACTTAATTATTTTCAGACACTCCAGGTAGCAGGTGGGATCTTAGTTTCCCAGCCAGGAATTCAACCTGCACCCCTCACACTGGGGAACACAGAGTCCCATCCACTGACTGTCAAGGAAATCCACTTAGCATGTTTTACATTTTTCAATATTGAAATCTTAGAGAAATATGGATATTTCATAGCCATGCTTTTGTAAATGTCATTGTTGCTTTTTAAATTTTTAGTAATTTTTGCTGCTGCAGCAGAAATAAACAAACAAACAAAAAGAGGTTTACAGGCTGATCTTATGTCCAATGACCTCTCTGATTTTATGTATTCTATTGTTTCAAATTTATATTCATCTGGATTTTAAAAATAAAAACAGATATTGCAACTATAAATAATCACATTTTATTTCTTCTCTCCAGGTGCAATTGCTTTGTTTTTTTTCTTGACTTATTTTTACACTGCAAGCTTTTATCTTCAATGTCGAATAGAAGGTACTGTAAAGGTCTTATATATATTATTCCTATATTACGGGAATATATTCCAATACTTTATCTTCAAGTATGAGGTTTAAGGATTTTTTGATCATACATTTTTACTATGAAAGCAATTCCATACTATTTATTTTTTCT
>SJYQ01001974.1:0-21370 GCA_006410935.1 Redunca redunca
AAAAACAAAAAACAAAAAACAAACCTGTGTGCTGGGATGACCCAGAGGGATGGGATGGGGAGGGAGGAGGGAGGGCGGTTTGGGATGGGGGACACATGTACACCTGTGGCTGATTCCTGTCAATGTATGGTAAAAACTACCACAATATTGTAAAGTAATTAGCTTCCAAGTAAAATAAATTAATTAAAAAATATATTAAGAGAAATGAAAATAAACAGAAAATTATGAGAAACAGCAAGAGAGATTTGGAAGCAGTGATTTTCTTTAAACTTATGGCTCCTCCATCCATGGGATTTTCCAGGCAAGAGTACTGGAGTGGGGTGCCATTGCCTTCTCCCTTTGTATTTTAGATTACACATATAAATGATACCACATGAATGATACCATGAGGTATTTGTCTTTATCTGACTTACTTTACTTAGTGTGATAATCCCTAAGCCCACCCCTGTTGCTGCAAATGGATTACTTCGTTCTTTTTAATGGCTGAGCAATATTCCATTTTTTGATGTATGTGTGCGTGCGTGCGTGTGTGTAAACAGAACATCTTCTTTATCCATTCATCTGTTGATGAGCATTTAGGTTGTTCCCCTATCTTAGCTATTATAAATAGTGCTGTGCTGCTATGAACATTTGGGTGCATGTGTCTTTTTGAATTAGGGTTTTTTTTACCTTTTCCAGATATATACCCGGGAGTGGGATTGCTATATCACATGGTAACTCTATTTTTAGTTTTTTAGGGAAACTCTATACTGTTCTGGAGAAGGCAGTGGCAACCCACTCCAGTACTCTTGCCTGGAAAATCCCATGGACGGAGGAGCCTGGAAGTCTGCAGTCCTTGGGGTCGCTGAGGGTCGGACACGACTGAGTGACTTCACTTTCACTTTTCACTTTCACGCATTGGAGAAGGAAATGGCAACCCACTCCAGTGTTCTTGCCTGGAGAATCCCAGGGACAGAGGAGCCTGGTGGGCTTCCATCTATGGGGTCGCACAGAGTCGGACACAACTGAAGTGACTTAGCAGCAGCTATACTGTTCTCCACAGTGGCTGTAGTAATTTACATTCCCATCAATAGTGTAGGAGGGTTTGCTCTTCTCCACCCTCTCTTCTGCATTTATTTGTAGATGTTGAGTATCTTTTCACGTGCCTCTTGACCATCTGTATGTTTTATTTAGGGAAATGTCATTTAGGTCTTCTGTCCATTTTTTAATTGGGTTGTTTTTATGATATTGAGCTGTATGAACTGTTTACGTATTTTGGAAATGAACTCCTTGTCAGTCACATCATTTGCAAATACTTTCTCCCATTCTATAGGTTGTCTCCTTGTTTTGTTTTGGGTTTCCTTTGCTATGCAAATGATTTTAAGTTTAGTTATGTCCCATTTGTTTGCTGTTTTTTCCATTACTCTAGGAAACACATCCAAACAAATATTTCTATGATTTATGTCAAAGAACGTTCTGCCTATGTTTTCTTCTAGTAGTTTTCTAGTATCCCATCTTGCATTTAGGTCTTTAATCTATTTTGAGTTTACTTTTTTTACATGGTATTAGAATATATTCCAATTTTATTCTTTTACATGCAGCTGTCCAGTTTCCCCAGAACCACTTACTGAAGAGATCATCTTTTCTCTATTGTGTCTTCCTGCCTCCTTTGTCATAGATTAATTGGCGGTAAGTGGGCGGGTTTATTTCTGGATTTTCTATCCTGTTCTATACTTTCTTTCCTGTCCCATATCATTTTGATTACTGTAGTTATATAGTCTGCAGTCAGGAAGCATGATTTTTCCAGTTCTATTTTTCTTTCTTGAGGTTGCTTTGGCAATTTGGGGTCTTTTGAGTGTCTATATAAATTTTAATATGTTTTGTTTTAGTTCTGTGAAAAATGCCATCGATAACTTGATAGGGATTGCATTGAATCTGAGATTGCCTTGGTAGTATGGTCATGTTAACAGTATTGATTCTTCCAGTCCAATAATATAGTATATCTTTCCTTCGTTTGTGCTGTCTTCTAGTTCTTCCATCAATGTTTTACAGTCTTCAGAGTAGAGATCTTTTGCCTTCTTAGGTAGATTTTTTTTCCCTATGCAGTTTATTCTTTTTGATGCAATGGTAAATGGGATTGTTTCCTTAATTTCTGGCTGATAGTTTGTTGTCACATATAGAAATGCAAAAAATTTCTGTACATTAATTTTGTATTCTGCAAACTTACCAAATTCATTGACGAATTCTAGTAGTTTTCTTGTACTGTCTTTAGGATTTTCTATGCATAGTATCATACTCCAAGGATCATTTCATATGTTTTTCTTGGAGACTAGTCATTTTTGATTTCAGGGAAAAATTATTATTAGTTGAATTAACTCAATTTTTCTCAATTTTTTTCTAAGTGCTTGTTTCAGGGAAATGTTGACCTAACTTAGTCTTTATTATGAGGTACAAATTCTATGAAATCTACCCACGTATTTACTTAGTAATGACTTGATGAATTTAATGAAGGCAGAGTCTCTCATTAAACGTGACTGATTCTCTCTGAACAGAGCTGAATATACACCATTAATCAATCAGTCAATAAATTAATTGTTTTCCCCTGCTGTTATTCAAAGAGAAAAATCAACTCTTCATTTAAGCTAGCAATGCTTACAGGTCTACCAGAGGGTCACGTACCAAAACATTCTATCTGGGCTGTGAGATGCTTCTTACTGACCACTGCTCTAGGGTAGCTGCTGGCATTTTTCCTATGTTCTCTTAGCTGCTGTTGCTTTTATTTGTCTGTGACACACAGTAAAGGACCGTCTAGGATCCTATTATAGACACAACCTCAATCATAGCACGGATGTCATCTTCAATCAAAAAAAAAAGCAAGTGCAAACAAGGTTCCACCAGATTTGTATGCATTTCAACACAAGTTTTCCAGAGATTCTTCCTTCAGGGAAACATTTACAAAAGCTCCAGATCGTCGATGCTGCCCACAATAAATGTAAATTTTCCATATTTTTCTATTTACTAAATCATGTATCTTCAGTTTGAATATTCAAGATATCCAGTTCTGGAAAAACAAGTGGCCTATTTGTGTCAGCTCATTAATTCTGGGTTTATTTATTTACACATAAACTACAAAGGCCTTGCTCTTTTCTGGCTACAACTATAGAGGGTGCAGAAGAGAAGAAAAACAAGGTTCCTGCTATGCCAGAAATGAAACTGTTAGTCACTCACTCATGTCTGACTCTTTGTGACCCCATGGGCTGTAGCCCAACAGGCTCTTCTGTCCATGGCATTCTCCAGGCAAGAATACTGGAGTGGGAGTGGGGTGCCATTCCCTTCTCCAGGATATCTTCCTGACCCAGAGATCAAACCCAGGTCTCCTGCCTTGCAGGCAGATTCTTTACTGTCTGAGCCACCAGGGCCAGAAACCCTTAAGAAAAAGCAAAATAATTTTGCAGAGATTAAGATCAAGTACCTGAGAAAGAAGTTTGCCCAAAAGATGCTTCAACAGGCAAGGAGGAATCTTATCTATGAAACAGCTAAGCACTATCACAAGGAATACAGGCAGATATACATAAATGAAATCCAAATGGCTAGGATGGCAGGAAAAGCTGGCAACTTCTATGTACCTGTGGAACCCAAATGGGCGTTTGTCATCAGGGTCAGAGTTATTAGTGTTGTGAGCCCAGAGGATCAAAAGGTGTTGTGGCTTATTAGCATTTGTCAGATCTTCAACAGCACCTTTGTGAAACTCAACAAGGTTTCAAATAACATGCTGAGAATTGTGGAACCATACACTGCATGGGGATATCCAAGTGTTGTTATGACCAAATCAATATGAAGTGAATTGCCCTGATAGATAACGTGCTGATTGCTTGATCTCTAGGCAAATATGGCCTGAGGATCTGATTCATGGGATCCTTACTCTCGAAAAATGTTTCAAAGAAACAAACAACTTCCTGTGGCCCTTCAAGTTGTCTTTTCTAGGAGATGGAATGAAGAAAAAGATCACGTGTTTTCTTGAAGGTGGAGATGCTGGCAACAGGGACAAGCTGATCAACAGGTTTATTAGGGGAATGAACTAAGTTATCTACCGTGATTATTTTTGTATCTGGTCAGTTAATAAACAGTGAATGCTTTCAAATTGAACTGTAAAAAAAATACAAGGGCCTCCTCATTCTGTGGTCAGTGCAATGAACAGAAGGAATTAGGCTGGGTTTCTTGGTATAGAAGGCACACACTAGTCTGCTGTGTAAAATCAGGGCAAGTTACAGCACCTTTGCATTCCAGTTTCTTCATCTGCTAAGTCAACACAATCATGCTAGATTATACTTGGAGAACTGATCTTTGATCCAATTAAGAAAAGATCCCTCCAAAGCAAACTGTGGCAATGTTTGTTTATGTCCTGGCAATGTTTCAAAAGATGTTCTTTTGAAGAGAGAAGCAATAAGTATGAGGTACTTAGATGTAAGATTTAATACTTGCCTTACATTTTCAAAACAGTTTTCAGGTATACAACATCATTTATAGTTATAAGATTTAAAAGGAGCAGAGACTTTTACTCACATTTTATAAATAATGACACTGAAACTCAGAAAATTTAAAAGATGAGCACTAGTGTAGTATCTAGGTACTTAAGATAGACCTAGATCCTGAGCCAGATGATCCAGTTGCTAATTATTGTCCAATTGCTAGTTGGGTATTTCCTTATTAAGTCCTGCTATCTTTATCCAGATTACTTAAACCAAACTTCAGTTATCCCAGTTCTGAAAGAGGAGAACCATATTTTCTCTGTTAGGCATAAGAACAGTGTAAAACTGAAGCTTCAGTGTATGAGGCCCTGAAATGCCCCTGGGATATACAGTGGTAAATAAATTTAACTAGTAATATTGTGGAAAGGATTTGATGAGGTGATGGCAATATACAGTGACCAAATGAACAGTGGGGCCAGCTAAACAAGTATCTAGAGTTAATTGTAATCAATGTGTTTATTTCTGACAATTGTACCCTTTGATTTTGGGGTAATTCCATTTCATTTAACTTTCTTACGGATACTGTGCCAGAGGTACAAAGGTTTTTACTGTCACATTAGCCTTTTTCTCATGGGATTTTGGAACTTAGAAATTAAATAAACATTTCAGCTAAATAGACAGTGAAGAATTAAGTCAATTTTATAGGCGTTACGGTAAGATTTGCTGATATTTTAATGAGGCCTTGTTTATGCCTGGTACTGGGAAAACCTTTAATGCGTGTGTTACTTAGTTAATCAATCAACCCCATTTTAAAGTGAGAAAATGGAAGTACAGAGATGTGTTAGGTTGGCCAAAAAGTTTCTTTGGGATTTTCCATAACATATTAGAGAAGAACGTAAACAAACTTTTTGGCCAACCCAATAACTTATTCCGGCTTAAAGCTGAGGTTCAAAAGTGAGTCTGTTTGCCAGAGTTACAGATCTTTTTACCTACTTGTTTATACCAAGACCTTCCTAGTCAGGAATTGTGCTGGGTACTGAGAATGTAGGGAAGTGGGGAACAGGCGATGAGTCCATCCTCTGAGTACAACTTACTGTTGTACTTGACTGTTCATTTATCCAGTATGCATTAAGTACTGGGTTCAGACTCCTTTCCAGGTACTGGACAGACAACTAGACTTCACAGAGATGATCCATTAGGAAACTTAGTGTTCCTGGGAAGAGGAGGCATGTGGACAAGCAGCAACACAGTGTCACGTGTGCTCCTCTTGAGGAAAGAAATCCTATGGGAGCATAAAGAAAGGAAGGGGTGATTCTGACTGGGGAATACTTGTGACATATCTTAAGTGGCTGATGTATGAAGATGGGACACTCCATTTCAAAATGCCCATCTTTCAGACATTTAACTATTTCCCCCTAAGATTCACCTTTCTGGCTCTTTGTCTTTCCTATCTTTGCTTTCCTTATCTAGCCAGAGTTCATACAAACAAAACCTGCATCACCAGCTGAGTTAGGATCCATCTGGGTAGCAAGTGGGTGACCAACAGGAGCAGATCTGGTCACCAAGCTGAGCCAGAAGTGTTTACTCATGACCTTTTCTTCACTGAGACAATACTTTTTAGTCTAGTCAAAGTAGGGGATTTAGGATGGAGAAAAACAGAATACTGATCCTAGGCCCAGATTCTTGCCTCTTCCCATACATAGAAAAGCACTGAAATTATTAACTTGAGATGTCTGATGTTTTTGTGATTGGCAGTAATCTTTGGATGTTTGACTATTATTATTATTTTTTTTTTTTTGAGCAAAATCTCCTATTTATTCTGGTTCCTCTTAAACTTCTTTGGAATGGTTCTTCAATGACATCTTCCCTGGATTTAGTTCTCACTAATGACCCCAAATAAAACATAATTTTCAATTTTTAGGTTGTACTTTTTTTTTTTTTCAATGAACAAGTTTCTTCTGATGCACCTAGAGCCCTCCTTAACAGTTATTTCTTTTTCTTTGGCATCTCCCCAGTAGCATGCTCAACGTGTGGGTCTTCCGTAGACTTAAAAATGAATGTAAGAGATTGTTGAGTCCTGCCCCAAGGCAAAAGCTGCGAGGCCTTGCCACAAGGCCACAGAAGCGGAGCCCAGACCCCAGGTCTCCCAGAAACTGACTGAGCCCCTTTGTAACTGTTGCCAAAGGCCTCCTGATCATCACAAGCAGGCTTCCTGAACCCCAAATTAGTCAAAGACTCCCACCCCGGTAATCACCTTATAACACTCTAAGCAATCATCTTTATGCCAATCTTCCAGCAGGAGTTTTCTTTGTCTTGAGGCTATAAAAATTAGCTACTAACCCATAAAAACTGTCGACTCTCCTTGGTTTGTCAGGAGGCCGGCCTGTTGCACTCACAGTACCCACATTATTTCTGTTCTTTGTTCTTAATAAACTCACTCCCTTCTGAAATGCTCTGTGTCTGGAAATTCTTTTCCAACCTGCATTCAGATTACCTCAACAGAAATCATATTTCACAAACCAGTGGAAGTTTTAGCAGTACCCAGTCAACTCACTCCCACATAAAAGAAGTACATTTTAAACAAATAAAGGGAAGTTTCTTCTCTCAGATGTATAATCCTCAAGTTTGACCTTTAATGGAGTAAGATTATAATGCATTTGCTCCAGTGAAAAGAAAACTGTTTTCATTTTTGACAGCAGGGGGAAAAAATGATGTCTAATGTAATCAAATGGGTAATTTTTTTCTCCCAATGGATACATTCTTTCAAATGTATTTACTTGCAAATTCTTGCACATTTTTAATGGATAGGATTGATAAATGAGAGCCTAGGTTTACTTTGCAAACAATTTTATGGTCTACATTACATTTTAGGAAAAAAATAAAAATTGTCTCTGTGGTATAAACACTATTTGTTTCTCAGAAGCTAGATAAAATTTCACGTTTAGGCTTTTCTTATTATCTGTTCTTAAGGTTTACATATATTCAGAACAAGGATATTATGCAGAAAGATTAAAAATTATTCATCTAGTTACCTAAGAAATTTATCTACACTAAAACTGGTGAGGATAAAGGCACATAAAGGCACAAATTAAAATTAAATAAACTTAACAATGTACTAAGCCACCCTGCAGTTTTGGGCTTGGTTGCTCTTCTGAAGACAGTGTGAGTCTGGCTAAGCTAAGAGAGTCTGCAGCAAGAATGTGAAGCCCAACTTTGGCAGACTAACTCCTCCATCTGGGCTACAAGGTGTAGGTGTACAACACACCTATGACAACACCCACATAATTGACAATAACCTTACAGAGACAACTAACAGTATACTTGGGGCACATCTTATTGAGCGTTGCTGTAATGGAAAATTCACTATTTACCCAGAATCAAAAGCTTGGTTCTAGAACCAAAATTCTCATGCCCATTGAACAGAGGCATAAGTGAGCTACATCACGCTTTACCCAAAGGCAGATTTCTGTGCTCAAAATGATGCTGTGGACTTCATCTCCCACTGGCATGGGAATCATCTGGCCATTTTCCTTCCCTAGATTGAGAACTTTTTAATTCCCTCAATGCAAATGTGAATTTCCCTCTGTTTCACCCATGTTAAACATATAATAGTATATTTTTGTGTGTGTGTTTTTTTTTAAACATTTCTAACAATAAAATAGGCGTAGAAACACCCAGATTAAAATGGGATCCATCAGAGGAAGGAGAAAGAACCCATGTTGGAAACAGCACAAGAGAGAAAGAGCTCCCCTTAGTTCTTTGTATGGATCTGTCCCAGGTGCTTATTGGAACCTTACAAATCTCGGATTTCTGAATGCCTGGATTAAGTTCTTGGCAAAAGAATATGTTTTGGGCACCCTGACAAAGACAATGGGCACACGGAGAGATGAGAAAAATGTATCTGTGTTTGCTAAGCTGAACTTGGAAGTTTCATTGCCTTTGGAGTAAGTGAATCCTCTTGGATCACTTTGCCCAGTTCCAGTCTTCCCCGAGAAAGGTAAAGGTTTCAACATTTGGCCACTGGGAGTGTCATTATCACTGGTAAGGCTATCTTTTCACTATACAAATGATAAGATTATTACTGCCTGAAAACTATGGTAAGTTGTTTCAAGATCTTTGAAGCAATGTGTAATGGTGGAGGCCATGGTCTTTCAGGGTAGAAGAAGCCATGGGCTGTGGCCACTTCCCTTTCCTCCCCTTCCTGTCCTTTAACTGAGAGGGATGGGAGGAGGGGGTGCTCAGGGGTTCACTAAGACATTCATGTTCTCCCACTACAAAATGACTGGGTTCCAAGTAACTTTTCTCTCCCCACAAAAATTTGCCCTGGTAGCAAATTCATAACACCTTTTCAGGCAGACAGGCAGCCTTTAAAAGTTTTCTGGCAAGGCTGAGAGCCAGGAGATTATTTAGATTTACTATCAGATTATTTAGATTTACTATTTGTCTACGATTATATTCAGAGTAGATATGACTACAGGACTCCTATATAACTGTTAGAAACTGCCACTGCTCTGGCCAACTTTGGATACCTTATTATAAGTATAAAATATTCTTTTTCATCAAGTCATTTCTTACATGTCTTCAAGTTATCATTCTCCATTCTTATAAGAAATAAGAATAGATTTTAATTTTATCCTAACCAAAATGCTTTCTGCTCCCTGAGTATAGCTCTTTACAGTTGAATAGCACCAGAAACTGGCAGTTTTTAAATTTCTTTTCCTCCACTTTGATGAATTATATGGTATAGAGAATAATTACCTCTGTGATAAAGGCACCACCATGACTAGAAATAAAACCTGCCTGATCTTTAGAGTCTTAGTTTAAAGAGACCTCTTTGGGAGTGATAAGCAAAGTGGTCTTCTGGTATAATGATGTTTAATGGTGGAACTAACAGTAAACTGAGATTCGATATAGATTTGGGAAACCTGACTTATGCTAAAAACAAATTTTAATAGGAAAATCTTGAAACTCAAATTTTAAAAACTACAACTGAGATTCATGTTGAGGTTTGATAGAAAACAACAAAATTCTGTATAGCAATTATCCTTCAATAAAAAATTAAATTAAAAAAAGTTACAGCTGAAATATAACCATTCCTTAAAAGCTGGTTAATCTCAGAAATTTTATTTTGATCTCTGAACGTGTTCTTCTCTCACTGTGCTCACCCTTTCTTTGAAAATAAAAATTTCCACATTGTTTAAAACTCTAACCAGTCAATATTCACAATGTATTGATGTGATAAAAGGATGGAAAAATTGCTATGAATGTGATTCTCTTTGAAGACTGAAATTTCTTGAGGAAATGATTCAAACATTTTCTGAGTTGGAGTTAATATAAAGCAAAATATATAAACACGGTAAATTTACAGTTAGTTGTACTAAAGACAACACTTTCAGATTGATGGAAAAGAGAGAGCCTCTCTTTCGAGTTGAGAAAAGAGAAAGGAACACTGATATGTGACAATAAATGAGGAAACTGACAGTTTCAGATGTCTAATAAATACACGAAAAGATGCTCAACACTGCTCCTTGTTAGAGAAATGCAAATCAAAACTACAGTGAGACATTTCACACCACTCAGAATGGCCATCATCAAAAAGTCTACAGACAACAAATGCTAGAGATGGTGTGGAGAAAAGGGAAATCTCTTGCACTGCTGGTGAGGAAAGTAAATTGATATAGCCACTATGAAGAACAGTATGGAGATTCCTTAAAAAACTAGGAATATAACTACCATATGACCCAGTAATCCCACTACTGGACATATATACCCTGAGGAAACCATAATTGAAAAAGACATATGTACGCCAATGTTCATTGCAGCACTGTGCATAATAGTTAGAACATAGAAGCAACCTAGATGAATTGATTAAAAAAATTGACAGATAAATGGATAAAGAAGTTGTGGTTATATATACCCGATAGAACGTTACTCATCTATAAAAAGGGATGCATTTGAGTCAGTTCTAATGAGGTAGATGAACACAGAGCCTATTGTACAGAGTGAAGTCAGAAAGAGAAAGACAAATATAACATATTAATGTATATATATGGAATCTAGAAAAATAGTACTGATGATCCTACTTGCAGAACAGCAAAGGAGATGTAGACATGAAGAATAGACTTTTGGACACAGTGGGGGAAGGAAAGGGTGGGGTGGTCGGAGAGAATAGCATTGAAACATACACATTACAATATGCAATACAGATAGCCAGTGGCAATTTGCTGTATGATGCAGGGAACCCAAAGCTGGCACTCTGAGACAACATAGAGGGGTGGGATGGGGAGGGCCAAGAGGGAGAAGACATATGTATACATGTGGCCAGTTCACGTTGATGTATGGCAGAAACCATCACAATATTTTGAAGTAACTATTCTCTAATTAAAAATTTTAAAAGAGAAAATAAAGAAAAAAAATTGACAGTTTCACTAAGAGTCAGGTAAGTGGCTGGCACTGTGGGAATTGTCGAGATATAGTCCCAAGTATGGTTCACAAGAGACAGCCCCCTCTTGTAACTCCCCTGGGGGCTGTTCTAATTGAATTGGACAAGTAAAAGAGTGGAGATTTACTGTCACCAGCAAGCTAATCCCTTATTATAGCTAAGAGGAAGAAGGAGCAGAAAGAGTTACCATATGGCGATCTCCATATCAGGGAACTGTTGCACTCTGTTTATCCTCCAGATCTAGGCTTCATGTTGGAAGTGAGCAGGATTCCTTTTGGAAACACATCACCAGAGGGTCAGTTTCTTAAAGGACCCATGTGAGTTGTGCTGAACAGCTTGTGGCCATAATAATCAATGGGGAGATTAGGAGAGCAGTCGAAACATGGTACCTCATAAACTGCACTCAATAAGCAGAGCCACAATCCAAATCAAGAATGTGTGTCTTGTGAATGAATTCAATTTGTTTTCAATTGAGCTTCTGTTCATGCTTCTCCTTTCTCCCCCATGCCCCCCTTTTTTTTTGCCTGGCCAAAAAAAAAAAAAAAGAGCGAGCTGGCAGGAATAACAGGATGACAGGGAGGAGAACTGGAACAAAGAGGTGTCACCAGCAGATAGCACTTCCCATGTCCCTGCCGTTTGTCAAATGTTCACTGTGATTCAATTACTGTGTTTAAATTTGGTCGTTTGATCTGTACAAGATCCTCGAAAGTAAAACAGAGAGGTTAAGAAAATCCGCCCAAGGTCACACTGCTGTGTGGTCAAGGAACATGCTTTAGGCAGTTTAAATGGTAGATACACCAACTTTCATGAGGTCTCCTGCCCAGGAAGATGACAGCAGGGGCTCTTTGCCTCACCACTGGGATGTAGGCAGTGGCCCTTCCAAGTGTAGGCAAGTCATCAGCATATATATATAACCTGACTATCAGTTTTTTTTTTTTAATTTTTTAAAAAGTTTAATGGAAGGATAATTGTTTTACAATGCTGCATTGGTTTCTGCCATACAGCAATATGAATCAGTCATGGGAGAGTGAAAGTTGCTCAGTCATGTCCAACTCTCTGAGACCTCATGGACTGTAGCCCGCCAGGCTCTTCTGTCCATGGAATTCTCCAGGCAAGAACACTGGAGTGGATTGCCATTTCCTTCTCCAGGGGATCTTCCCAACCCAGGATAGAACCCAGATCTCCTGCACTGTAGGCAGGTTCTTTACTGTCTGAGCCACTATATATTCCTGTTATCAGTTAAGAGGGAATTGCTTCTAGGCCTCTCGTAGATGAAAAGATATTAAGGGTTATGCCCATTCTTGCTACCATCTTAAATTCTAGAAAATTTTATCCCCTCTAGAAAATCTTATGTAGTGATGGAGAAAGACCAAATGAGAGTAGAGCCCTTTTATACAGCTATTCTTAGTTTTCTGTACATCAGGTTATTTGCATTCTCCTTTTTGCTTCTTATGTGCTCAGGTGTGGGTAGTTAACTCTTAGACTAAGTATAGTGAGGAAGGAGAAGGGAGCATCTTTTTCTAATAGCTGGAGGAAAAAGAGAAGGGCAAAACAAGAACAATGGCATATTCTTTTCAGAAACCCAAGATCTTTTTAACTTGTAAATGTGTTCAGTTCATGCATATTCAATCTAATATCACAGTTGCTGACCCTGAAATAGAATTTTGAGGATAGTATTTTACAACTAAGGCAGAAGGGAAGTGATTTCTGCCCCCCACCCCCACAATTTGAAAATCACACACTATTTCAAGACTATTTTGATTCAAGACTAATATGAGTCTTCATATTGAACTTGGGAGGCAGAAGCAAATTGATTGATGCATATATAAGTGAGGTGAAAGGGCTAAAACAATTCCAGACTTAACTGGAAAAATAAAATCATCTTATCCTTAAATGACTAAGTCTTAGAGACATTTCCCATGTACATGAAGTAATGGATTTTAAGATGTTATGAAGATTTTAAAATAAGTTGAAGTGCTTTTATATAAATCCATCCTAATATAAACTAGCTTTTAAAAATTATCTTTATTTGTACTTTAAAAANGTACCTTAAAAATAACCTTGAGTAATTTTAAAGTATTTTAACTAAAAAATTAAATATGCCTATTCCAGCTTTCAGTGACATTTAAATGATGAAAACTTGCACCCAACTGAAAACTAAGATTATTCACTTCTCAATGTTGGTCTTTGATAATGAACTTTGCAAATTACAGTTTATTTCTTATGTTTGAAGCAGGGATCCCTACAAGTAACTTCATTTGCACTAAAACATTTAGTATTTTTTTTTTAAGAAGGTAGGACAAGGGAGAAAAACTAACAGATTAATATGAGTCTATGAGTTTCTGATTCATTTTTTAAAGAGAATGTTTCCAAAACCTGCTGTATCTTTCCATGCCGGGTTAGACTTTTACAAAGTTAATATTTTTAAGTGCAAAGTTTTAAGTAATTTAGAAATGAACATAGAATGAGGTGATGGCAATGTTTTAAATAGAATCCTCGAAGGAGAACTTGAAAGGTGTCTAATACATATCAGCTAAATTTAGAGTAAGCAAGCTTTTCTAAGCTGTGTTGTGTGCAGAAAGGTTTATTTGACTGAAGAGATAGACTTAACGTGATCCTTCTTAATGAGCCAAGGAGTGGAATGTGCCCTAAGACTTCCTGCCAGTCCTTTTCTGTGCTCCACAGTTTATGTATGAGCTTGTGCCCAAAACAGTTGTTGTTGTTCAGGAGTTAAGTCATGTCAGACTCTGTAGCCCACCAGGCTCCCCTGTCCATGGAATGTCCCAGGCAAGAATATGGAGTAGGTAGCCATTTCCTTCTGCAGAGGATCTTCCCAACCCAGGGATCAGACTTGTGTCTCCTGCATTGGCAGGCAGATTCTCTACCACTGAGCCACCAGGGAAGCCCACCCAAAAGAATGCCCAGGAACTATTTGTAAGTGGGCTTTGCTATATGAATTGTGGAAGGAACACCTTTTGAACTGACATTTCACAAGTTTCAAAAGGAGGACACTGACATTTTTTTGAGTACCCCTGGGATGTTGCCACTGGTTCCCTTTGGTTTGTCTAGTGAGAGAACCAGTTTAAGCTATGAAAGGAGTTTCCTCCTCTTCCTAAACCACAGAAAGACCTTCGGGTATTTCTTCTCAGTCTTGACACTTAACTCACCAACACAGGCTCAGACCAAAGCATTTAGCAAGATGTAGGATGCTCAAAAGTCTCTCTCAATTGGGAGCAGTTCTGTCCCTCAGAGGGTATTTAGCAACGTCGATAGAAAAAACTGAGGAAGGGGAGTGCCGCTGGCAACTGGGAGAGTGACTGGGGATGAGGCCACACTCTTGCAGAACACGGGACAGCTCCAGCACAGAGAATTATCAGGCCTGAAGGGCCAGTCTCTGGAGGTTAAGAAACGCTGATGTAGACCAGGGGGAAACACCAATACCATGCATTACCTCACATGGCTAAGGAAAAATAACTGATGGCAAATCCCTCTAGTCCAGAGCTACACAGAAGTACTATGGTACTCCTGCCATATTGCATGAGTCCTTAGAAGGAGGCTGGGCACAAAAACTGCTCTGATAACTTCTTTTAATGGCCCCATATGTTTAGGTGAAATTTTAAAATTCCATTAGTATCTTTATAGTGAATGCCTTGATTACCACAGACATAGAGAGGAATCATGCGGTAAGAGCCTGTTTTAAAAAGCAGTGGCTACTTCATTTTTTTAAATTGATTTTTTATTGAAGTATAATTGCTTTACAGAATTTTGCTTTTTTCTGTCAAACTTCAACATGAATCAGCCATAGGTACACATATATCCCCTCCCTTTTGAAACTCCCTTCCATCTTCCTCCCCATCCCATCCCTCTAGGTTGATACAGAGCCCCTGTTTGAGTTTCCTGAGCCATACAGCAAGTTCCCCATTGGCTATCTATTTTACATATGATAATGTAAGTTTCCATGTTCCTCTTTCCATATATTTCACCCTTTTCTTCCCTTTCCCCATGTCCATAAGACTATTCTCTATGTCTGTTTCTCCTTTGTTGGCCTGTAAATAAATTCTTCAGTACCATTTTTCTGGATTCTGTACATGTGCATTAGAATACAGTATTTATCTTTCTCTTTCTGACTCACTTCACTCTGTATAATAGGTTCTAGGTTCATCCACCTCATCAGAACTGACTCAAATGCATTCCTTTTAATGGCTGAGTAATATTCCTTTGTGTATATGTACCACAACTTCTTTATCCATTTATCTGTTGATGGACATGTAGGTTGCTTCCATGTTCTAGCTATTGTAAGTACTGCTGCAATGAACAATGGGATACATGTATCTCTTTCAATTTTGATTTCCTCAGGGTACATGCCTAGGAGTGGGATTTCTGGGTCATATGGTGGTATTATTCTTAGTTTTTTAAGGAATCTCCATACCATCTTCCATATATATCTTATGTATAACATGCTATGTAGTTTCATGGGCTTATAATTTTTACAATGATTTTTGAATAGGAAATATATGCAAATAGTTCAAAATTTAAGAGTTACCAAAGAGTTTACAGGAAAAATTAGTAAGTATCTCTTTCCTTCTCTGTTTCCAGTAAGTAAGGTCCCCTCCCTCAAGGCAAATCCTATTAACAGTATTTTATTTATGATATTGTTAGTTAGAATAGGGAAACAGGGTCTCAGATGGCAGTCAGAGGAAGCAGAGACTAGAAAAACAAAAACGTCTGCAAAAAGGGGAAGCCATGGACTGGAATGGGAACCTCTGGTTAGAAAATATGCCTAACATGTCCCCTTTCCTAAAAGCATGCCTGTTTCCCAGAAAGCATGTCCCCTTCCCTGCTGGTCTTGGGCATATGCAGGTTATTCCTTATCTGCATAGGGTGTAACCTATGAGGTCTCAGGAACCCCTCAGGAGAGGGTACAAGGGATATAAAAGAGGGAAGCCAAACTAGGACAGGGCCACTCCTGTGGGGTGGCCCACTTTTAACGGTGTCAAAAATGTACTGCTTGCACAATAAATCTTGCCTGCTTGAGCTATAACTGTTGGTCATTTCAATTCTTTGCTACGATGAGACAAGAACTGAGGAAGAAGGACCAACCAGACAGTATGTATCCTTTGCCCTTACGGACATGCATGTTTATAATGTTAAGTTAACATTAATTGTTATCTACATGTCCAAACTAATAAGATCTTTAAATACATTATCTCATTTAATCCTCACATCAACTAAAGGTTAGAAAATATTTAAGTTAAATATCTGAGTTATATTATGAACATAATTTGTAGGTCTAAAATAGTCAATTATCAACAAGTCATATGGTTGGATCTAATTTAGGTAAGTGGGAGATTTCCATTTTATGTAGCAAGGAAGAGAAGATATCCTGAAAACTTTCCAATGAACTGTGTAGCTGAGTTTTCAATAAAGGGAAATTCCCAGAAGACAAGTATAAATTGGGAAATGAAATCAGCCAGAAACCTGAGGGCTGGAGGTATAACATTCATGAAAAATCAGGAGATAAAGCCTTTGAGCTCATAGAGAAAATGGAGGGTTCACAGGAAATGGGATTAAAACTTTTATAAAAAGCAGGGAACTTTGAGTAACTACAGTCTCAGTTAAAGGGAAATTTAGAAAAAAAAATCTGTCCTTCAGTACATATAGGCAAGGAAAGAACTTGTCTTCTTTGGTTTTGGCTCCAGGTGGAGGAAACACAAAGGGCTTCCCTAGGAATTCATTACCCTTGGAGGGGGGAGCGATTTTTAGCTAGAATTTGAGATTCTAATCTATGCTACCCATCTAGAGTGTGAAATTCTAGTTAAGGAAATAGCATAAAAGGGGTCTGGGCTGGGAATATGCCTGATAGATTTGTCAAAAGCAATCACACAACTACTGTAGAAAGAGTCCTCTTCAATCCAGACCAGAAAAGATACCCACAGGCAAAGTATCACTTACATGAAATAAAAACACAGTAACAAGACACATGGGAGAAGAGGAGATTTAAGATTCAAGACAATAAATAGAACTTCTAAACTTGACTTATTTGATCATTGAAACAAAAGTCTCAATGGGAAAGTCAAACAGCAGTTCCGACACAGATAACAGACAATCATTGAAATCAAAGATGAAGCTGAGGAAAGATAACAAAAGAAAATGTGTAAAAGAATTTAAGAGACATGAAGGAGAAGCAAGGCTCTTTATGTGGCTAAAACCAATTTCCAAGAATAGTCAGTATTTGAAGAAAAATATTGGATGAGAATCTCCAGAACAGTAGAAAGACAAGAATCTTCAGGCTCAGAAAATGAGTCCTAAGCAGAATAGAAAAATATATTTTATCATAGTGAAACTGCTGAAATGAAAGATAAGATCTTTAAAAACAGCCAGAAAAATAGAAGGTTTTGGTATTTTGGTGGAGATTACTGAGAAATGGAATATTTTCTGCCATATCAGTAAACAAGGATGTCACAGTCATCAGTGGTTGCAGCCACAGAGGATGGAACTCAGGAAGGAAAGAATACTTGCCAGCAGCCATCAGATTGCAGCCACTCCCTTTGGTGAGCCCTGAGGAAACTCAGATGTGAAAACAAAGGATACTGGCCCCAGATAGCTGAGCTGCATATCAAAAGATTGATTTCAGTGAGCCCAGACCCTTGCATCTTCATATATATAGAAATACTGAATTCTTTAACTTGGGGTGTCTTGTTTTCTTTCATTAACAATCACCTTTTCATGTTCAGACTACCTGCCCTTTGTTGCAAAACTTCTATATAACCTGGCTCCCTTCCTTGAAGCAGTTGTCTCAGGGTTACATGAGATGCTGTCTCCTGGGTTTGAAGTCCTGATAATTCCCACTGACTAAATTAATGCTCAAGATTCTCTAAGACAGGCTTCAGCAATACGTGAACCATGAACTTCCTGATGTTCAAGCTGGTTTTAGAAAAGGCAGAGGAACCAGAGATCAAATTGCCAACATCCGCTGGATCATGGAAAAAGCAAGAGAGTTCCAGAAAAACATCTATTTCTGCTTTATTGACTATGCTAATCCTTTGACTGTGTGGATCACAAGAAACTCTGGAAAATCCTGAAAGAAATGGGAATACCAGACCACCCGACCTGCCTCTTGAGAAACCTGTATGCAGGTCAGGAAGCAACAGTTAGAACTGGACGTGGAACAACAGACTGGTTCCAAATAGGAAAAGGAGTACATCAAGGCTGTATATTGTTACCCTGCTTATTTAACTTCTGTGCAGAGTACATCATGAGAAATGCTGGGCTGGAAGTAGCACAAGCTGGAATCAAGATTGCTGGGAGAAATATCAATAACCTCAGATATGCAGATGACACCACCCTTATGGCNCCTGGAGTGCTGCGATTCATGGGATTGCAAAGAGTCGGACATGACTGAGTGACTGAACTGAACTGAAAGCATAACTTTCAACTTTTAGTTTATGAATACTTTTTAAGTCAACATTACAAATCCAGCAGAGAAAAGTTTTCAACCGGCATTTTTCAGACTGCAGACCCCATGCACCTTGCAGTTGCTCTGGTTTGCTCCCTAGCATTCCTGATTGGTTTTAATCTCCTGCTGTTATTCTCATTCAACTTGAAATACTTTTATAAATATTTACTCTGTTCTAATAGCTTTTAGTTTTTACTCTCTGCTTTTTAAATTTTAAATATGTCATTTAGTCAACAAATATTTATTCAGCAACTACTGTGTACAAGTCACTATTCTAGGATAAAAAACAAACAAAATTTCTATAAAATAGAATAAAAGTTCAGCCGGTCCTGATATTAGGATGCAGTGATACAGCTTAAGGGGTGGCTAGTATGCTTTCTGACTTTTCAAGCTGAACTGATTGTTAAATTCCTTGCATACCATCTTGGATGTATCCATTCTCACCCAAGTTTGGTGCTTTTTCTTGGAATGATCTCATCAACTCTTATATACCCAGGCTAAGTCTTATTTTCATGGGAATAGGGAGGTACAGAGGTATAGGGCTTCCCTGGTCTGGTTGCTTAGATGATAAAGAATCTGCCTGAAAATGCAGGAGACCCAGGTTCGATTCCTGGGTTGGGAAGACCCCCTGGAGAAGGGAATGGCAAACCACTCCAGCATTCTTGCCAGGAGAATTCCATGGACAGAGGAACCTGGTGGGCTACAGTCCATGTGGTGGCAAACAGTTGGACACAACTGAGTGACTAACACTTTCACTTTTAGAGAGGTATAGATATTATGGTTAGTAAACTTTTGACTCTTTAGTGGGATGTAATTTACTTAGGTTTTTTGGTGAAAACTATTTCATTTCTCCTCCTTCCACATTTATGTCACATAACAGGAACCCCTAGTTTATTCTGCAAATATACATGATGTTCTACTCCCATCTCTACTTTTTCCAAATGTGGATAAAAAATGTCACCTGCCCTCTCACTGAACAAGGATATTTCAGCCATAAAGCCATCAATCACCGCAACAGCCTCCATCTCCCACTCTTGTGTGCCACAAGGGGAATTCAAGATAGAGAAAAACAGGATACTGGCCATGGATAGTTAAGATGCACATCAAAAGAATGATTTCAGTAAGCCCAGATGCTTGCATCTTCCCATATACAAGAAATCATTAAATTCAATCATCTGAGTTATCTGTTTTTTTTGTGTTTAGCAGTAATCTTTTGATATTCCACTATGTAGTTTCCCCTCCAGTAAAAACTCCTACGTATCCTGGTTCCTCCCTTATTTCTTAGGAACAGTCCCTCAGAGCTATCTGAGAGGTTGCCTTCCCAGGTTATGGTCCTTTATAAGGCCACCTCATAAAACTCAGGTTTTCTGAGTACTGAGAACTATTGAGTACTGCTGAGAACTACTCAGTACTGAGAACTACTGAGAACTCAGTAATTCTCAGCTTTTAGGTTGTGCACTTTTTCAGTTGACACAACCATCTTGTCTTTGTAGTATCAGAACAGAAACAAAAAACAGAATAAATAGGTTTACCAGACTTCAAAGAACACCCAATTAATCTGATCGCTAGCCACACACACAAAAAAACAAACAGTGATTCCACCTATCTTTTAAAACATGCATCATGTATATGTATTAGCTTGCATTTGTATAGGTTTATATGGCTTCAAATTCTTTCATAGGTATCATCTTAAAATTCATATATATGTGTATATATACCTATGTTTGTAAAAAATTCAAAAGTTAAAAGTTCAATCAAAATTACTTAGATTTCTATTTTTGAGGATGGTAGTTTAAATTTTATAATTTTGTAGCCCAAGGAGACAGTGGAAATTATCAGTCTATAAGGAAAAGTATTAAATTAATTCATTGGTTCCTTTATAAAGCCAAATCAATTATCTAAAAGTAAGTGAGTGAGTGAATGAAAGTCACTCAGTCATGCCTGACTCTTTGCGACCCCATGGAATTCTCCAGGCCAGAATACTGGAGTGGGTAGCCTTTCCCTTTCCCAGGGTATCTTCCTAACCCAGGAATAGAACCCAGATCTCCCACATTGCAGGTGGATTCTTTACCAGCTGAGCCACAAGGGAAGCCCAAGACTACTGGAGTGGGTAGCCTATCCCTTTGGGTCTCCTGCATTGCAGGCAGATTCTTTACCAACTGAGCTATCAGGGAAGCCCAGCTAAAAGTAAATTGTTCTTAATTTTATAAAATTTTTATTGTGAGTCTATCATACAGAGTAAAGGTGTATAATTGTGTAAAATAACAAAAATAAAAGGAAGAACCTTGTGCTTATCAGCCAGCTTAAGAAACAGGACATTACTAATACTTGTGAAGGCTACTGTGTGCCTCTCTTGATAGCAATACCACTATCTCCTTCCCAGAGGCAATCAGGATCCTAAATTTTGAAATTTTGTGATAATCTTCCTACTTTTTCTTCATATTTTAATCACATGCATGTGTCTGAACAATATCTTGTTTAGATATCCCTGTTATTGAACTATGCAAGAATGGAACTATACATCTATATTCTGCAGTTTGCTTTTTAACTTCAAAATTTTTCTCTGAAATTTTTATGTTGATGCATATAGCTGTAGTTCATTTTTCTATAGCACAGAATTTCACTGTATAGATTATAAAACGATGTTATCCATTCTAACTTTAATGGACAATTGAGCTGTTTCTACTGTTTGCTGCTATTATGGACAATGCTATTCTAAAGCTTGTATGTGTTTCCGGGTGCACATGTGCAAAGATTTGGAGTAGAACTGCTTAGGCAAGGGGTATATGTACATTCAAGTTGACTGGGAGATAAGTTATTCCCCAAAGATGATTATACCAATCTGTGGTCTTATCTGCTCTGAGAAATTCTATCATTCTATGTCTTTCCTACCACTTGGTTTTGGTAGACTTTAATTTTTTTTCTACTCTGATAGCTGTGAAATTGTATATCATTATTTGAATGTTCACTGACTATAATGAGGTAGAGAATCCTTTGATATTTACTGACTGCTCATGTTATCTA
>SJYQ01001974.1:32055-66927 GCA_006410935.1 Redunca redunca
CATATATATGGAATTTTGAAAGATGGTAATGATAACCCTGTGCGAGACAGCAAAAGAGACACAGATGTATAGAACAGACTGTTGGACTCTGTGGGAGAGGGAGAGGGTGGGTTGACTTGGGAGAATGGCTTTGAAACATGTATACTGTCATGTAAGAAACGAATTGCCAGTCTAGGTTCGATATAGGATACAGGATGCTTTGAGCTGGTGCACTGGGATGACACAGAGAGATGATATGGGGAGGAAGGTGGGAGGGGGGTTCAGCATTGGGAATCCATGTACACCTGTGGCAGATTCATGTCAATGTATGTCAAAACCAGTACAGTATTGTAAAGTAAAATAAAGTAAAAAAAAAAAAAAACCCTCCCCCAAAAGTGGAAAATTTAGTTTCAAAAAAAATAAAATAAAAAGAATGTGATGACAGAAAGTCACATGTATGTAAACATTTGGAATTCCATATTAATGAAAATTTAATCTAAAACAAATCCATTTGAGTATTTATGTCAACTTCGTCTATGCAGAAATCTAATTTTCTATGTAAAAATAAAGTGATTATGGAAAATTAAAAAAAAAAACACACAAAGAATAGCAAGGAAAGATAAGAAAGCCTTCCTAAATGGTCAATGCAAAGAAATACAGGTAAACAATAGAATGGAGATCTAGAAAACAATAAACTAGAGATCACTTCAAGAAAATTAAAGATACCAAGAGGACATTTCATACAAAGGTGGCATAATGGACAGAAAAGGAATGGAGCTAACGGAAGAAGAAGAGGTGGCAAGAATACACAGAAGAACTGTATAAAAAAGATCCTAATGACCCTGATAACCATGATAGTATGATCACTCACCTAGAGTCAGACATCTTGGAGTCCAAAGTCAAGTACGCCATAGGAAGCATCACTATGAACAAAGCTAGTGGAGGCAATGAAATTCCAATTGAGCTATTTTAAATTGTAAAAGATGATGCCGTGAAGGTGCTGCACTCAATATGCCAGCAAATTTGGAAAACTCAGCAGTGGCCACAGGACTGGAAAAGGTCAGTTTTCATTCCAGTCCCAAAGAAGGGTAATGCCAAAGATTGTTCAAACAACTGCATAACTGCTGTCATTTCACATGTTATAAAAGCAATACTCAAAATTCTCCAAGCCAGTATTCAACAGTATGTGAACAGAGAACTTCCAAATATTCAAGCTGGATTTAGAAAAGTCAGAGGAACCAGATGTCAAATTGCCAACAGCCACTGAATCATAGAAAAAGCAAGATAATTCCAGAAAAACATCTACTTCTGCTTCATTGTGCTGAAGCCTTTGACTGTGTGGCTCATACAAACTGTGGAAAATTCTTAAAGAGATAGGGATACCAGACCACCTTAACTGCCTCCTGAGAAAACTATATGCAGGTAAAGAAGGAAAAGGTAGAACCAGCCATGGAACAATGGACTGGTTCACATTTGGCAAAGGAGTGTGCCAAGGTTGTATATTGTCACCCTGCTTATTTAACTTGTATGCAGAGTACATCATGAGAAATGCCAGGCTGGATGAAGCACAAGCTGGAATCAAGATTGCTGGGAGAAATATCAATAACCTCAGATATGCAGATGGCACCACCCTTATGGCAGAAAGTGAAGAGGAACTAAAGAGCCTCTTGATGGAGGTGAAAATGGAGAGTAAGAAAGCTGGCTTAAAACTCAACATTCTGAAAACTAAGATCATGGCATCCAGTCCTATCACTTCATGGCAAATAGATGGAGAGACAATGGAAACAGTGAGAGACTTTATTTTCTTGGGCTCCAAAATCATTGCAAATGGTCACTGCAGCTATGAAATTGAAAGATGCGTGCTCCTTGGAAGAAAAGCAATGACAAACCTAGACAGTGTATTAAAAAGAAGAGACATCACTTTGCCAACAAAGGTCCATCTAGCCAAAGCTTTGGTTTTTCCAGTAGTTATGTATGGATGTAAGAGTTGGATTACAAAGAAGGCTGAGCACCGAAGAATTGATGCTTTTGAACTGTGGTGTTGGAAAAGACTCTTGAGAGTCCCTTGGACTGCAACGAGATCAAACCAGTGAATCCTAAAGGAAATCAACATTGAATATTCATTGGAAGGACTGATGGTGAAGCTTCAATACTTTGGCTACCTGATATAAAGAGCCTATGAATTAGAAAAGACCATGATGCTGGAAAAGATTGAATGCAGGAGGAGAGGGGATGACAGAGGACGGGATGGTTTGCTGGCATCACCAACTCAATGGAAATGAGATTGAGGCAAAAATTGTTTTTACAAACCTGACAGCTATTTCTCTTCATATATGCATGAGTTCTTACATATCCTAATGAAGGACAGTAAGACAATTTGCCATTTTAAAATCTCCTTTAAGTTTTATTTGCAATATACTCCACTGAATGGCTTCCTTGATAGCTCAGTTGGTAAAGAATCCACCCGCAACGCAGGATACTCTGGTTTGATTACTGGTTGGGAAGATCTGCTAGAGAAGGGATAGGCTACCCATTCCAGTATTCTTGAGCTTCCCTGGTGTCTCAACTGGTAAAGAATCTGCCTGCAATGTGGGAGACCTGGGTTCAATCCCTGGGTTGGGAAGATACCCTGGAGAAGGGAAAGGCTACCCACTCCAGCACTGTGACCTGAAGAATTCCATGGACTGTATAGTCTATGGGGTTGCAAAGAGTTGAACACACCTGAGCGACTTTCACACTTCACACACACTACTGAATAGATATTTATACTTAATTCATTGGATGAGTATCTCTAAAGAAGTTTTTGTTACCTGAATTATTTTCATCTTCCTTAATAATGCAATTTGAGTGATCCCTGAAGACTGAGTTAAGACAACCTTCTAAGCCAAACCCCCGGTGACTTAAGAAAAACAGAATTGGTGGCAAGTGTCAACAGGACTCAAGTGTGAAATCACAATAGGGCAAAATGTAGTTGCAGGACTGTGGAATCAGCTATGTAATTGTAAACTCCTGTCATATGTCTTACACTTCTGAACTTGTCAATAAAATTATATATATACATATATATGTATTTAAAGATATAGTGGCTTTATATACACCTGTAGTTTTTCAAAACAAAATGAATTTAACTAGTACACTTAGGGAGACGGCTGTGACAGGGCTATGTCTGAGACAAAAATCGAAAATCAGAATATCTGCCCATTCTCCAAACATAGATATATTCTCAACAGGAAATTGAATGATCTTTCTACACAACCTCTTAAGAATTTACTTCATCATGTAAATTCCCTTATAACATGGGTTTCCCTCACTGTTCAAGTCTAGGATAAAATGTCAATATTTCCTACCTGATGACAAATACTCTGGAACTGAAACTTGGGTAACTGACAAGGTACAAAACAAACCCTGACTTTCCCAATACTCTAGCCACACATGATGCCTTTTGGTGACTGCTATATGAAAACAAATGTGTTCATTCTAGTATACTTGATTCTAAGAATTCAAAATGGGATACATACCTGGACACACACACTATCACAGCCCTATTTGTAGCTTCATCATGGATATCAGAATCTGCAAATATGTTTTGTTTAGGTACTAGGAAGTAGGGGAAATAATTCCTCCATGCTTTGAACACATAGCTCATACTTGACCCAGGCAGTCTGCTAATTATGAAGGAGTTTATTTTTTATATTTTATAAGTAGGATGTATGAGGACAAGGAAGAAAATCTTACTTTATATCAGCAGAAAAACAAGACTTCAAGGATATATGCAGCATAACAAGTATGGGGTGGGGGTACAGCTGTCTATGAGAAAGCAGGATAGGTTTATGTCAGCTCACTGTCTCCAGGCATAAACCTTACCGTAGTCATATTTTAAGAAACGAATGAATTTTTTTTACTAAAGTAAAAGCTGTGTTTCCTGAAAACAAACACAATCAAATAACATTTCAAAAATGCACAGTTCCAGACGCTTCAACTAACTCAGTGGCTTAGTAACTAACAACATGTTCGTAATAGAAATTATAATCACTTTAAACTGATTTTTTAGTTATTTTGTCAGAGGCTTGCCATAAAAAACATTTGAATAGTTAGCTATTTTAATTAATTATGTATATATATATAGAACTAATCTTTAATTTCAAAAAATAAAAATGCTTTTGTTTATGGCTCCTCATGCTTAAACCTTTGTATTTTGTATTTTGGTTGTTCTGTTTACTATGAATCCCTAGATTTACATGAAAGCCATCTAAAAACTATCTGAGGGCATGAATCTATGTGTTCTAAGTATTTTCACTAGGATTCTTTCTTTTAAAATTTTGCCCACATTTTGCTGGTATCAACAGGAGGCTTTAGGATAAACCCTTTCAACTGGGAGTGTATATGCACCAAAACAGAAATCATTAAAGTCTGATTTTTTCTGAGGTATGCTGCCCATGGTTTAGGCTGTGTGTCTGTCCTAAATACTAAACATCTAGCTACTGATTTGGGTCATGCAAGCAGAGGCTGGGGTGAAAAGCCCTTTGAACAAATGTGTTATAAGGGGCATTGTTTCAGGCAACTGTTTAGTGGCCCTATAAAGACCCTAAGCATATCTCCTGGCACTCTCCAAACAATTATGGGCTCTTTTACATCTGTCATGTAAAACACTGGGTTTAGCAATTGTGGCTATCATCTGTTTAGAAAGTCACGCACAAAATATTTGGCATCTTTCCCACAGGAAAATGCATGCATGATGCAGCAAATGGGCATGCAATGCTGCTAAAATTCCTGGAAGGGTTCAGTTCAGTTCAGTCGCTCAGTCGTGTCTGACTCTTTGCGACCCCATGAATCGCAGCACGCCAGGCCTCCCTGTCCATCACCAACTCCTGGAGTTCACTCAGACTCATGTCCATCGAGTCAGTGATGCCATCCAGCCATCTCATCCTCTGTCGTCCAAGTTACTTCTACCTAAAAATCATGTCATCTGTCAGTGTATAGCAGGGTACCTTCCAGTGAATTCAGCTGAATGAGGTATCATTGTGGACCATTCCCTTGGCCTTGCATTTCCACCCTATGGAATTATTACAGTGCCTCTTCCTTCCTCACGTTTCAAAACTCCAAGTCCAACTGCTTGTATATTTGAAAGAAAGGAAACCATCCAGAGAGAGCTAAATCCAAATAGGGATCCCTGAAAAGCTGGTCAATGTTATTCTGAACAGAGAATAAAAAGGTAGTAGAAAGGCCCTTTGGTCTTCGTCCCATGGTTTTTAGAACTTTGTGCCTTACTGATTATTTCCAAATGACCCAAATTCCTTCCAGAGAAGAAAGTCAACCATGATTTTATCAAATGCCTTAGCAAGCGTGTCTATTCCTCCCAGTGAATGCTCCATTCTTTGAAGTATCTAATTCCCCGTTCTATCTGCCTGGAGCTGAGTCTTGATCACTAAGCACTGGTGGGAGGACTGGTGGGTAAGATGCTATTTGTGCTTCATTGTTATGCATAGTGAAAACCTCTATTTGTGGCATCATCTTGAATCCAAGGAACAAGGCAGAAGGGCTTGTCTGCATCTAAGAGGGTAAAATAAAGGCCCATTCTCACAGAGTCATGGAGAAATACAGAGGGGTATTTATTAATTTCCAGGTGAGTGGCTTAAGTCCTTTGCCAGTTTTAAAACAAACAAATGCTTCTGAGAGTCCATAATTCAAATGAGTGTCAGAACCCTGCCAGCAGGTTTCAAAGATACAGATTTATTTAACATTTTTAGTCCTGGAGAAAACAAGAATAAAATCTAGCAGGAGCCTTTTGCTGCAAATTCTATTGCAAAGCACTAATATGACAACAAAGAAGAGTTCTCTAAACTGTCTCACCTTATTGGAAGTATGCAGGAATTTACTCATACTATCATCTTGAAATAATCAATAGATGTAGAACAGGTGTCCTAACAAAAGGAAAGAGCTGAGCTGTTATTCGAATGCTGACAATCATACAGCTTCTATGGTCAGGAGGTAAATATCTGCCTTGCTCACTCTGGACAAATACACAATTTTGCCAATAGATTTCACTTAACTGTGAAATTTCAATGGGAAATTCCCATTTCAATGGGAATGAGAGGTTATTAGAACTAGTGTTTCCTCACCCACACGGTATCTGAAAGACTGAAAATAGCTGGAAAAGAGCTAAATAGAGAGATGACAAAGAAAAAGATTCATGGGGAAATATTAGCCTCCGCTGGTGCTTGCTGTCACTAAAATAGACTTACGATGATGACCCTTAAACAGTGGGGCACAGCCTTAAAAGGCGCACTTGGCAGAGAGGAAAATGCATTAAGTGGATGGTGGGAGAAGGCTACCAACATTTTGCCTAATTATAATTTGTTCTGAAATTTTGGCCCAGTCCCCAAACTTGTGTTTTATTTCTAAATTGCAGATGATTGGGTTTGCCCAGTAGAGATGGGTGATGCAAACTTTACCCTGGTTGCATCCCTCAGGGTCTTGCCAGTGAGTCTTGGTTGAGATGTGGAATAAAGTTCACAGTAAGTGTCAGAATCTTCCCAGATCCCCAGAATTATGCACACAGTCACTCACCCACACACTCCCACTACAGAGGCGGTGGCGGGCAGGGGCAGGGTGGGGGAGCGTATCCTAAGACCAGCTCCCGGTCTACTGCTTGAGCTGCTGGGCAGGGCAGATGCTCCCCTGGGGCCATCTGCTCCCTGCTGGGGACAACCACTGTTTTGCCTTAACCATTCATAACCTCGGGCTTTCCCAGATGGTGCTAGTGGTAAAGAACCCACCTGCCAATGCAAGAGACATAAGAGACAGGGGCTTCGATCCCTGGGTTGGGAAGATCCCCTGGAGAAGGAAATAGCAACCCAGTCTAGTATTCTTGCCTGGGAAATCCCATGGACAGAAAAGCCTGGCAGGCTACAGTCCATAGGGACGCAAAGTCTGACACAGCCGAAGCGACTTAGCACATTCATAATCTCTGTACTAGTTATCCAGTTTCTAGATTTTGTTCTTACTGATTTGGGTCTAGTCCTGAATTCACCTTTTCCACAAAACATTCTCTACCCAAGTGATGCCCTCAAAAGCATTTCCAGAACACATCAGCTATCCTTAAGGCCCTTCTTTCTTATTGCCTCACTTCACAGAGATATACACACACATCTTAGCTTTAAACCCACTAAGGACCAGTTTTCACTTTCTTAAAGTTCCTATATCCTTACCACTGAATAAATGCCTTAAACATAAAACAATGAAATCAATGTTGGATAAATATTCATGGATTTCACTTTAGAGAATAGATCTTTTTCAAGATAATTTAGGTTTCCTTTAAAATGCTCTATGAACACTGACTTTTTAATGAGGTCCTATGTTCAGTACTTTTATAAAAAGAATAATTATCCTTTAATGGTTTCCTTGGTATGTCCAGTTTTTTGTATGGAAAATTTCCAAGGCAAACTCAGAGGATTTGGAACTCTGTGGAAGGCATCTAAATGCTATAATAATTCATGCTACAGCAAAAATTTTGCCAAAGAAGTAAGCTCTTTCCATGTGTTAGTCTTCCATTTTGAAATAGAAATCATAATGTTTTACAATTTTTAAGTATATCTAAGCCATGCAGTTGGCTCTGTCTCTCAGTTTTAAAGAGGATACTAATTCAAGAGTGCTTGCCTTTTTTTCTCCAAATCTGTGTTCAAATTCCCTGGTTTATAATGATCTCAACCTCTCTAAAATTTAGACTAGAGCAATGTCTCTCAACTTTGGCACTCCTGACACTTGAACTGGATGTGTTTCCCCGAGGCCTCTCCTGTGCTTTGTAGGATGTTTAGTAACACTTCTGGTGTCTGCCCACTAGAAGCCAAGAGCACTCTTCCATCACTCCCCTCCCCCTCCCCCCGGGGACAACAGAAAATGCTTCTACACATTGCCTAATGTCCCTGGGGAGAATATTCGTTTTCCCTGTGATCCCCAGATCAGCAGCAATGACATCATCTGTAAACTTATTAAAAATGCAAATTTTAAGCCCACCCTGACCTACTGAAGCAGAATTTCTGGGGCAGTACATGCCAAATGGTCACTGAACAAGCTCTCTAGATGATTTTGACATGTAATAAAGTTTGAAATCCACAGAGGCCCAGACCCAACTAAGTAGGATAGGACCTGGCTTTTGTATGGATGATTCTGATGATTCTCATACTTATCAGAGCTTGAGAGTCACTAGAGCAAAGGTTCCTAAACTTGTCATTAGAATCATGTGGGGCAGTGTGGAGAGGTGGGCAGGGATCTTTTAAAAATTCCAAAGCTCAGGTTAGATTCCAGACCAATTACATTACAACCTCAGGAGTGGGGAGGGTGGAACACAGTCATCAGTATATTTGAAGCTCAAGTACTGGCTGCATATTAGACCCAATCAGGGAGCTTTTGAAAACACTTGTGACTGATCCCATTTTCCAACTATTAAATCAGAACTCTTACGATGAGATTCAAGCATTGGATCTTTTCTTCTATAAGATACAATGTTCCAGATGATTTCCACGTGCATCGAGGGACAAAATCTACTGCTCTAGATCTGAAAAAGGTTTGAGAGGCAGAATGGTGTATAGGGAGGCAGACCTAGGATTCCAACTCCCTGGGATTGAATCCCAGCTTTCCTACTTCCTGCTGGACCCTGGACAAGTCACTACTAAGCCCCACATACTCATTTGTCAATTGGGGAAGATAATAATCATGCTTATATAGGGGGTGCTTGTGAGAATTACATGGAATGACCCAGTTAAAGCACTGTGCATAGTATCCCCTTAGAATAAACACTCACTAAAATTTGATAATTTTTAAAGCAAAATCTTGAGGAGATTAAACATTAAAAAAGATCTCTTCACAGATAATTGTCTATAGGCAAATGCGTAATTCTTATTCCAAGCAAGACAAACCTGTTGGTATCCAGAGTTGTGTTTCTAGCAAATGGAGCTCGGCTACAAATTCTGGAAACTTAATTTCAAATAAGCTATTTCAATATTGCCAACCACCCACCCAGGTATTGATGAGAAGAAGGCATATGATGAAAACACCCTTGCTTTGCTCCTCTCTTTCATGGTTTGCTGGAGTCTACAGAGAATCTGACCATAGCTGCTTTGAGACTGCATGGTTAGCATTAGTTGTCCTTCCCCTATGTATCTCCCATTACCCTATGTTGCCCCTGTTAGCCTATGTACTCCCCATTAGCCTTAAGAGCATGCTCCCTTTAACGTTCTCTATCCATTCACTAGCTGTCCCTGTAATTCAAAGATCCCTTGAATCTTTGCAGCCTCTCCCCTGTTCATGAACTTCTGGATGCAGAGGACAAGGCTGACATTTTAGCAGAGGATCATGACATTCACAGAAATGTCTCTCCATAGTAAACATAGCTCAGAACCAGCAGGTTCTAAGACATCGCTATAGATCTTGATGGCTTTCTTTGCTGCCTGCACAGGAAGTTTGACATGTGCTAACAACTAACTGAAAACCAGAATTTATTGATAAAATCCCCACAAAAATAAGTTTGTTGATATATGTGCACAGGTCCTAAAAATCAAGGTAGTTCAAATAAAATCAAGGCAAGATTTGATAAGGAATGAAGAAGCTTTTGTGTCTCTTTATAATTCTCTTTTGGCTTGCTATTATTTAAAAATTCTGTATTTGTCAGAGAACTCTGCTTCTATGTATCACCAAGCATGGTAGAATCTGATAGAACTGTGTATAAATCCTGATGCACAAGTTATTGTTTACATTTCCTTGGAAGAATTAATCTCTGAGCCTTAGTTTTCTTACCATTTTCATAGCAGAGTTATTGTGGGTGTTTCATGAGATAAAGAGTAGGTAACCCAGGTGGCCCTGTCACCTCATCCTATAGCTCTTACGGCAATGCGTCTATAGATACAAACAGTAACAGATACAGAGAAGTAGCCATCATAATTTTTCAAATTCTGGAAATTGTTGTCAACATTTAACCCACACACTGAAGGACAGAAAATGTCACTGATCCCAATGAATCATCAAAGGGTATAAAAATAATGACCTATATTGAGGCATATTTTTTTATGGAAAGATTTGTCATTTTGGTCTTATATTTACACAGAAATTAAACCAAGTCTAATTTGCTACCACAGTTTGCTTCTGAGAAACCCCAAAGCCCTCTCCAGGAAGTGATAGAATTCAAATGCTCCAAACAAGAGCAAATGCGTGTAGACATATTTCAGCTTCAGAGCATTCTAATCAGACTGGTCATAAGAGTTATTTACATGGTGTCATGGTGCTTTGCTAAATGAATATTCTATTAACTAAATGGTTGAGCAACAAAGGTCCAGCTTTTGGTGTTCATCCTTAGGAACTATTTAGCAGGCTTGATGATTGGTATAATCCGTTACATGTTTACAAGTGCAGATAAAACTTTTAAGAAGCATTTCAAAGCATGAGTCTGTGCTAAGGATAAGTGGCTAACGAGATGGGAGAGTTGGTCATACAACATGAAGCAATTCTCAATAGATATGTAATCTTCAGACCAGCAGCACCAGTTGCAGCTGAAGATTTCTTTAGAAATACATTTTCTTGGGCCCCGCTACAGAACCACAGGAGTAGAGTCCAGCAATCTTTGTTTTAATAAGCTCTCTAAATCATTCTGATGTTCAGTCAAGTTTTAGGGCCGCTCTAATGTGGCCCTAAATTTTGGCGTTTATCGCCAAGAATAACTTACAGAGCTTGTAATGAAACAAAAACAGAAAAACAAAACCTAAAAAAAACCATATGATATCTTGTCAACCCTCTAGATTCTGATTCAGTTAGTTTTAGACCAGGGAATTCATAGTTCCAAAAGATGACTCTAGGTGACTTTATTGATTATCTGGTTTGGATGTCACTTTATGAGTTATCAGATTTCAGTGGCTCAAATAGACAGGGAGAGAAGGAAAAACAGAGGAGAAAAGAAGGAAGAAGGAAAAGCGAGAGGGAGAGGGAGCAGGAGGGGGAGATGGGGAGGGAGGGAATGAAACACCTTTTGCTTCTTAAGTCAAAATAGAATACTTTGATACATCTATTTTTAATATCATTTTCAGGGCTAGGTTTTAAGAATTTGCAATAACAGCAAGCCTTTAAATAGGTCTAGGGTAAAAAAAAATTGTTTCCCTTTCCCCTAATTTTTGACTGTTTTTAATGATTATTTAATTTAGCCCTAGTTAACTCTAGGATTTGATTATCATCTTTTTCTAACACACTTGAAATGTTTACGTTGGTGTCAGATAGTTTAAAGACTTGTCCAGAATCTTAGGTTTGGAATTAAAAATCAATCCTGCTAACAGTTTGGCCTCAACATTCCAGCTACTGCCTAATTCTCTTCATCTTGTACACTGGTAAACTATCCTCCTATGGAGATAAGCAGAGCCTTTTAGATTCTTCCTTGGCTGGAATTATCTGCCATTTTCTGACTTTTCCACATCTGATCTCCTTTTGTGCCTGAATAAGAAAACCTCTATCACAGAAAACATCTCCAAATGACAGCCCCAAAAGGTTTTGTGACAAATTTTCAAATATTGTACGGGGGAAAACACTACTGCCCTATTTTAAAGGAGAGGTGCATCACCCTTTTATAACAGTGATTCTAGCATTTGCCTCTGACTATGGAACTAAGGCCACTTTCCAACTCCCTAAACCAGAGAAGTGGCAAACTCTGACCTACCACTTACTTTTCTATAACTCATGAACTAAGAAATGTTTCTACATTTTTAAATGATTGAAAAATATTATCAGAGCCCAGGCACATTCATTCCACAAAGTACAAAAGCAGCATCGAGTGTTGCCATGGTATTGAGTATTCATGCTACAAAGACTATGTGCATGCTTAGTTGCTAAGTCATGTCTGACTCTTTGTGACCCCATGGACAGTAGCCCACCAGATTCCTATGTCCATGGGATTTTCCAGGCAAGAATACTGAAGTAGGTTGCCATTTCCTACTGCAGGGATCTTTCAGAGTCAAGGGATTGAACCTGCATCTCTTTGTGTTTCCTATATTGGCAGACAGATTCTTTACCACTGAACCACTTGGGAAGCCCCTATAGAGGTCATTTAACCTACAAAGCTGAAAACATTTCCTACTGGCTCTTTTCAGAAAAAAATATGTTGACCGTTGACCTAGATTCTGAGATCCTGGAAGGATAGACCCCCTGCTATTCATTCCTGGCAGTTGTCTCCCACCTTGAATAACTAGCTAACCTCATGTTTTTTATTTCATAGGCACAGTTTTTATAATCCACTTTCCTTTGGAAAGAGCTTATTTCTTATATATTTTATTTTATATTTTAAACATTTAGAATAGGAGCTTTAGTAAGGATATAAAATAGAGATTTTCAGTGGTTGACTCACCTGATACAAAGTCATAAATATGGTGAAGGAAGTTGAGGCTTATGACTTAATGAGCATTGGATCTCATTTTTCCCTGGGGTCATTTTTCTCTCTAGCAACATTTTTTTTCTATCATGAATAAATATATGAACAATAAGCTTCTCTATACAAAGCTAAAATGATTTTAAAAACTGCACTTCCAGCTATTTTTGCTCATTTTCTACTTACACGTCATAGTAAGTTCTTTTTTTTTCCTTCAAAGAATCCAACAAGAACATTCTTTGAAACAGGTGACTGATAATGGGAGTATTGACATTTGAATTACATTTAAAATAGAGGGAGAGAAGGTGATGAGGAGAATATGAATCAGCCTTAGAAAAACAATGGTATTTCCACGTTCTAAAATCACACAAGAAATAAGATTATGAAATAACTGAATATCAACAGCAACTGTTTCAAAATGGCAGTCAAGCAAAGTCTGACTTTCTTAAATTAAGCTGTTAGTGACAAACATTTTGGTTCCCTTGTTTTCTGAATGTAATGGAAAATGAAGAAAGTAGAGTTCATTGCAACAACTGATGTCAGCTCTCACAAACATCTCTACTTTTCATTGCCAGTATTGTTGGCATCTTCAAGCAGTTACATAATAAATAGCTCATAAGCACGTAGAACCACTGTTTCTTTTGCAAACAAAACTACCAAAGAAGTCTCTAGTTTTATAGGCAAATCACATTTTCTTCACACTATTTTTTTGTGTGTAAATGCTTTTTTTTATGAGTGACAGAAATCCACTGTTACCATTTCAAATTATATCTCAATCCCAATAGACAATAGTTGTCCCAGAGACAACTGCTGCTCAGAATACCATTTATATTTTACTTTTAAGAGCTTGCATTTCTTTAAATGTAGGCATTCAAATTGATCTTATGTTTTGACAGGGCAAATGAACATAACTAAAAACATAGTAGGAACTTGTGCTGGGCTCCAGATTGAATAAGTGGCAGATGCAATGTCCACATTTGTGGATTTTGGATGAATGTTTCATGGCCTGCATGCCAAACAACTTTTAGCTGGAGGTAAAACAGCAAGAATGGTTCAGGGAAAATGCTACTTTCATAATTGAAAGTGATACAACAGCTAAAGTTCACCTAGCGTTTCATATGCAAGGCATTGTGCTCATTGCCTTACATGATTTATCTTGTCTCTTTCTCTGGTGCCTTTAATTTTCTAATTTTCAACACTATTGATCCAGTGTTTCGTCAAGCAGCATCTCATGGCAGATGGAAAGAGATTCAACAGGAACAGGCAAGGAGGATGTAGCCTGCCCTAGTCTAACTCTTCACCTGTACAACATCCAGTCACCTGGGGAGAAGCCAGTCTCCAGGATAAGCCTATTATGTCTCTAATGCCCAGGTTCTCACAACAAAGGCTACTAGCATCGCAGAACAGGTGCAAACATTCTTCTGAGTTCTGGGCATTTTCCCCTTCTGAGGCAGGATGACATTTCAAGCTGAATTGGTTAACATTGTGAAGGCATAGGGATGTCAACTTATTGGTTCTCAGAGAAGGTTGGAAAGTTGGAATACATCAATTTCAGGTTTTCATGGACTGTTTGTGCTACCTTCCTCTCCCTTCCATCACCCTACACACACACACACACATACACACACACACACACACACACACACTTCCAACTTTAAAGCAATGAAAAAAGGAAAATTCCAAGTTGGGACTGTATTAATCACTAACATGGAAAGAGAAAGCTGGTTTTAGAATCTGGTAGAGTTGAGGAGGCTTCACATTTTGTTTTGCTGTTTGAGGCTAAGTATCTGAGGTGAAGACAGACAAAAATCCCTGTGTTTACCTACTCTTAGAAAAACAACAAAAAGCTAAACTTATCTTTTGGTATACTACATAATGAGTAATATGGAGCAAACTGCTATACTGATTTTAAACTTTTTTCAATAACAGAGGCATGGAATAATTCTGAAGGATTTTCTTAGACTAGTTTTTCTCATGTGTGCCTATGCCGCTAGAAACGCACTAAGAGAAGTGAATCATTACAGTCAGAACCCGTGTTGAATGTCCTTATATATCAGCCGCCAAGTGACATTCTTTGATTAGCCTAAAGCCCAAAGGGGGGACAAACCAACATGAAAAGTCCTTGGTTTGTCTATTATTCATAAATTCTTGGCTCAAGCTGTCTTCTTGAACTACTTTCTGTTGTATTTTAAAATAGTCGATATGTAAGTAATTATACCACAGCTAAAAGGTCATATATTCATGACAGATATTTTAAATAAAAGAGTTCATAAATATAATTTATGCTTAGTGTTCCTGAGAATTAAATAAGTGGTATCTGAAGTCAGCTGTGAACCAATCCTGAGTAGTCCCTTTCTTTATGAGCAGACAGCTGACATCTAATCACTGAGCAGTAAAAACTGCAATTTACAGGCAAAATATTTCCAAAAGGCCAAAAACATACATAAAATCAAGACAATTCAAAAATCCAAAATGTAAACATGAAAAATGCTATCCACTGGATTTGTGAAATTGTATTTGCAAATATTATTGGTATAACTGCATCTCCAGTTTATGTTGTCTGTAGTGCTTAAACCTTTCAAAAACTGTTCATATTCATGTATCCTTTTAGTCTGTACCACAGCACTATAGAGGAGACAAGACATATCGCTCATCAGAGAAAAGGTCTCATTAGGGCAACAGATTTTATCAAAGTCACAGGACTGTCATGTTTGAGCCATTACAAGAAGTGAAATCATCCTCATAACTCATTTTTCTCCCAAGCGTCTTTTTCTGGACTGCCTATTCTCAATTTTTATTGAATGAGATAAATACAACCCTATAGTAAGAAGGGGTGTATAGTAAGAAGAACATCGGAATCTCTCAAGAGTCTCTCCTAAAGCTAAGATTTTCAGATTCTGCACCTCAGTTTCCTTGTCTCCATAATGGAACTAACACTATATGTCCCTGACAACTAGGTACGTGTTGAGAATCTTCATGCAAAAGGGCTCACCTTTGTGGTCAGAGTTTCAAGTGTAAAGTGAGGACTCCCCTATGCCTAATCAAGTTTGGTTTGCATGATGGAGGATAAGGCTCAGGAGACTGGAGGGCTGGTGGGAAAATCTCCAAACTTAATAATCAAGTCATGGGGGAAAAGTGGAGCCCTCGTCTCCCAAATGTGAGGAGAGACTGAGGAATGATAAGGACTTGCAGTAGGAAGTTGGTGAGTAAAAAGGAATACTCTGTGGGAACTTGTGTGTCAGTCCTGGAGGTTGGGGCAGCAGTCAAAAATGGCATAAATACATCTATTTTGATGAGACTCGCAACATGTTATAATTATATGTTCGTAATAAACCCAAATGGTCTGGATGCATAGTTTGGGTTCTAAGAAAAAAATAAACTTCCCTTCCTCCTTCCATTTCTCCCTTTCCTTCTTCTTTTAATATTGGTTGAGGGAGAGTCCTTCCCCTAACTCACCTTAACAACTGGAGCAAAAGAAGAGTTAGAACCATAACATTTGTGGCATGTTTTGAGACAGTTATGGCAATACTCACTACAGCCAGAGAATTGTCATGATCAAGAGGAAGGCTGTATTCACAGTTGAGTAATCAACTTAGGGTACAAGCCATCTTATACCAGTAGGGACTGCGACAAGACCAATCCAGAGAAAAACTTGAGGAACAGAAAGCTTAAGTCCATAGGGGTGTATTTATCTCATTCAATAAAAATTGAGAATAGGCAGTCCAGAACTGGGCAGCAGCTCTGAGCGTCTTTAGAGAACTAGAATCCTCTATCTGCTCCTTCACCTTTGGTGTCTTAGTTGTCTATTGCTGTGTAGCAATGCTACCACAAACTTAACTTAAAACAACCACCTCTATTATCTTACAATTGCTGTAGGTCAGGAGTCAGCAGTCTTGCAAAGGACCTTGTAGCTAAGCCATTCCCAATAAAGATGTTGGCCAAAGCTAGGTTCTCATCTGAAAGTTAGACTAAGGAAAGGGAATGGCTTCTGAGCATTGCTGTTGGTGGCATCAGTTCCTTGTGGACTGTTAGACTGAGGGCCTCAGTTTTTCACTAGCTGTTGGCTGGAGGCCACTACAGTTTTTAGTTGGTTATTGGTCAGAGGCTCCCTCTAATTCCTTGCCACATGGCCACTCTCTTCACCAAACTTAGCAGAAAAGTCTGAGAAAGATGCTACCCTCCTATCTAACATGGGGCTGCTCTGATGGCTCAGTGGCTAAAGAATCCTCCTGCCAATGCAGGAGATGCTGGGGATGGGAGTTCAATCCCTGGGTTGGGAAGATCCGCTGGAGAAGGAAATGGTAACCCACTCCTGTATTTTTGCCTGGAGAATCTCGTGGACAGAGGAGCCTGGCGGGCCACAATCCACATGGTTCCAAAGAGTGGACATGACTGAGCACGTGGCACATACGTAACACAATCACAGGGGAAACATCCCATTACCTTTGCTGTAAAGCGAGATCCCTTCTACACTCAAGGGGAGAGCCTGAACACGCGGAAGTGAGGATCGTGGGAGACACTTTATAATCTGCCTGCCGCATCTAGCATGGGCACAAGAAGGCTGCTGTATCTCATGACACCCTGTATCCTGGGCAGGAAGGAGAAAGGAGAGATGTGACACCAGGAGACGTCCTCTTCCGTATCGTCCATCAGAACTGTGATGCACGTGCGCATGTACTTAAGTTGCTTTAGTTGTGTCTGACTCTGTGACCCCAAGGACCGTAGCCTGCCAGGCTCCTTGGTCCATGGGATTCTCCAGGCAAGAACACATTGGGTTGCCATGCTCTCCTCCAGGGGATCTTCCAGACCCAGGGATCAAACCCATATCTCCTGCATTGCAGGCAGATTCTTTACCGCTGAGTCACTGGGGAAATGTTGATGCACATCCAGGCCAACTCAAAGGCAGGCCAGGAACTCTCTCTCATGTTTAGCTTCTCCATTTTTTATAATGGAGCCAAGGGGGTTGTGTTATGTTAATTAGCTAGGATCTCCCACTTACTCCTAAGTGGTAAAGGAAGATTATAATGGCCTGGAATAGTTTGGATAAAGACCAATGGTTTTGAACATGAAAGGAAAGATCCATGTGACTAAGGTTTAGTGATTTCCTAGGTGAGGTTGACGAGACATGAGATGACCATGATTGTGACATGATTTATTTTTCCTACATCTCAGGGAGATGTGCCCTAGGGAGATGGTGGAAGGGCAGGAAGACTACATATATATGTATGGAACAAGGATGTAAAATCATGATATAGAATTCCAGGGTACATATATTGGGTTGGCCAATAAGTACATTAGAGATTTTCCGTAAGTTCTAAAAATCTTCAAGAACTTTTTGGTCAACCCAATAGAAAACAGCCTCTAATTTTCTATTTAAAGCTCCAAAAATAGTACAAATGGACCTTCATTTGCATTGCATCAGCCTTCTGTTCTAGTGAGAGGATCCTAGTTTTTTCCTAATGTTCTGAAGGACCTTAAAATTCTTATACAAAAGAATGCTATAAAAATGGAAAAGGTAATTATTTTAAAAATTGTTTTCAGCTATTATTTATGTAAATTTTGTTTTCATATGTGTGACCTTAACGTTTAGCTTTAAAATTTTTTACCTTAACCTTTGGAAAGAATAGCTCTCAATTTAAATGGACCACATTGGAGAAAAAAAAAATCAACTCTTGCTCTACTTTAGACCAGAAAGAAATTAACTTGGCTAGAACTTTTCATCACAGTGGTGGCACTGCCTCAAGACCAAGTCTCCTGGGAATTAAATACTTGATAATCATGAAAGAAAATCAAATTATTGTCTCACTGTGTGCTCTTTGGATGTGAAAATTGTTTACACAAAAACCAGGCTCGACCTTGCCTGTAATATTTTTTCTCCTCACTGCACAGTTTATTATTTTTTGATGGAATCAAGTCACATTCTAGTCATATCAAAGTACTCTATGAAACAGGATATTCTGTCAATATGAGAGATGAGCGGCAAACACAAAAGACTCTTGTAATTTGCTTCTCTGTCTTCTTTGTATTCACTTTCCAGAAAGAGTATAATAATTTTAAGTGAAGTTCTTTACTTTTCCACTCTGATGAAGTATATCATTGTTTGGGCCAGCAGAATGAAATATATTTTCATGTCCTCTGCTTTGTTTATCTAGCATCTTTCTTCTGAAAGTTCAGCACTGATTAAAACCCTACTGCTAACACTCTAGGCAACATTCAGACAGTACTGCCCTGGATCTGTTAAACCTGCTAACAGCTTTCTTACAGGTACAAACAACAAAACAGTTTGAAGTTAAATACCAGGATTTNTGATTCAAATGTATTTTTTTTAATGGCTGAGTAATACTCCATTGTGTATATGTACCACAGCTTGCTTATCCATTCATCTGCTGATGGACATCTAGGTTGTTTCCATGTCCTGGCTATTAGTTTGTTTACATAAATATAAAACAGGAGACAAATACTAGTTCATGGAGTTCTTTTAGGGCAGTAAATGAAAGATTTTAGAGTTGCAGGCATAGATTTACTCATTTGGAATTCATGTTATATAAGAGGTAAGAGATTTGTTTGCAATAAATTTTAATTTCATACTTTGATGGTTTTTCTTAACTCCTTATTTTTAATGTAAACCAGTCAAAAGGATACAAAGGTAAGCTGAACTGTGTGTTGATATTACCTAGTATCAGTTTTCAGCTGGATTCTGGAGATCTTCATTTCTCTAGCTACTATAGAAGCTCTGTGTTTAAAAAGGGAATAGAAATCACACCTTAGGCACAAGATGGTGGGGCTGATTTATCTCAGCAAGTTTAGGAAACATTTCTGATGATAGTACTGCCTCTGCATGAACACATCTCATGGGATCAGCCACCCCGACCCGGGCAGCTCTTCTAGTGTCCAGCATTGCAGTAGGCTCCCTTCACTCTATGTTTTACATGAGCAATGCCTGTTATAGTGTCTGCTGTAACAAATTACTGTGAATTTAGTGACTTAAAACAACACGTATTCATCATCTTTAGGTCAGAAGTCTAGCATGCATCTCCATGGATTAAAAATCAAGGTGTCAGCAGGCTTTGTAATCAGTCTGGAGGCACTAGGCGTGAATCCATTTTCTTGCCTCTTCCAGCTTCTAGAGGCCACCCCCATTCATTCAGTCATGGCCCCCTTATCCCATTTTCAATGCCAGAAACAGTGGTCAAACCTTCCTCACCTGGCATCACTCTCTCCTCCTGCCCCTCTTTCACTGTCATAGACCCTTGTGATTATATTAATGCACCTAGATAGTCCAGTCTCCTATCCCGATATTAAAGGCAGCTGATTAGCTGATTAATTCCATCTGTAACCTTAACTCCTTTGCCATGTAAAGTAGCATATTCACAGATTCTGGAAATCAGGATGTGAACATCTTCAGGGACCATTATTCTGCCTACCAGAGCTCCTAAATAGTGTTTGAAATCAATAGAGGTTTTGATCAGCTAGTCACACTGGAGAGCAAAATCACAGGTATAGCACTGATGAAATATGAATTTAGCTGTGTCGGTCAGCCCTGCCCCACATAGAAGCTTAAGAGTGCGGAGGTCAGCCAACTGTCCTTATCTCTTCTCTCCCCTTTTAAATTAATACACTGGCAAGCTCTCTCTGCATTTACTCTCCCCTATGTTATTGCTAAGAAATCTTTGAGTCCATGTGACAGACTGTGAGCTGTTAACCAAAATCTGTCATTTTCTTTCTTTGTCCTCAGACTACTTTTTGCAGCCTCTTTTGAAGTTAGGTGTGGTCATGTAACTAGGTTCTAGCCAGTGGAAGTCAGCCAGTTCCTTACTCAAAATCTGTTATGGTTACCCAGGGGGAAAAGGGGAGATAAATTAGGAGTTTGAGATTAACGTATACTCACTATTACATATAATAGACAACCTGTAAATAGCAGTGTGCTGCCTCTGACCTGGAGTCCCATCTAGGACTGTTATGAGAAAGAAAGGAACTTGTCTTATAAGCAGCTGAATTTTTGGAGTCTCTTTGTTACTGCCACTCAGTCTATATGGACTGTTTTCTCGTGCATTCCTGCTTTGCTGCACTGTTTTCTTTTTTGCATCTTAAGGCCTCTGCAGCCAAATGCTTCCTGGGCTGTATTTATAGCTTTGCTGCCCCTGTTGCCTCCTAGGCTGCTCTCATTTTTCTCATTTATGGAACTTAGGGTTTGGGTCCCCTCACTAGCCTATATGACATCTTTGTGATTATTAGGAAAAGATGTCTTTTTCTCTGGGTGGGCCAAATAGAAGAGTAACCCTTCAGGCTGATGCATTCTGTGAGTGCACAGCTTGACAAATCGACCAACATTTTAGCAACTCAAAAGGCTCCCGTTCTGCTAGGCAGTTGCTTTCATGTACCCGAGTGCAGGCTTAATGAGCTACAGGCAGCTGATTGGGGTCACACTTACTCATCACCTGGACACTGTTACGTACTGCACACACTGCACAGCTTCCTGTGGAGGCTCCACCAGAACCCATCCACGTGCAGACCTGCTTCTGCTGAGGCCACCTGCACTCTCAGGACCTAACCTTAACTCACATTAGGTTGTGTAAGCTGGGCCCCAGCACTGCTGCTGACTCAAGACACATTCATCTTACTGAAATCATCTTTTTCACTCTCTTCTCTAAGGAAGTATCATTTGAAAGAAAAAGATGGGCTTCAACACTGTGAGCATCCTCTCGGTTATTAGAACCTTAACACAAGCTTTCTCTAAATATTGAGGAATGCCTGCATGGAAACAGTCAGGACTGGGGAAGCTAATGGGTTCCCCGCTTAAGAGCTGGGGGTCCAGACCTGACCTGGACCATTCCTCTCACCTGTATTCCCCAGGAGGACACATGGTTACCACTCTGATCCATTCGATTTCTTTGCTCAGTGATTAGTGCATGTGGTAACTGTACTCCAGCTTGGAGCTACCTGAATGGTATTTCTGAATTCTGCCTAGCACCGTGCTTCCTACTTTCAAGTCCACATAAACACAGGAAATTTTCCATATCTATTTACTGAAACATTTAGTTTTCTTCTTGGAAACACAAGAAGACTACATTTTCTAGGCTGTGCTGCGTTTAGGTATAGCCATGTAACAGTTCTGACCAAGGAAATGTGGGTTAGAATGATGTGTGTCACTCCCAAGCCAAGAAGAAAAGTGAAAGAAAGTGAAAGTGAAGTTGCTCAGTCGTGTCCGACTCTTTGCGACCCCTTGGACTGTAGCCTACCAGGCTCCTCCGTCCATGGGATTCTCCAGGCAAGAATACTGGAGTGGGTTGCCAATTCCTTCTCCAAACTTATCTTTAAATAAAACTTTCTCCTAGGTAAAGAAACTTTATTCTTCAAATGTAAACACATCCTCTGCGGAGACAGGAGTAGATCTGTCTACATTAGAAAGATAAATTTCTCTTCCTCTCAGAGAAGATGAGGGGTAGATGTCTAGCCTCTATATAAGCTCCCAGTTTCATAAATTTGGAGTTCATCTTACTGGCAAAAAAAAAATCCCTTTTTCATCTGCAGTGTCCATCTTTTCTCATTGGACAACTCAGCATGGGATGAAATGGGGCATGAGGAACTCAGCCCAGTTATTCCTGTAGGCAATGAAAGTATGTTCTCTGATCCAGAAAGCTGGTTTGTTTTCATGGTAAGTACACACCAGATATTTAAAACCACCCCTGTATTTCGTTATATTCTCTCTTCCCTGTCTTCTGGCTGGATGTAGGGGGTCTAGTGGAGGACTCCTAGGGCTTAGGGTAAAGCTGAGTTACTAGAAAGGGAGAGTCTGCCTCTGATCATCTACATGAAGAGGAAGATACCCCTGTTGGACCGTGATGTGAGCAAGACAATTTCCCTCAAAACTTTAAGCCATTGGGATTTTCTTGGTTGCTTGCAAAGCTGACCTAACTTACTTTAACACAAATGGACCTCTCAGATTTCATGGTAACTTGACATCAAAGGCACTGAGTTAACAGAACCCCAAGGGAATGGCTACTCACTCCAGTATTCTGGTCTGGAGAATTCCAAGGACTGTACAGTCCATGGGGTTGCAAAGAGTCAGACACGACTGAGTGACTTTCACTGTCTTTTCATTCAAATTTATATAAATGTTAAAATCAATGTATGTAGTACTTTTATCCGTAAGGTTATTCCCAGATGCTGCTGCTAAGTCGCTTCAGTTGTGTCTGAACTCTGTGCGACCCCATAGACTGCAGCCCACCAGACTCCCCCGTCCCTGGGATTCTCCAGGCAAGAACACTGGAGTGGGTTGCCATTTCTTTCTCCAATGCACGAAAGTGAAAAGTGAAAGTGAAGTCACTCAGTGTGTCCAACTCTTCGAGACCCCATGGACTGCAGCCTACCAGGCTCCTCTGCCCATGGGATTTTCCAGGCAAGAGTACTGGAGTGGGTTCCCATTGCCTTCTCCATATTTCCAGATATTTTATAAAAAATTGGAATGATCTTTAAAATGTTATTTAAAGTAGCATAATGTCTATAAACAGTAGAAGACATGTTATATACTAACAATGTGTTATCATTTAGGACATTGAGATAATAGGTCTATTCCTACTTCATCTGAATTTAAATATGCAAATATTCCTTTTGACAGAGAGGTTTAGCGTATTATGTTGTAATGACATTCAGCCTCACTTCAAAATGTAGCTAATTTAGATCATTTCAGAGAAAATGACAGCTGTTCCCTTGCTACAAAGAGCATACATGAGATGATTTATAATTTTTAATAACTAAAGTTAATCACTGAGGTTAATAATACTTGATACTTACATAACAAGCTTCTATATATTGAATGCCTATTATTACAAATGCTTGAAACATCTTTGTGAACCAGGCAGGAGACAACAGAGTATGTGTGTGTGTGTGTGTGTGTATGCGCACACACACATTTCCCCACAAGTTCTGTGGAAACTGATGTAGGCATGGAAATGAAGCAAAGATACAAAGATAGAATTTACTCATATCTATGAGGCTGAAGTAAGAGCAAGTCAGAGCAGTCAGAGCAAGTGTCCAGAGGCAGTAGAGTCTAGGCATGGCCATAGATGAACTCTGAGGATGACATTACAATTCAAAGTAGACTACCCTTGTCGGGTGATCTTGACCACCTTTGCTTCCCTTGGCTCCTACTTTTTTCTTTCCCTTTCTAAAGGACTTCTAAAGTCTCTTCATTAATGCTATGGGCTGCCCAATATTCCAAAGCAAACTTTGTTTCCTTGAAGTTGGCCTAATGTTGTTGTGTGTGTGCTTCCTCAGTCTTATCTGACTCTTTGCAGTCCCGTGGACTGTAGCCAGGCTCCTCTGTCCATGGAATGTTCCAGGCAAGAAAACTGGAGTGGGTTGCCATTTCCTCCACCATGGGATTTTCCTGACCCAAGATTGAACCCATGTCTAAGTTGGTTTTTATTCTGGCAACCAAAATCTTGACTATGGCCACAAAGTGTTTGGAATTATCATCTTTAGTCTAAATAAAAGATTTATGGAAAGAGAAGCTTGCTGCCAGAAGAAAAGCTCTAGAGTTAGTTTGAGGAAATTGAGTCGCTTCCTAAGATCTGCTTGCCTTTGGGGATATCAGCCCTCACTGTCGATATTCTGCCTCCCAGGCCAGATTGCCAGTGTAAAGCTCTGTTGCTCTTCAAACACAAGGTATTTGATTTCAAGTCACCCTATAAACCTCCGTTGACCTGTCACTTTGTCTGGAAAGTCTTCAAAGGCTTCCTTCCCTCTACTCTGCGATGAGTCTACCCTTTTTAATGCTCCCGTAGCATGCTCTAATACACATCATTGTGCTTAAGACACCGCCCTATGACAGCCACGTTTCTTGTAGACTAGGGAGGGAGTCTGTGTTATTTACTCTGCCTTCCCAGGCCCGGTACAGTGATGGGAATGTAGTAGGCACTCAGTGAATGTCAGTTGAGTGAATCATGCAGACTAATGCCCTTAATATGTTCAGAGAAATGCATTACAAGTTTTTCGATTTCTACTTCTCAGTTTGAAATCTACATCCTTATGCTGGAAAGCTACATGCTGTGCCACTGTTTCATGTCATTTTCCCCTTAGCCTGGATTGGCACTAAACACTTTTACGTGTTTGCTCTTTCTGGATGTTAGTAACATCATAAGGGCAGGGACTGAATGCATGATGCTAGAGCTCAGGGGAATTTGGGGATCATCTATCACAAACTCAAAATTCTTACAACAAGAAAATTGAGCCTACATGCTTGTGTTCACACAGGTGGCAGGAATGCACCATCTGCCACCCCAAACCTGGTCTCTAATTTCCAGCTCCATGCTGTTGCCTCTGTGCTACCTTGTCCTTCCCTAGTAAAGTTGTTTGTGGAGTTGTCAGTGGGATATTTGGTTTGTCCTGGGGAGGGAAGGGTAGTAACTAACATTTGCTGTTCTACTGCAATTATAGGTGTGATGCTGAACATACTATATCTTATATTGTTTAATTTTTCAATATCCCAATAGAAGTAAGTTTTGTTATCTATATTTTACAGATGAGGAATCTGTAGCTCTGTTGGGGAAATTCCTTAAGTTTACAGAGCTGAGACTCAAATTTGAATCTGTGTGATATCAAAATTATGGCACAATTAGATTATTACACACAGAGTCCTTCTTAATGCTGAGGAATATGGTAGAAGTGACTTGATCTCTATCTGGGCTTTTCCATCTTTCCTTACCATATCCTGTATTTGCTTGGTTGAGTTGTGCTTTTTCTTAATAACATGTTCCCTTCTTTTGTCCTTTTCAGGTCTTCTAAATTAGCTCAGAACTTCCCTCCTCCTGGAAGCCTTCCTAGCTTACCATTCAGGTTTTCACCACATTCCTATGTTATGCATTCTGTACATATTAAAAGGAACATTTAGATGCCATGGGCTCGATCCTCAAACCTTCAGGCAACACTCTATGCAAGTGTATCTCAGAAAAATGTCATTATTAATGTTTAAAAATCTCCAGTAAAAGGGCCTTCATAAGTTACTTGGCATCTATTCTAAACTCTTTAATTACAAATTAAATCTGGAAGAATCTTGGGGGTCAGTCTACTCTAAGACTCCTACAGATGAAGAAACAAATCTGGAGAGATTAAGATGACTTGTATAGGATGTGTGTTATACTTCAGTTTAGTAAGTGGTTGAATTATTTCAAGTTCATTTTAATTTATTTTTAGTGGAAAATGGAAGGAAAACCCACTAGTGGTCTAATGATCAGTGTGTAATATTCCTTCACAGGAACAAGGATAAGTAAAATCTCCTTTTAGCTTTTCCTTGTTTAGGCCAAATTGTTTTTGCCTCTCTCTCTCTCACTGTCTTTTCCTCTCCCCTTCTCCACCTCTCCCCCTTCCAACTCTGGTCATGCTTCCTTTCCTAAAGGATTCCAGGTAGCCAGCAAATAGTCACTGTTTCTCCAAGTCCCCATCCATCCCACCCCTCCTCCTAAGCAGGTATTTCTCAGAAGGTATCTTTAACCCTATTGGAATTTGGGACAGAAGCTCTATTTAGTAGTAAAAATATGGACACCTGGAATATAAATACAAAACTTCTCAAGAAAATATTAGCAAAATGAATCCAATAACACATGAAAAGTATCATACACTATGATCCAGTTGGATTCATTCCAGAGTCAAAAGAATGGTTCAGCATATGCATTATCAATGTGATACGCCACAACAAAAGACAAAAACCACATGATCATCAATAGATGAATAAAAAGCATTTGATAAAATTCAATATCCATTCATGATAAAAACTCTGCCAAAGTGGGTTTAAAGGGAACACATCAACATAAAAAAACCATATATGACAAACTGACAGTCAAAATAATAACCAATGGTGAGAAACTGAAAGTCTTCCCACCGAATTCTAGAATAAGACAAGGATGCCCACTCTTGTCACTTTTATTAAACACAGAAATGGAAGTCCTAGCCACAGCAATCAGATAAGAAGAAGAAATAAAAGTTACTTCAGATGGTGACTGCAGCCATGAAATTAAAAGATGCTTGCTCCTTGGAAGAAAAGCTATGACAAACCTAGACAGCATACTAAAAAACAAGGATATTACTTTGCTAATAAATATCCATATAGTCAAAACCTATGGTTTTTGCAGTGGTCATGTATGGATGTGAGCTGGACCATAAAGAAGGCTGAGCACTGAAGAATTGATACTTTTGAACTGTGGTGTAGGAGAGAGTCCCTTGGACTGCAAGGAGATCAAATTTGTTAATCCTAAGAGAAATAAACACTGAATATTCATTGGAAGGACTGATGTTGAAGCTGAAACTCTAATACTTGGGTCACCTCATGTAAAGAGAGCCGACTCATTAGAAAAGATGCTGATGCTGGGAGAGGTCGAAGGCAGAGGGAGCAGGGGATGACAGAGGACGAGATGGTTGGATGGCATCACCAACTCAATGGACACGAGTTTGAGCAAGCTCTGAGAGACAGTGAAGCATAGGGAAGTGTAGCATAATGCAGTCCATGGGGTTGCAAAGTTGAACACAACTGAGCCACTGAGCAACAGCAACAACAAAAGTTGGAAAAGAGGTAAAATTGTTATTATATGCAGATGACATGATACTATATGTAGAAAACTAAAGACTCCACACAAAAGCTCCTAGAACTGACAAGTGAATTCAGCAAGATAGCCAGATACAAGATTAACATACATGAATCTGTTGCATTTCTTCGAACTAACAATGAAATATCAGAAAGAGAGAGTAAAAAACCAAACAACTCTTTAAAAGTCACATCAAAAAATAATATACTTAGGAATCAATCTGACCCAAGAGGTGAAAAACTTATATGCTAAGAACTATAAAACACTGACAAAGGAAACTGAAAATTATTGGAAGAAATGGAAAGATAGTCCATGCTTTTAGATTTGAAGAATTAATGTTGTTAAAATGGCCATATTACCCTAAGCAATCTACAAATTTAATGTGATCCCTCTCAAAATCCTGCCAACTACGCATTCCTTTGGGCTTCCCTGATAGCTCAGTTGGTATGGAATTGCTGCAATGCAGGAGACCCCAGTTCAATTCCTGGGTCAGGATGATGTGCTGGGGAAGGGATAGGCTACTTACTCCAGTATTCTTGGGCTTCCCTTGTGGCTCATCTGGTAAAGAATGCACCTTCAGTGCAGGAGACCTGGGTTTGATCCTTGGGTTAGGAAGATCCCCTGCAGAAGGGAAAGGCTACCCAACTCCAATATTCTGGCCTGGAGAATTCCATGGACTATATAGTCCATGGGGTCACAAAGAGTTGGATGTGGCTGAGTGACTTTCACTCTCAAAATACTCATGACATTTTTTTTTTTCAGAACTGGAACAAATAATCCTAAAATTTATATGAAACCATAAGAGACCCAGAATTGCCAAAGCAATCCTGAGGAAAAAGAACAAAGCTGGAGGCATAAACCATCCAAGACTTCAGATACTACTACAAAGCTATAGTAATCAAAATAATGTGGTATTGGCATAAAAACAGACATATAGATCAATGAAACAGAGAGTCCAGAAATAAACCACACACCTATGATCAATTTTTGACAAAGGAGGCAGCAAAATACAATGGAGAAAAGACAGTCACTTTAGGAAGTGGTGTTGGGAAAGCTGTTTGAATATTCTCTCATACCACACAAAAGCAAACTCAAAATGTCTTAAAGACAGGATACCATAAAGCTCCTAGAAGAGAATGAGCATGCATGCTAACACTTCAGTCATGTCCAATTCTGTGCAACCCTATGGACTATAACTCGCCAGGCTATTCTTTCCATGGGATTCTCTAAGCAAGAATAATGGAGTGGGTTGTCATGCCTTTCTCCAGGGAATCTTTCCGACCCAGGGATTGAACTCACTTCTCTTATACCTACCTGCATTGGTAGGTGGGTACTTTACCACTAGCACCACCTGGGAAGCCCCTAAGTTTGTGGTCTCATTTATTTGCTTTTATTTCTTTTGTGACACTGACCTAAGAAAATGTTGCAATAATTTATGTCAGGATATTTTGCCTAGTCTGACATAAAGTATTACAATATTTTCTTAGGTCAGTCTCCCAAAAGAAATAAAAGTGAAGAAATGAGACCACAAACTTATAAACTTTTGTATACCAAAAGAAACCATGAACAAAAAGACAATTTTCTGACTGGGAAAAAATATTTTCAAATGATGTAACCAACAAGGGCTTAATTTCCAAAATACACACACAGTTCCTACAACTCAGTATCAAAAAAGAACAGAAAACAACCCAATCTAAAAATGGACAGAAGACCTAAACATTAATAGACATTTCTCCAAAGAGGACACACAGATGGCCAATAGGCACATGAGAAGATGTGCAACATCATTAATTATTAGACAAATGCAAACCAAAACTATAATGAGGTATCATCTCACACAGTTTAGAATGGTCATCATCAAAAAGTCTACAAGGATAAAATAGGGTATGGGATCAACAGATACACACTACTATATAGGAAACAAACAACACAGATTTACTGTATAGCACATGGAACTATGTTCAATATCTTATAATAAACTATAATGGAAAAGAGTCAAAAAAAAAAGAATACATATAACCAAATCACACCTGAAGCTAACACAATATTGTAAAACAACTGGATTTCAAATATATATATATGTAGATAGATAGATATCAGTAGGTCCCCAAAATAAATTTTAATGGCAATGATAAACCTAAACCCTTTAGAGAGGATTTTTAAGTGTTTGAATAAAGATATAGGCTCATCTATGATTTCCAGCTTGGTTTTCCAAATATTTACCATGTATTGGGGCTCCAGTTGATTAACATTTGTTTCCTTCTTACATAATTTATAATTTTATCATTATATTATCATAAAATTTCAGTTCAGTCAGTTCAGTGGCTCAGTCATGTCTGACTCTTTGCGACCCTATAGGCTGCAGCATGCCAGGCTTCCCTGTCCAACACCAACTCCCAGAGCTTATTCAAACTCTTGTCCATTGAGTTGGTGATGTCATCCAACCATCTTATCCTCTGTCATCCCCTTCTCCTCCTGTCTTCAATCTTTCCCAGCATCAGGGTCTTTTCCAATGACTCTGCTCTTTGCACCAGGTGGCCAAAGTATTGGAGTTTCAGCTTCAACATCAGTCCTTCCAATGAATATTCAGGACTGATTTCCTTTAGGATAGACAGGTTGGATCTCCTTGCAGTCCAAGGGACTCTCAAGAGTCTTCTCCAACACCACAGTTCAAAAGCATCAATTCTTCAGTGCTCAGCTTTCTTTATAGTCCAACTCTCACATCCATACATGACCACTGGAAAAACCATAGCCTTGACTAGACAGACCTTTGTCAGCAAAGTAATGTCTCTGCTTTTTAATATGCTGTCTAGGTTGGTCACAGCTTTTCTTCCAAGTACAAAGTGTCTTTTAATTTCATGGCTGCAGTCACCATCTGCAGTGATTTTGGAGCCCAAGAAAATAGTCTCTCACTCTTTCTATTATTTTCGCATATATTTGCATGAAGTGATGGGACCAAATGCCATGACCTTAGTTTTCTGAATGTTGAGTTTTAAGCCAACATTTTCACTCTCCTCTTTCACTTTCATCAAGAGGTTCTTTAGTTCTTCTTCACTTTCTGCCATAAGGGTGGTGTCATCTGCATATCTGAGGTTATTGATATTTCTCCTGGTAATCTTGATTCCAGCTTGGACTTCATCCAGCCTGGCATTTCACATGATGTACTCTGCATATAAGTTAAACAAGCAGGGTGACAATATATAGCCTTAACATACTTCTTTCTCAATTTGGAACCAATCTGTTATTCCATGTCCTGTTCTAACTGTTGCTTCTTCACCTGCGTACAGATTTCTCAGGAGGCAGGTAAGGCAGTCTGGTATTCCCATCTCTTAAAGAATTTTCTACAGTTTGTTGTGATCCACAGTCAAAGGCTTTAGCATAGTCAATAAAGCAGAAGTAGATGTTTTTCTGAAACTCTCTTTCTTTTTCAATGATCTAACAGATATTGGCAGTTTGATCTCTGGTTCCTCTGCCTTTTCTAAATCCAGCCTGAATATCTGGAAGTTCACGGTTCATGTACTGTTGAAGCCTAGCTTCGAGAATTTTGAGCATTACTTTGCTAGCGTGTGAGATAAGTGCAGTTGTGTGGTAGTTTGAACATTCTCTGGCCCTGCCTTTCTTTGGGATTGGAATGAAAATTGATCTTTTCCAGTCCTGTGGCCACTGCTGAGTTTTCCAAATTTGCTGGCATATTGAATGCAGCACTTTCACAACATCATCTTTCAGGATTTGAAATAGCTCCTCTGGAATTCCATCACCTCCACTAGCTTTGTTCGTAGTGATGCTCCCTAAGGCCCACTTGACTTCACATTTCAAGATGTCTGGCTCTAGGTGAGTGATTACACCATCATGGTTGTCTGGGTCATGAAGATCTTTTTTGTATAGTTCTTCTGTGTATTCCTGCCTCCTCTTCTTAATATTTTCTGCTTTCATACCATTTTTGTCCTTTATTGTGCCCATCTTTGCATGAAATGCTCCCTTGATATCTCTAATTTTCTTGAAGAGATCTCTAGTCTTTCCCATTCTATTGTTTTCCTGTGTTTCTTTGCACTGATCACTGAGGACGGTTTTCTTATCTCTCCTTGCTATTCATTGGAACTCTGTATTCAGATGGATATATCTTTCCTTTTCTCCTTTGCCTTTAGCTTCTCTTTTTTTCTCAACTATTTGTAAGGCCTTCTCAGACAACCATTTTGCATTTCTTTTTCTTGGGGATGGTCTTGAAACCTGCCTCCTGTACAATGTCACGAACCTCTGTCCATAGTTCTTCAGGCACTCTGTCCATCAGATCTAATCCCTTGAATCTATTTGTCACTTCCACTGTATGATAGTAAGGGATTTGATTTAGGTCGTACCTGAATTGTCTAGTGGTTTTCCCTACTTTCTTCAATTTAAGTATGAATTTGGCAGTAAGGAGTTGATGTTCTGAGCCACAGTCAGATCTTGGTCTTGTTTTTGCTTACTGTATAGAGCTTCTCCATCTTTGGCTGCAAAGAATATAATCAATCTGATTTTGGTGTTGACCATCTGGTGATGTCCATGTGTAGAGTCTTCTCTTGTGTTGTTGGAAGAGGGTGTTTGGTATGACCAGTGCGTTCTNGCATTTTGTAGTCCATGGCCAAATTTGCCTGTTACTCCAGGTATCTCTTGACTTAAAAATTTAGTGACACATAAAGTGACTAGTCTGTAATCTTCAATTTATATACAGTTAGTCTACCAACTTTTATGGAAAAATATATAGACATCTGCCCAGAATTCCCCCTTGGTGATAAATACTCCTCAGAAATTTTTGACTACAGAAGGGGATGGTTGAAGATTCATTTTCTTCCACATATTCTATCTGGCATATGGTTTCTTATTCTCCTTTGGATTGTCTTGATGGGCTGTCTAGGCAGATTTAAGGAGTCTCCTAGAGTCTCCTTTAAGGTCCTTATATGTATTATTCTAGGAATAGATATAAAAGAACCTTGAAAACCTTTGTAGTATCAACAACAATGATCAGTCAACTGAGCTCTTTTTTAATGGCTTTCAAAAATCCCAACTGTGAATTCTTAATTGCTTTCTGTATTCAATATGCAGAGGTAGCCCGAAACCATTTGTGTATTTCCACGCAAATGGGATGCTCAGGGAATTCTTCCAATGTTAGGGCCCCTGGAGACTAGAACTAAAAGATACAGATCTTTCACCCTATGTATGATGTTGATGCTGTCCTTAAAGACAGAGCATGGGAAGCATTCTTAGGTTGAATAACCTGTCCAAGGTCCCTCCGCCAGTGAGAGCTATGATGTGAAATGAGGCGCATCCTCATGCTCTTTCCCTCTCCACCTCCTGCCTCTGCAGTTGAACGTGTCAGGTCACTGGGGCTTCTAATGTTGGCTCAGTCTTGGATGGGAGCAGCTAAGACTGTGTTTGTCAGTTCATGCTAAGAAACTGTCCTTCTCCTTTTGTGCTCAGACTGAAGTGATACCATGCCAGCAACATCATTAGGCCTAGGTGATACAGATACTCCTCCAGGTTCCGGTTAAAACAAGGACTCACACATTGAAAGCTATTTTATTTATGGCTCTTGTAGTTTGGGGATAGTTTATCTCTTTAGAGGAGTCCTTCCTTTAATGTGTCATGACAAGGGTGTGCTAGATTTGGTATTCCCTTCTTCTTGGCGGTTTGTAAGGTCCTGAATTGGGATAAAATGAGGTGAGGAGCTGGAATGACAGCCATTGTTCTAGATAATCCTTCCTGAACTTTCAAGTAATTTTTTACAATTTTTGGAGGTATAGAATGATTTTAGAAGATATTCTTTGCTTTTTCCCCGTAAGACAGTCCCTCTTTCAAAAAGGGAAATAATATATACAAAAATAGAAGGAGGGAAATTATTTCCATTTTCTATTTTTTAAATCACTTTGAACCCTAAGAAGAGTCACTTCTGGGTATAGTTTTGCTAGAAGTAAGGCCACCTAATGATTTAGTCCTTCTGATAGAAAATGGCCATTTAAAAAAAAAGGCCATTCCTTTTGCCTAAGCAGCTTCTGTGAAACATATGAATGGTAAAGAGAAAATAAGAAAAAGATTTGACAAAGCTTCTCTGACAGTACAAATGAGCAGTTTATGAGTTTAAGTAATAACTAATGATAAAGATGTGCAATCTCAGCACAGGCAAGCAAGTAGCAGAAGACTTTCCTGTGCACACTGGGCCAACATGAAAGAATTAGACAAGTGTCCTTGAAGCTGACTTCATCTGTCTTAATGAGAAAGAGAGATTATTGTCAAAGTCCAGATAATTTATATGGGGTAGAGAAATCTCTTCATTAATTTCTAACTGCATGGCTAAGGAAAAGAAAATCCCATGAGGGCATTCTCTACAGAACTGTGACTAAGAGTAAATAGAAAATTTGATACAAATAATTAAACCAAGTAAAGATTTTCTCTAAGCCATACCCGATCCTTATATAAAATCTTCTGCTTTAATCTAAGATTTAAAATCCTCTGTGACTGCTGCCGTTCCTTTTTAGTATACTTCTAACTCATCTTGCCACAGCCTCATGTATTATTCATCACATGCTTGCTTTGAGTCAAGGCATGCTGACTGTTAGGAATACGGATAGCAGTAAAGTTTCAGGGCAAATACAATCAGGAGAAGTTGGTCAAGTTAAAAAATAAGTTGCTTCTTTAAATTCTGTTGGTGAACCATCCAATGATTTCTTGAATCCTATATAATCCCTTTTAAATAAACAAGGATTTAGCATTGATAGAAAGTGCTTTTGTTTAAAAAGAGTGGTGTTTTGGGTTTTTTTTAAAGCTTGGTAAGGATCTTGGGCAAATAGCAGAGGTAACTGTAGTATTGCAAAAACACAGCCAGATGAATCCTGAGTTGGGGTGATAGTGTATTCCAGGACACTCCAGCCAGAATGTACGTGCTAAGTTGCTTCAGTTGTGTTTGCTGTATCTCTTTGTGACCCTGAAACTGCCTGCCAGCCTCCTCTGTCCATGGGATTCTCTAAGCAAGAATACTGAAGTGGATCATACCCTCCTTCAGGGGATCTTCCTAACCCAGAGATCGAATCCACGTCCACTGTCTCCTGCATTGGCAGGTGGGTTCTTTACCATTAGTGCCACCAGAGAAGCCTTTCTTGGGGTCAGCTAAATCAGGCCTCACAGCTGCCAGCTTCCCTCCTCTACCCCAATAGTTCCCTACATATAGACTCAGTTAGGAGAAACTGTTCCTCAGCGGGCAGTTGACCAGAAGCTCAACATCAACCCTATTTGGGCCATTGCAAAGGTCCTATGAGGCTTCTTACACGAAAACTGCAACAATCAGAGCAGGCAGAGTCTTCACCTGTCACTTTCCATTCTCTTAAAGATATAATATGAAAAATCTCCTCAGTGAAGAACTATCAATGACACAATAAGCACACTAGTAAGATAGTATCACAGCTAAAATATGGGGTGGGTCTCAATGTTCTAGTGAAGTGTGAAGGCAGTATATCTCAATGTTACAAGTTTGTATAATCCTCTAATTTAAATTCTTGTTTCCTATAACCCTGGAAATACCTTCAAGATGCCAAATAGGAACCTATCCAGGAAGCAGTACACGAGGATGAAGGATATAAATATTCTAATAAGAGTGAGTGTAAAGTTCTCTTTGTTTCGATTTAAAATTTCAACCATCTATATGTCTTATTTGGAGAAATGTCTATTTAGATGTTCCAGCCATTTTTTGATTGAACTGTTTTTCTTTTTTGATATTGAGTCTCATGAGTTGTTTGTATTTTGGAGGATAATCCCTTGTGAATTGTTTCATTTGCAAATATTGTTTTTTCCATTCTGAGGGTTGTCTATATGGGAAAAGAATTTAAAAGTGAGTGGATATATGTATAACTGATTCACTTTACTATATACTTGAATTTAACACAAAATTAT
>SJYQ01001975.1:6222-38091 GCA_006410935.1 Redunca redunca
CATTGTGTTATAATTAAGAGACAAAATATTTACCAGAAGCTTATCAAAAGTACATCATGAAAGTGTATGTTATGGTTCGTAAACTGCTATTTTAAAGTAATTATCTTTCCAATAATCCAGTTTTTATGAATCTGGCCTTTTTTATCGGAACTCATTGAATATTCAAGACTGCAATACATATATATGTATATATGTACATATATGTATATTCACCACATTCAACTGTGGTAAATTGTATCACAATTCTGACTTAAAACCAACATACCATCTGTAATATAGATGTAGATTTATGTCAAAAATATAATAATGTTCTATCTTAAATCTAATAAATTAAGGACTTCTTTGGTGGCTCAGTGGTAAAGAACCCAGCCTGCCAATATGGGAGATGGAGGGTTTAGTCTGGGTTGGGAAGATCTCCTGGAAAAGGAAATGGCAATCCACTCCAGTATTCTTGCCCAGGGAAATCCCATGGACGAGGAGCCTGGTGGGCTACAGTCCATGGGTTGCAAAGAGTTGAATGTGACTTAGTAACTAAACAACAACTAATAAGTTAAATTATTTGTATATTTGTTAGGTGATTGTAAAATGTCAGGCACTTTTCAGGAGACCTGAAATAATAAAATGGAAAACACCATTCTCATTATTCCCTGTTCCAGAGGAACTCAGACAAATATACAGGCAAAGGTAGAATTCAAAGACGAGATATCAGTCGTAATGGAAGATACATACAGTATATATGTAAATGTACATGTTTACATATATATATAAAGGAAAATGTATACATATATACACAAAAACACTTTTTGTGGAGGTGAAGTCAGTGTCTTTGAAGAGGTTATCAGTTAAGTTTTATCTAAGTTTTTTCTCTCAATACTTTCATGCTTAATGAAGACATTTAATTACCTCACTGACTTAAACGTCTCATAGTTTTACAGCTTTGTCATTTTGTTCACAGCTTTCATGGCTCTTAGTGCTCAACAAAATGTCATAAAAATACTTGTTCCATCATTGGCACAAACATCTAATGAAAGAGCCAGAACATTTCTGATAGCATGGCTGATGCAAAAAAAAAAACAATACTTTTGAACCTTTGTGAGCCAAGGAATTATGAGATGAGCAAAAACGTAAAAGGCGCACCTAAGATTGGTATTAATTTTAAAAACAATTATATAAATAGAGCAGAGAAAATTTGAATATCTATGTTTATCACTAAAAGTGTTAAATTTGTAAGTAGATAGTTTATAGAGAATTTTATTTCCATTGCTCACCACAGTATAATGCCTAGATTTGGTGTAACTAGATCCAAGCATAAATGTCCATGGATGGGTCTTATAGGAGAAAATGGATTATACTTGCTAAACTATATCTTGTTAAATTATAGCAGAATAAGCTATCACTTTAAATTAGTATTGACAGTAGCTGACTTTTGAATTGTATGCATTTTAAAAAATTATAAATTTCTTTATTATTATGAGTTCAACAATTGAATTACTTTACATAGGTGGTTTTATGCATGGATAGATACATTTCAGAGTATTAAACATAATAAATGTAAGAAGGCTGTAAGTGACTACTCAGTACCTATGCCAGCACTCATATGCACTTGCAGACAGTTGTTTCCAGTTTGTGATTTGGTATTTAAAAACATAGCATTGCCAGGAGTGATGTTGAATGAGTCTTCAACATAGTAAGAAATAATTCAGTTAAGCAGGACATGGTGTGTAGATTCTAAAAAGCAATATTCAAATTAGCTAAGAGATTATCCTCTCTATACAAACAAATTTGCACCTAAAAATTGATAGTTTCATGATTCATGCTGGTAGGAAAATCTTTGTCACTATTCATTTAACATGCTTTCATTGAATGCTTACTATATGCCAGGAAGTATGTTCCTTATTGGAGATGAAAAGTCATCATTCTTATCTTTAAAGACTTTACATTTATTACAGTGGAATATATCTTTAAATGTTCATTTATTGTCACCTCTCATTAATTTCTCTAGGCAGTTGGTTTTGTGGAAATTTCCTGTACCACTTTACTGACTCTTTATCTGACTCTTCCTGTCACTCTTTTCTCTCTCACTATTGGGAAGATCTTGACAAGTATTTCTTTCTTTTTTTTTTTTTAATTTTTGATCATTTTATTTTTTATTTTTTTTTAATTTTTATTTTAACTTTAGTTTACTTTACATTACTGTATTGGTTTTGCCAAACATTGACATGAATTCACCACGAGTGTACAAGCGTTCCCAAACATGAATCCCCTCCCATCTCCCACCCCTTACCATCTCACTGGGTCCTCTCCTTGCTCCAGTCCCAAGCATTCTGCATCCTGCATCAGACATCGACTGGCGATTCATTTCTTACATGATAGTATACATGTTTCAATGCCATTCTCCCATCTCATCCCACCCTCTCCCTCTCTCTCTCCCCCAGAGTCCAAAAGTTCACTCTATAGATCTGAGTTTGACAAGTATTTCTATACAAGGTTGTAGCAAACAATTAAGAATTCTCTTTTCAAGAAAAAGGTATTTGAGAGTAGATATCTTCTTTTCCCCATACTCCACTGGATGTGTGTGGGATTTGGAAAAGGCCTGGCAGGCACTTTTAGCTCTATCTTGGGCTAATGGCTCTCTTGATCCTCTGTTGGCAGTGGTCCCACCTCCAGCAGCTTGGGCTGAAATTGTTTTATTTTCTTTGAAAGAACAGAGGCCTCCCAGCAACCTGCTTGGCATACTCTCTGTTCAGTGTGCACATCTAGAAGGAATTCACTCTTAATTTTGTCAGCAAGAGAGGAACTGAGTCACATCATGTGCATCAGCCTATTATTTCCTTCTCTGTATAACTTTGGTTTCTTGCTTAGAGAGTAGTTCTCTCATTGGGTCTTCCAATGGCCCCACTCATCTTTCAGATCATATTAACAGCATATAACCCCCTGTTATATTAAACCTCTAGTTTTTAAACCTCTAGCAACAGATAAATTTGCAGAGTAATGTGTCAAACTTTGGTGAGCACAAGAATGGTTTGGTGAGCTTGTTAAAATTCCCAAGTCCTAAGTTCTCTCTGACAGAGACTGGGGATTTGCTATATAGGCGATAAATTGGATTTTTAGCTCTCTCCCAGGTCATGCTTATCCATGGACCACACCTTTAGCTGGAGAATTTAGTGTGATTATGTTATACAGACATACCTTAGAGATATTGCAGGTTTTGCTGCAATGAGATAATATGATAATTTAGCACATGAAAATTTTGGCTTCCCAGTGTATACAAAAGTTACATTTATATTGTAGTCTATTAAGTGTGCAATAGTAGTATGTCTAAAAAAAGTGTACATACCTTGATTAAAAACTTTATTGCTACAAATACTATTGCCTATGCCTTTAGCAAATCATAGTAGGAATATCAAAGACCACCATAACAAATGTAATAATGAAAAGTTTGAAATATTCCAAGAATTGCTAAAATGTATCACAAATATGAGGTTTATCCATAAATGCTGTTATAAAAGCTGTTGGAAAAATGCTGACAATTGGCTTGTTCAATGCAGAGTTGCCCCCAACCTTCAATTTATGGAAAACACAGTATCTGGGAAGCACAATAAAGTGAAACATGATAAAATAAGGTGGTGGAAATATTGAGTGAGTCCCAAAGAGAAAGGATCAATTTTACCTAATGCTTTCAGAAAGCAGTCAAAAGAGAGCAACTCCTTGAGCAAAGTCATGAACAATGATGAGCAGCTTTTCAGACACATGTATAGAAAGGTGGGCATGTCTAGGAGAGGGGATTTCCAGGAAGTGAAGCTGGGTACACATGGGTATGAGAGAATATGGAAAAAGAAAATGAAAAGTTTGAGTGGCTGGAGGGTAGAGCATATGGGAATAAAGATGTTGGGAGGAATTGGAGAAGATAGGGCCAGAGCAGAAGGCAAGGGCCAGGTCATCAATGATGTTCTATTATAATGTAAATAGTCCTTTAGGTAATAATGTATAAGGTATAATGTAAATAGTTCTTTATAGAACTATTTATAAGGTATAATGTAATAGTTCTTTATAATATAAGTAATATTACATAGGTAATATGTAAATAATAATATAACAGGATAGGCATTACATTTCAGAAAGGTTATTTGGCAGTAGTATACAAGATGAATCAAAGTGGTCCAAGACTGGATGCAAAAGAACATTTAGAAGAAAATGATTGCAGTAAGCCAGGTTGTGATAATGAGGAATTGAGCTAGGGTAGTAAGCAGTGGAGAGTGAAAACTGGATAAGAAAATTATGAAGGTGATTAATTAGATGCAGAGAGTTTGGTATAGAATGTCTCCTTGGTCCTAAAGAATATTGGAATAATTGAATGACAAGATAATAATTGTAGGAGAAATAACAGGCTTGATGGCAAACAGGGAGGGGAAGCTAAGTTAATGAGTTTGTTTTGGAGATGAAGAGTCTGTGGTTCCTGGGCCTATACAGGTCTAGACCTCAGTAGTCTGACTTTGAGATAAAATTTTGGAGTTATCATATAATTATCATATAACTGTCTTTGGAAAAATGGAATTAAATGAAAACCTTATGTGAGCATGCAGAGTGTATTGAGCTCTTAGGAGAGGAAGTCTAAGGCACATTAATAAAGAATATGCTGAGAAAGAGAATCTTACCATGGATATTGAGAAGGTTTAAAAAGATAAAAGGAGAACTAAGTCAGTAATGTCTCTAAGCCAAAGAAAGGGAAGCTCAGAAATGCAAACGGCTCAGACACCAAATACAATGGATATTGAGAGGAATCTGTTGGATTTGGCAATTAGGAGATCATGAGTGCCTGGGGAGAGTTCTTTCAGGGAAGTGATGAATAGTGAAACCTTATCTGAATAATTAAGAACTTAATAAAGGGTGAGGAATTTGTTGTAGAGTACAATCTTTTTCTCTAGGATGGAGATGGATTTCTTCCCAAGCAAAGAAAGAGACGGTGTCTTTCATTGATTTAATGATACCTTGACTCAACACAATAACCCATGAATTGATACCTGTAGATAACCAAGCTTAGGGACCAATCAGAGGTCAATGAAAGGACACCATGGGACTGATGTAGGAGGTTCACAGGAGGAACTAAATCATGAAGGAGGGAGGGGAGGGCTGTCAGAGAGAGAGGAACCCCTAGTAAGCAGCGACTACTTCTCAAGTCATTCCAAACATCCAACTAAAAATATGTGATCAAAGCTTCTCAGAAGCCTGTCTCAGAAGCCTGACTTTGCAAGCAAAACTTGGCAATTAGTATTTGAAAACCACATTAATTGTCTAAAACCACTCACAGGCACTTTGACATTTATTATACATAGGAGAATACACAACCTTGATCTGAACCAAATGAAGGGGAAACAAAAGACATTTGCAATAATTTCAATCAAGTTTCTCCAAACATCAGACTACTGAGTGATATTACCAAGTCCAGTAAATAATCTCTTGAGTAATAGTTCAGTGCATTAAAAAAAAATCACATTCTGATTTTATATGCATGTACAGGTTTCCTCTGTGAAGAGAGCAGTGTTCTTAAGAGTTTAAAATGGCTTTACTTCACTATTCTATCTTAGAATATGTAAACTAAGTTCTTATAGTTTTTAAAGAATTAGCCTTTATGAAATGGATATGGAAATAACTTCAGAAAGTGCCTTGATGTTGAATGCAGCTCTGAGAAATGCGTAATGGCAAATCCTTCAAAGGAAATAAAGACCCAGTGAGAAAAGTAGAGTGAAAAAAAATATTATATCCTTATTGGGGAATATTACATCCTTTTGAAGATAATTATTATATCTTTGTTTTTGTTCTTTATTCTCTTAAGTTGTGTCCAACTCTGCAACTCCATGGACTGCAGCCCACCAGGCTCCTCTGTCCATGGGATTCTCCAGGCAAGAACACAGGAGTGGGTTGCCATTTTCCTTCTCCAGGGAATCTTGCTCATCCAGGAATAGAAACCATATCTCCTGCACTGGCAGGCAGATTCTTTACTGCTGAGCCACCAGGGAAACTCCTATTATATCTTTACTGAGGGAGAAGAAGGATACAGGGAAAATTTCTTAACTAGCTTTAATGGCCTAGTCAATAATTCGTTACCTCCGTTCCCCACAGCAACATCTCAAACTGGGTTCCTCACATTACTAGTAGTCTTACAAGTGATAATAGATGTTTCTTATAAAAAGAAGATGCTACCACATAGAACCCCTGTTTGGGCTGCAGTAACACAGTACCACAAACAAGGTGACATAAACAACACAAATTTACTTTCTCATAGTTCTGGTTGCTAAAAGTCTAAGCTCTAGTGTTGGCAGGGGTGGCTCCTGCTGAGGCCATTTTCCTTGTCTTGTAGATGACTGCCTTCTCCTTTTATGTTCACTTTATCTTCCCACCTTATTATGTCTTAGCCCAAGGTTCCTGAGTCAGGGTCCACCCTAATGACCTCCTTGTAACTTAATTACTCCTATAAAGACTGTGTCTCCAAAATATGGTTACATTTTGAGGCACTGGATATTAGAACTTCATGAATTGTTTGAGAAGTCAAAATTTATCTGGTAGCACCATGTACTAAGTATCCATTGCTGCATAACAATATTTCAACAAACTTTGAAGCCTAAAACAGTACACATTTATTATCCCAGTTTCTGTAAATCAAGAATCTAGGCATAATTCAGCTGAGTCTCCTACAAAACTGCAGTTCATGGTGGTACTCAGGACTGTGATATCATCCCATTGATCTCCCGGGGAATTATCTATTTCTAAGTGGTTGTCAGGAAACAGGCTTTCTGACCTGTTGGATGGAGGGCTTCAGTTTCTTGCTGGCTGTCTCCAGGGGCCATTTTCAAAACTTGCCACATAAGTCTTCCTAATGTGGTCAACTGGCTTTATAAAAAGCAATGGGGGACTTATATTAGAATCATATAGAGCAACCATGAAAGTCACTTCATATCACTTTTGTTACATTTTATTTGTTGGAAGCAAGTGACATACACTGCTGCTGCTGCTGCTGAGTCACTTCAGTCGTGTCCGACTCTGTGCGACCCCATAGACTACCTACACTTACGAGGTGAGGATCATAGGGCCAGCTTAGAATCTTTCTGCCACAGCTCTCCCTTAGATAATTTCTCAGTTGCTTCAACTCTGTGGCCTCCTGGACTGTAGCCCTCCAAACATTTTCCAGGCAAGAATACTGCCACTTCCTACTCCAGGGGATCTTCCCAACCCAGAGATTGAACCCAAGTCTCTTGTGTCTCCTGCATAGACAGGCAGATTCTTTACCACTAGTGCCACTGTTAAGTGACCCCCTCCCTGCTCCTTAGAGAATTATAATGGTTTAAACAAAATAAAGACTCTGGAGACATCATATGGGAATACTCTGGAATATCATATGAGAATTCCCATCATATGGGAATACTGTTTCTTATATATGCCCTAGATTTTTCCATTTGAACTTTACTAATTTTCTTTTTTGAAGTTTTCACTTTCTTCAAGTCTTTTTGCAAAATTCATTAGCCTCATGAACATTTTCTTGAATATTTCCAGTTGAATTTATATATGCATTTATTTCTTCATTCACCAAATACGTGAGAATAGAAGATGCTTGGTGTGAATGAAGTATTTTATAAATATTTCATTATAAAAAGCATCTTATAAATTACTTCATTCTAGCAATGAAGTAATTTACCTTCTAAAGGAAGAGACCACCATAAAGAAGCAAACAATTATATAACTGCAGATAGAGATACGTGATATGCAGAAAAAGAAAGGAGTGCTCTAATAGAGAAATAATAGGAACCTAATTTGTGGGGAGCATGGTCAAAGACACCCCAGTGGAAGTGACCCTGAGCCTTCAGATGTAGATTAAGTGAAGGCAAGATGATCATTCCAGGCAGTGTAGAGCCTGTGCAGAGTCCCTGACTTGGGACAGAAGTTACCATTCAGGGAAATGTAGTAAGGCAGATACAGCTGGAATGTTATGAAGGTGCAGTAAATGTGAAGAGGTTGGCAGGGCCCAGATGGTTATGGGCCTTGAAGGCCACTTAACAGTTCTGTTTTTATGCTAAGTGCAATGAGCAACCAGTAAAAGTCTTTAGGTAGCAAAGTGGCACTATCAGATTTATGGTTTCAAAATACCACTCATGTTGTTCTCTGGAAATGGACTGTTCTCTGTGAGTGAACTGAATATGGATAAAGAAGCAGAAATTAATTAATGTTAAACTTTTAGTGTATGTCTAGAAATTAGTTGATAGTAGCCTGGATTAGACCGAAAGTCAGTAAATTATGGTCTGTGGATTCAAACCTACCTGTGACATGCTTCCTATGGCCCATAGCTAGAAATGGTTTTAACATTTTTAAAGGTTGTAAAAAAGAATATGTGACAGGTTGTGCATAGCCCACAAAGCCTAAAATACTGAGTATATGGGCTTCTACAAAACAGCTTGCTGACTTCTGATCTAGACAAATAGAAATCATAGAAGTGATCTAGACAAATAGAAATCATAGAAGTGTAGAGAAGTGGAGGAATTAAGATTTATCAGCTGGATGGACAAAATTTGGTGGTGAATTAGATGCGGTTGTGAAGAAGGGAGTTTAAAGGGAAATGTTTAAGTTCTGACATGAGCAACTGAGTCGATGGAAATGCCACTGTGTAAAACGTTAAAGACTAAAAGTGGAGTGATTTGTGGGGAGGGAAAACAAAGACTTCTGTTCCGAATACTGTGGTGTACTACATGTCATGTCTCTGAGTACTCAGCGCCATTGCTACACGTGAGAAAGTTTTCTGCTCTATGCCTTCGCAAGATAGAAGCCAAATATTATCCTTCCCAGCCTTCTTTGTGACATGGTGTTATGTCTGTGAATCACATAAGCTCATACAAGGGTCTGATTGGCTTTTGAGGTCAGTTCTGCTAATGGATCTCATTAGCTCCAGCTGTCAGGGTTGGGGCAGGAATAGCAAGATCATCTTGTGGGTTAGGTCATTCAGTGCTGGTGGCTAGTGGTGGAAAACAGGTTTGTGGCAATCATGCAAACAATGGCTTCCCGAATTTAATAACAGGAGTGGCTATGGTTGTCAACAGGCTGGCTCTGTTTCATGATTGTCATTATTTTCCCTAGAAATTTAGCCTTGAACCTGATTTTTCAACTATTCTGTGAACTTCTCAATATCCTTTTTGAGATTCCTTTTTGATTTTTCAGCCAGAGTCAGTTTCTGTTGCTTGCAACTAAGGACCATGACTGATAAAGACATTTAATTTGATATGCCTGTGGGATATTCAAGTGAAGACATTAAACTGAGTGTTCGCTATACAAGTCTGAAGCTCAGTGGAGAAGTCTTGGCTGGAAAGAGAAATATGGGAATTGTTGGATTATAAATGTTATTTAAATGTACAGGAATGGACAAGATTGTTTAGAAGTAAAGTGTAAAGTGAGCATTTAGAACAGAAAACAAATTCAACATACAGAAATTAGGTTAAGAAGGAAGCTTTTTCATCTTTCTGGGGCCCATCGTATTTTCTGCCTCAGTGGTAAAGGGTCTGCCTGCAGTGCAGGCAGTTCAGGCTTGATCCCTGGGGCAACAAGATCCCCTGGAGAAGGGAATGGTAACTCCCTCCGGTATTCTTATCTGGGAAATCCCAGGGACAGAGGAGCCTGTCAGGCTATGGTCCATGGAGTCATAAGGAGTCTGACATGACTTATTGACTAAACAATAACAATAGTATAATAGAGTCTGTCTCATTATAGCAGTTTGTTTACCTGTATGAAAATAATTTACCTGATTCAAGTACTTGAAGGAAATATCTGTGTAGTTTTCTTCATTCTGTTTCCAGTAGAAGACACAGTGCTTTCTATGGAATTAGGTACTCGTATATTTTTTCCCACTTAATTAAAATTTCAATCTTAACTATTTCCCTTCTCAGGGTTTTTAAATATGTATTTAGGAGCAAACTAATTTGGAAACAATTATTTTCAATGTCCTGGGTTATCTTTGGTTTGTTGCAAGAAACTTAAAAAAACTTTCCCTTTAGGCATTTTCTTGACCACGTGGTGGGCAATTATTACACTTCCTTTTCCACCCATAGTCCTCTTTAAAGGGCTTAATTGGGGAATCTTGAACTTTTTAAATTTTCTGTCATATACATATAGCATGTTCTTTTTTCTTGAAAGATGCCAGAAATCAGTTTTTTAAGGTATGAAATACCTTAAAAATATGGTGCTTGTTCAATCACTTTATCTCCATTTTAAACATTCATATAAACTAAGCCTAATGTCCTTCATGTTTATTTAAAATTCTTACTGAAAATGGTATACCATAGTTTTTGTCTGGATAGTAGGTTGGTGTATTTAGGAATAAATGGAAAAATTGGATTCTTTTGTTTAGGTCATTTAGTATTTGCAACAATTTATCCCTGTGTTAGAACATTGTCTTTAGTATTAACTTACTTAAAATTAATTACATAACTAGCAAGATCAGGTACTGTATGTTTTAGGAATACAGAGATAAATAAAAGAAGGCCAACAGAGAACACTTTTCATGAAAAAAGAAAGGTATTTTTAAATTTCTTTGACTTATCCTGGTTTCATCTCTAATAGTCCTACTTACAAAATGTATTTTATAAAGACTCATTTGTGTATCCTTTTTGATATGAATTTATATGTTGAAAAATGTATCTTTTGTGGAACACCATCACATTGTTCTACAAGAGAGTAATTTTCAGCTGTACTTCTGAAAGACTTGAGAGTAATTTTCAGCTGAACTGAAAGAATTTCTAAAATAAGTAGTTCAGTTTGGAGTGGGTTGCCATTTCCTTCTCCAGGGGATTTTCCAGACCTAAGGATCAAACCCAGGTCTCTTGCATTGCAGGCAAATTCTTTACTGACTTAGCCACTTGGCATATTTACTGTAATTATTTTTTTTCAAATGGTGCACGTATGAAAGTGAAAGTTGCTCAGTCATGTCTCAACTGTTTGCGACCCTAGGGGCTATACAGTCCATGGAATTCTCCAGGCCAGAATACTGGAGTGGGTAGCCTTTCCCTTCTCCAGAGGATCTTCCTAACCTGGGGATGGAACCCAGGTCTCCCGCATTGCAGGCAGATTCTTTACCAGCTGAGCCACCAGAGGAGCCCCATGGTGCACATATATTGAATCATTATTGGGTCAAGTATATGGATGAAATAAAAGACAGCACATGTAGAAATTTTGAGACCAATCCAGATGACATATTTGTAAAGGGGTACCCTCTGCTTTTGAAGGGATACAACTATGCAAACAGTATTCTTCTTGTGTATTTAATTATAGAAATATATAGGGTGAAACACAGATCTGGCAAGTGATTTGTCTGCTTAAAATCCTTCAATGGTTCTTACTGTCTTTTTAGGTACACTTTATGATATTACTTCCCTGGTGGCTCAGACGGTAAAGCGTCTGTCTACAATGTGGGAGACCTGGGTTCGATCTCTGGGTCAGGAAGTTCCCTGAAGAAAGAAATGGCAATCCACTCCAGTACTCTCACCTAGAAAATCCCATGGACGGAGGAGCCTGGTGTCCATGGGGTTGCAAAGAATTGGACACGACTGAGTGACTTCACTCACTAATGATGTTACAAGCTGTCTCTGAATTCATATTTGTGGCAGAGACTGTGAGTTGAGAACGTGTGTGGCAGGGAGGAGGTTGGCCTGCTCTTGGTGTGACGTGTCACATCCTCTTGAGAATCATCAGTTTGCCAGATAGTATTCCGATCCCTCCCCAGAGCCATCCTGAATGATAGCACCTGGCCCATAGTGTCACTTGAGCCTTGTATTCTGCCTTTTCCCTGCAATGTCTTTACGCTCTAGCCACACCTGACTGCTCCTTTCTGAATTTATGGCTCAAATGAACCTCAGCCATATCTATTACACCACGATTCGACTGCTACCACCTGTGTGAGGTCTTGACTACTCTCTCCCAGAACTCTGAAAAATTATATCTCCTTCTATATCTATGAGAATCTTACATAGTGATTTACACTAGATATATAGGTATATATTCCATGAATAATAAATGTATTTTACTAAAGTCAGTATGCCAATTAATGTCGGCTTGAAAAAAAAAAAATCTTGATTTTGTCCCTGCCTATGTGTCTCATTTTAGACTTCTCAGGTGGCTCAGTGGTACAGAACCTGCCTGACAGTTCAGGAGACACAGGTTTGATCGCTGGGTTAGGAAGATCCCCTGGAGAAGGAAATGGCAGCACACCCTAGTGTCCTTGCCTGGGAAAGCCCATGGACAGAGGAGTCTGGCAGGCTATAGTCCATGGGGTTGCAAAGAGTCGGACTTGACTGAATGACTTAATAACATGCCTCTCATTGCTAAAGTGAGAGATTCTGGCTGTTGGCAGAACATATTAAAAGTAAATTCTTATTTTAAACATTTTTGCATTTCATACTAAATAGCCAAGGTCATGAAATAGCTTTATGGTAGAGGGTGGTGGAATATGCTTGTTAACACTTCTTTCTGGGGGAATAAATATTTCCTAACAGATAATTATTCATTGCTTGAAAGTTTCCCTTGCTTACATATTAACTCCCAGAATTCCATCCCAAAGAATAAGATGAGCCACATTATTACTATCTTTTCAGTAGCTGCTCTCGTGAACCATTTACTATACCTAAGTCACAATCTTGTCTTCTAGGTTCGAAACACAATTAACTTCTGGCTCTTTGGGGAGACCAGATAAATAAATAAATAAACCTGTTCCCATGTAATTATCCTACTCAAAAAGTCACTCTTCTACCCTTTACACATAGGTCAACTGGAATAATTATTAGTAGTAATGCTTGATATTATGTATTTTAATGCCTTTCCCTCATGAGATCAAATTGCTTTACACATATTATCTCATTAATCCCTACTCCAATTTTTGTGAAATAGAAAGAAGTGGGCTCTTTTTTTATGCTTCTATTAAAGTGTTATTCCTGCTCTCAGATGTAACAACTGAAGCCCAAGGAGGTTAAGCAACTGGCTCAAGGTCATAGACTATGTCAGCTGCTGATTTAGATATTTTTTTTCAAACTCCTATATTTTCTTCTCTAAACCACAATGCCTTCAGAAGTGGTCCCCTCAGGCCTCATTGCAAGGTATACTGACCCATATCAGTGTGGAATTTTATTAAGTAACACAAGGTTAAGCCCTTTACAAAAGAGGCCTGAGTCAACAGGGAGTGCATTGCTTTTCTGTTTTGGCTGAGGTCTTTTCCATATGAATGAACTGTCAGAAAATTTCATAATTCATTGTTCTTTGGGTTTACAAATGGCATTCTCCTGTTTACTGATGAGTGGTGAACACACAAATTTTGCTCAGCCATAGTAATGAGCAACTAGATCTTACTGTCAGCAGCGTTAATTTTTTTCTAAATGCTTTACTATACTACCCTAATGCTCTGCAACTTTGATGCTAAGGATGTAAATGAAAGGGAACAGAATCTGAGCTGTTTGAATCTTCTAAATCAATAGCAAACATTATTTGAATGTTACACTGAACAGCTGTAATACTAACTTTTCAGCCCTGGGGCTGAAGCCATTAAGCTTAAAGAATGACAGTTCTAAGCCAAAACAGTATTTTGAAAGGCATATCACTGTCAGTTTGTTTCGAAAAGTAATTCTTACTCTGATAAAATTTAATACAAATTTATAAAAGAATTACGCTCCCATCTGTAGTGGAGAAATCAAGGACAGGCATACTGTAGGGATATTTTTTCTGGACCCCAAAATTTGATATTTAGCTAAAACTAACATGATACCAGAACATTTAAGGGATAATAAGGTAACATTGCTTGAATATGGCTTCAGTCAAAGGTTAGGTGAAATATAAGATGGACAAGCCTCTCAACATGGAGTGTGTTTCTCAGCATTGTATCTATAGGAAAGCACCCCAAAATCTCTCATTCTACTCCACACAATCTTTGACTCCTTGGGTAATTAATTCTTTTCACTGAAATAGTCTGTCCATGCCCTGCTGTATATTTTTGTCTATAACTCCTGGAGAGTAACAGAATAAGGTGGCATCCTGATGGTGGGAGCCACTCTTTAAAGATAAGTATCTCCTCTGTTTTATGTTTTGTTTAATTGGAAAAAAACAGCCTAACAAAGCCTGCACAGCTTCAGTGTTTAACATCAAGTTGTTTTGCTATTTACAAATGAACAAACATGTGGAAGAAGAAAAAACCATGCATAGCAGAAACTATGATTCTTGTGTGCCTGCCTTTTACCAACTGGTTTAAAATCTTTATAAAAGTATGCATTTTTTCTACTTCGAAGCTTTAAACAAATTGTAAGTAGATTGTAATGAACTCCTAAAATATGAAATATTTAATGGAAATATCATCTGACCCTAAAACGCTATATCATCAGTTCAGTTCAGTCGCTCAGTTGTGTCTGACTCTTTTCAACCCCATGAATCACAGCACGCCACGCCTCCCTGTCCATCACCAACTCCCGGAGTTCACTCAGACTCACCATGTCCATCGAGTCAGTGATACCATCCAGCCATCTCATCCTGTCTTCCCCTTCTCTTTATGCCCCCAGTCCCTCCCAGGATCAAAGTCTTTTCCACTGAGTCAACTCTTCCCATGAGGTGGCCAAAGTACTGGAGTTTCAGCTTTAGCATCATTCCTTCCAAAGAAATCCCAGGCTGATCTCCTTCAGAATGGACTGGTTGGATCTCCTTGCAGTCCAAGGGACCCTCAAGAGTCTTCTCCAACACCACAGTTCAAAGGCATCAATTCTTTGGCGCTCAGCCTTCTTCACAGTCCAACTCTCACATCCATACATGACCACAGGAAAAACTATAGCCTTGACTAGACGGACCTTAGTCGGCAAAGTAATGTCTCTTGCTTTTGAATATGCTATCTAGGTTGGTCATAACTTTTCTTCCAAGGAGTAAGCGTCTTTTAATTTCATGGCTGCAATCACCATCTGCAGTGATTTTGGAGCCCCCCAAAATAACGTCTGACACTGTTTCCCCATCTATTTTCCATGAAGCGCGGGTGGCTGCGACCCGGCGCTATATCATATGTATGTGAAATTTAACACATGGTTGTTGTTGTCTAGCTGCTAAGTTGTGTCCAGCTCTTTTGCAGCCCCATGGACTGCAGCCTGCTAGGCTCCTCTGTCCGTGGGATTTCCCAGGCAAGAATACTGGAATGGGTTGCCATTTGTTTCTCCAGGGAATCTCCCTGACTGAGGGATCAAACCTGCTTCTCCTGAGTGGGCAGGTGTGTTCTTTAACACTGAGCCAGCAGGGAAGCCCCTAACACATGGTAGGCTTTAAAAAAAAAAAATCTAGGGATTATAGGAAAATAATATGAAAATTCAATTAAGACATGTTAAAATTTTATTAGTAGACAATTTTCATTTAGAGTCTCCTGATATTTTTCTGATCTCTCTGTTTTTACTGTAATGAGTTGTTTTTTATAACTGTCCTAAAAGTTCAATCAAGTATTCATATTTTTCCTTTGCTTTTTAAGTTCCATCTTTCCATTACTTAATGATCCTGATGGTAACTTTCTGAAGTTTTATTATGATAGATGAAAATTATTTCCAGATTAGAGATAACCAATTCTTCATCAGGAGTTGTTGTAAATTATAGTGGTTAAGGGCATCGCCAACTTGGAGGGCATGTGCATTCATGCTAGTTGATTTAGTCATGTTCAACTCTGCAACTCTATGTCCATGGGATTCTCCAGGCAAGAATACTGGAGTGGTTTGCTGTGCCCTCCTCCACAGGATCTTCTCAACCCAGGAATTGAACCCACATCTCTTTTGTCTCCTGCCTTGGCAAGTGGGTTCTTTATCACTAGCACTGCTTGGGAAGTCCTGCATGGAAGACAGAGGCACGCTACAAACCACACTGTGCCTATTTTCTCATTTGTGCAATGGGGATAATAACCATACTTATGTCACAGAGCTGTTGTAGGAATTAAACGAGTTTGTCTCAGGCAAGTACTCTATACTTGACACATTTTAAGCCTCATATGTTTTCACTTTTATTTGTAGCATTATCATCACCATTTTTCAAGCTTTCTTTTTTATAATTAGCCTCTTTCTATTTATTTTAAGCTTTATTTTTGAAACAATTTACTTAGCTCTTTAAGCGTATATTTGTAGTGGAGTGAGCACTGGACTGGGAGTTAGGAAAAATATATATTTTGTACTAGTCTTGAATGTCACTTATTTGTTATGTTTACTTAGGAATTTCATTTTGTCACTTCAGATTTTTACTTTCCTTCCTTAGAAGAACATTAGGATCCTAACCTACATTAATAGTCTTGAGTCATCTACATATCAACCTGTAAATTAAAAGTCAAATAAAGGACCAGCAGGGTCAGTGGTCAAGTTTTTATTTTATCAAGGAATCACATTATAAAATAAACCATAATACACTACCCCTGCTGCTGCTGCTGCTGCTAAGTCACTTCAGTTGTGTCCAACTCTGTGCAACCCCACAGATGGCAGCCAATTAGGCTCCTGTGTCCCTAGGATTTGCTAGGCAAGAACACTGGAATGGGTTGCCATTTCCTTCTGCAATGCATGAAAGTGAAAAGTGAAAGTGAAGTCGCTTAGTCGAGTCCGACTCTTAGCGACCCCATGGACTGCAGCCTACCAGGCTCCTCTGTCCATGGGATTTTCCAGGCAAGAGTACTGGAGTGGGTTGCCATTGCCTAGGCTTTCATTAAAAACAAATTTTTCACAACACAAAAGGAAGAAAGATGTAATCTTAAGGAGAAGTCTTTTTTATTAAATAAATTTGACTTTATGAAAAACTTATGTGATGGTATAATAGAATGGAAATATTTTAGTATTAATTTCAGCTGAGGACAATCGATGCCACATTACAGGTTGAGTTATGAGACCACCATGAAGGATTTGCAGAAGAAATTATGGAGACCAGTTTTCTGAATCTAAACATTCTCAGCACTTTGCAAGAATGAAAACATTAAAAGTGGAGATAAGGGGATTTTTGGAAGATGTTATGCTGTTAAGTCCCATCCCACTTCCTTGTGGGTGGTTTTTGAGAATGTGGAATGTCTGACCCCTGTTTCAAACATTGAGAAAATACTCATTTGAACCATTTAGAGTTTGAAACGTGTACCCTGGAGCTTGGGAATCTTAATGTACTACTAACTAGAATGCCTTAGCCATTAAAAAAAAAAAAAAGCACAAGTGTGAGATATCCTACAGTATGCATATGCATCCCTCAAAAAATAATGGGAATATTCATCCCTCAAAAAGGAAGGTATACTGCTTTCCCATGGACCAGATACAGATTATATACACAGCACAGATATGAAAAAGGAACATAGTGCCATCTTAAGTCCTTCCCAGAAGACTGTCTATGACTCCAACATCCTGTGGTAGTAAGTAAGGTAAGAGGCTGAAGAAAGAGCTAAAAAATCAGGAGGTGACAACTTGCTGTCATCGAGGGAACCGCAGGCAAAAACTTGTTAGGGACGGGAATGTCTCAGCTAATCTATGCTGTTCTCCATTAAATAAAGGAGTCAGTTTAGATGCCTGGCTTGTCCAGAGAACATGACTCCAGTCCATGGATCATGGCAGATTTAATAAGAAAGAACTTTTCTTCCCTTTCCTCTTTTCCTCCTTCTACCCATAGGAGTTAGAAAATACCCATAAGCAAACTGGTGGAAGAACAAGTTAGGGGTGGGAGAAGAAAATGGCAGCCACAATCTACTCCCTCCTGTTCCCTCAGTGCAGGTGCTTAGCATGAGTTAGACCCTAGACAGTAAGTGGAGGAGGACCTCTCTTAGAATCACATGTGAAATTTTTATTGCTACAAGGGTAGATAAAATTGTTGAGCAAAGATTATTTCACTAACCGAAAAAACAGAAAATCATGGAACTTGCCATAATTTCATCTATAGATTGGAAAATGATCAAGACTCAAAGAGTAAATGTTAAAAGAATAAGAGTTAAAATGGCTTAAAATATCTTGCAAGTCGTGCATTTTAATATAACTCTTGCTCTTATTCTCACTGGTTGGTTAGTTTTTAAAAATTTCTTAGATTCTGCTGCCAGCTCCCACAGTTGAATATTAGTGAACTAGGTTGGATTTATTATCTCTTCACCAGACAGAAAATGTGGACTACACATTGTAAATTTTAATTCATCTTTCAAGAGTAAACTGTCGCTGTTTAGTCTTGTATTAGATAGCTGAAGAGACATAGTAACTTATCTGTATGAAAGTAAAAGTGCTGTTCAGTCCTTTTCCACTCCTCGCAACTTCGTGAACTGTGGCTCACCAGGCTCCTCTGTCCATGGGATTCTCCAGGCAAGGTTCCTGGAATGAGTAGTCATTCCCTTCTCCATCAATATATAAATAAATATATGTCTAGCTAGAGTACCTTTTGTAAAACTCAACTTAGTGTTTACTTGCAAGTTCTCCTAAAATTATGAGTGTCATTAGAGAAATCATTTCAATTTTGCATGACAGGAGAGATGGTTTGGGTAAGGAAGTTATGCTTACCCCTGATGGGTTCTTAGGTTAGCCTAAGAATTAGCAGAGAAAATTGACATTAGTTAAATGACTACTATGTCCCTGGAGGTATGCTAAGTGCTTCACATATGAAATTTGAGGTAAGCCTTACAAGGAACTCTGGGAATGAGAATTCTTAACCTGATTAATAAAACAAGTGAGAAGATGAATGCTAATATATTTAACATTCTCAAGGTCATAGAGTTCTGAGTGGCAAACTAGAATTTTAAGTCTTAAAATCAAATTTTAACCTACTCCAAAGTTTGCTCCCTTTTCACTATATCCTCTGGAAACTTCCATATATTTCTTTTTTTATTAAAGGTTAAACAAATGTTGGAAAGGTGTCCTCCTTGAATAAACCATTTCATCTAACTGAAGCACTGGTTTCATGATATTTTATTCGAGTATTTTGACCTCTGGTAGCTTCCCTGGTGGCTCAGATGGTAAAGAATCTGCCTGCAATGTGGAAGACCCAGAGGTTCGATCCCCGGGTTGGGAAGATCCCCTGGAGAAGAGAATGGCTACCCACTCCAGTATTCTCAACTGGAGAATTTTGTGGACAGAGGAGCCTGGTGGGCTACCGTCCATGGAGTCACATAGAGTCAGACATGACTAAGCAACACAACATTTTGACTTCTAGCTTTAGACCTTCCAGAGATCTCAAGTCCTTTATACATACTGCTGCTAAGTCACTTCAGTCGTGTCCGACTCGGTGCGACACCAGAGATGGCAGCCCACCAGCCTCCGCCGTCCCTGGGATTCTCCAGGCAAGAACACTGGAATGGGTTGCCATTTCCTTCTGCAATGCATGAAAGTGAAAAGTGAAATTGAAGTCGCTTAGTCGTGTCCCACTCTTAGCAACCCCATGGACTGCAGCCTACCATGCTCCTCTGTCCATGGGATTTTCCAGGCAAGAGTACTGGAGTGGGTTGCCATTGCCTTCTAGCAGGTATTTAAACAGTAATTGTGGAAAAAAAAAATGTGTGTATACCTATGTTTAGACTAAATTTTTAGATTGTTGTTGTTTAGTTGCTAAGTCCTGTCCAGTTCTGTGACCCCATGGACTGTACCTCACTAGGCTCTGTCCATGGGGTTTCCCAGGCAAGAATACTGAAGTAGGTTACCATTTCCTTCTCTCATGGATCTTTCAGACCCAGAGGTTGAACCTGTGTCTCTTGCATTGGCAGGCAGATTTTTTTTTTTTTTTTTTTTTACTGAGTCACCACTTTTTAAGGGAGTGACTGCATCATCCCAAGGCTTAGCACAATGTCTGGAACCTAGTAGATACTCCATAAATATTTCTTAATTTTAGAAATAAATGACTGAACAATGCCTTCATCCATTCGCTCATTTAACACACATTTACTATGGACCTATTAAGTTCCAAGCACTAGGGATTCCATCAGTGGGAAGTTTGCTAGAGATGATTCCCGCCAAATGGACTCTGTGGTCTAGTAAGGAAAAATTAGAAGGGAGCAAAAATAATAAAGGATGGTACATGCTCATAGTGCAGAGACTGTGAGTGCTGTGAGAGCACCTAGCAGGGGTTTTTAGCATGGGCTGGGTCCTTGTGAGTGGGGAGAGTGTGATGTGGTCGGGGTTGTTTTCTTCTGCAGTTTGAATGTAATATAGGATAAGACAGCATTGATTACGTTATTTGTTTAATAGAGAGGCAAAAATGGTGTAAAATTCCTTAAGATGCTATTCACTAAAGTAGGATCAAACAAGTTTCATCTAGAAAGAAAAGCAGATGGTTGTAGATTTGTTCAAGTGGTCAGACAATGAAGGAAACTTTGACTGCAAAGCTATGACTTGGCCTCTCCTCAGACCATGCCTTTTCAAGACTTTGTGTCTTTGCTGACCTGTTACCTTGGGAAGAGTTGCCCCCTACTTTCAAATCCCTAGCTCAGGCACTTGCCCTATATGAAGTCAGTCTTTTCTGACTTCTCTACAAAGAGCAATTGTCTCCTTCTTTACTGCATCTTGTACCTTTATTTTAGCACCTATTACATTGAGCTGACAGAGAAGGCAATGGCACCCCGCTCCAGCACTCTTGCCTGGAAAATCAGTCGGGTGGAGGAGCCTGGTGGGCCGCAGTCCATGGGGTGGCTAAGAGTCAGACACGACTGAGTGACTTCAGTTTCACTTTTCACTTTCATGCATTGCAGAAGGAAATGGCAACCCACTCCAGTGTTCTTGCCTGGAGAATCCCAGGGACAGGGGAGCCTGGTGGGCTGCCTTCTATAGGGTCGCACAGAGTCAGACACGACTGAAGTGACTTAGCAGCAGCAGCACATTGAGCTGAAACTGTTGGTTTGCATTCTTCTTTTACTTTAAGAATTTTGCTTCTTGAAAGTAGCAGTCACTTTCTTTTCTATCTTTCTGTCTCTAATACCACATGTACTGCTTGTTTTACAGTAATTTTCATTTTAAATGTGTGATGAAATTTTTCAATGTGAAGCATCCCGGTAAAAGTTGAAATTATATATGGCTTATCCAACTGTCTCACCTACATTAGAATCAGACATGGGATGTTTGAGTTATGGAGTTTTCTACATCTTTATTTGGCTATTTGAGACCATGCATATAAAAGTTTCATCTGAACAATTTTTGAAGAATTGCTGCATACAAATGGTTAATAACATAGATTCTTAGACTGCTGGGATTTGATTCTAAGCTTTGTCCCTTCAGACTTCTCTCTTCTCTGGCTTCTTCATTTATTTAGTGGATATAAAATTTGAGTCTAATAAGATGTTGATCATTAAATGGTAGGGAGATAATACATCGAAATTGTTTTGCATAGTCCTTTAAATAAAGTGAGTTTAAAAACTTCTCAATGAATGTGAAAAATCATGATTCACATTTTATAGTTGAATGTTTATAAAGCTTAGTGTAACAACTTTTATGGGTTAGGTTTTCCAGAAGCAGAAGCTAAAGTAAAGTTTATTGTGAGGGAGAGAGATATTTATTAGATTCTTACCTGTAATAGGAAGGAGGAAAAAGCAATTTGGGGCAGAGGAAGAAAGTGAGCTTACAGTACAAGCCAGTATAGTGTCCGCTGCTCTGGAACGGAGCTTGGAAGTGAATGTTGTGAGGCAGAGGGTCTGGCTTTGGACAGAGCTGTACAACTCCTTTGCCCCACCTCACTCGGTACCAGATGTCCCTGGTCCTGGAATGGAGAGCAAGGCTTTGAGCAAGTGGCTTTTTGCAGTAGACCATGAAGTTGCTGACAGCTGGATGCTGTCTGCCACCCCCATTTCCTGCAGCCTATCTTGAAGGATCCCAGAAACTAGTATTAGCACATTTCTACAGCTCTATCGGAGGACCCTACATACCGTACTGTGAATGAAAGAAACATTGCACTTTAAATAATGAATTTCAGAACTTTTTCAATTTTTTGAGAGAAAATGCTAAGAATTTATTCACTATTTTTCCTGGTATTTCTATCTTCAGAGACTTGTCTCTATAAAAATCTTTTCCAAAAATAATCAGTAACAAGAATTGAAAACATTAATGTGTTTTTCAATGTTTATTACTACAAGAGAGCTTCCCTGGTGGCTCAGGTGGTAAAGAAACCACCTGAAATGCGGGAGACCTAGGTTCAGTCCTGGGTTGGGACGATGCCCTGGAGAAGGGAACAGCTACCCACTCCAGTATTCTTGAGAATCCCCATGGACAGAGGAGTCCATAGGGTTGCAGAACCAGACATGACTGAGTGGCTAAGCACACTCTACCTGTGATGACATATGAAAGATTTTCAGTGAACAAATATCCAGATAGAAATTAGCATTTTATTTCACTTACTTTGCTTGCTTCCCCCACCCCAAGATCTATTTTCATATTTCTTCCCTTCCCTTTTCTTTTGTTTTGCTTCTTTCCTTCCTTCCTTCGTCTCCCACACCCATTGTAATTCTATCTTGCTTAGTTTCCAAGTTCTACAATTTGTTTCAGTTTATTTTCTCACAGAAACAAATATCAGAATGTCTCATTTTTGTTCCTAAGTTATACGGGCTTGCAGGAAAATTCTATTTATATTTTAATTTTCTTCATTTACTGTTGAAGTTTGTCATGGTCCTGCTTTAAGTGACCTTGGGGTTTCTAGTAACTGAGTTTGTTGCAAGTTTCCCTTCAACAGCAGCAGACATTTTTTTTGGCCCAAAAATAAACAAAAAAAAATTATATACACAGAAAATAACAGGTTATAGGACCAAATCCTTTTCGACATTGTAGTGGTTTTGGGAAAGTTCAGAGTAAATTATTCAAGGTTACTTTTTACTTGGATCTAACTTCTTTTTTTGATATAGTCCAGCTTTTTAGTAATTTTTCTATAAACAGTGTCCAAAAATATATTTTTAAAGTCTCTATTGGAATGCATGGTTTTGATTGGATTGCATAGATTAAATCTAGAAAATATTCTTTAGAATAGAAATATCATGAAAGCGATTGCATTACCCCCAGAGGCTAAATATTTTTTTTTTAATACTTGCAAACTGAAAGTAAATTGCAAGCACATTTTTACCCTGATTTCAATGCTCTTCTCTGAAAACATAGTATTTAGTGTATTTCTTTTGCAAATCAATATATGGGGGTCAATTTATAAATATTTTTCTTTAAAACTTAAATCATAGAGGTTAAAAAAAAAAAAAGGAAATGTATAAAACCGCTTTCTCCCAAAAGAGCTGCATAATATTGCTCCTTGAAACATTGGGCTACAAGAAACATTTGCATTTAGTAAGCTGCTTTATTTATAGATACAGAACTGCAACCTTTCATCCTCGTCTAGTAGTTTATTTTAAATCTAGAAGATTTACAAAACAAAAGTAAGAGAAACATGTGTTAAGCAATAAATAAATACTGCTAGTGAGCTTCTGTATTCTTTTAGCATTACACTATTTTCATCATTTTGACACAAAGATGTGTTTTGCAGGGAGGAAAAGCACATTTTGAAATAACTAGTTAAGAAAGGGTTGAAAAACTGGTAACACAAAGAAGGGAAATGGTTTAGATTTCCTTTATACTTAAGGTCATATACAGGTCATGTTTAACACAGATTCCATTTTCATGTATTTTAATGAAATCTGTATAGGAAATTCAAATAACAGGTGTGGAGAGAATTTGATCTAAAGGAGCTAAACTAAGTTAAGTGTCACTTTAACATTAACCTTCTAGTGATAAATAAGCAAACAGAAGAAAAAAATTTCTCCTACAAATCAAAAAGCAGAAATATTTGCTCCCTAGCTATTCATGTGAGAGAAATATTTGATAGTGTTGGCCTTGTAACAAGACGTCCTAGGCTTGGCGTACACCAAAGGTTGTAAATTAAAAACCAATGCATATATTTTATTTAGGAACACTTAGTGGCTCAGTGGTGAAGAATCCACCTGCCAATGCAGGAGCCATGGGTTTGATTCCTGGGAAGATCCCCTGGAAGAAAAAAATGGCAACCCACCCCGGTATTCTTGCCTGGGAAATCCCATGGACAGAGGAACCTGGCAGGCCAAGTCCATGGAGTCACCAAGAGTCGTACATGACTGAGCACGCACATCCATACATGTCCAAAGTAATTGGGGAGAAAGTGTTACACATGTAAGATTGTCTTATCCTTGAAATTTTTTGAAAATCGTGAGACAGGAATTGAAGTACTGATGACTATTCATTTCTTCTCTTTCTTTTCATACTTTCTCAGAGAGGTGACATCTACTCCTTTAAAACTTTGCTATCATTCTTGGAATAAAATGCTGGGTTGGGGTCTTGCTTAGAAAGCTGCCTCCTGTCCTCATACCTATTTAAGACACATATTGTATCTCTATGTATAATATCTTATTATGCCAGGAAGAGCATACTTGCAGCTTCAAGCACAATGTCAGGCTTCAAGGATGAAATGGCTCACATTTTACTTAGACATAGCATTAAGAATCAGCTCCCTATCCCCACCCCCATGGGTGTTATTCTGCTTCTTTCTCTAATTTACCCAACTATTTCCTTTTGCATCTTGTAAAATGTAAAACAATTCAAAAGAGGTTCTAAGTGAACAGCAGAACGTCTGCAGCCCAACAGCTGAGTATTACATACATGAGTCAGTATGTAATAATTCTCCTGAATATATAGATAGACCATTATGGGACTGGTTAAGGTTTGTGTCAGGTCCCTGTAATAATTATTGAATGCCTAATTCAGACCAGCTTTCCTCCACAAAATTAAATAAAGGGGTACTGCATATACCATGCATCGGAGAGATTAGTCAATTCTCTTTGCACAGTGGTGACCTTTGTATCCCCTCTATTAATGAGTGGGAAAGATTTAACTTCACTGCATGTGCCCTTGTAGTTTCCGGCCATTATTTAAAACATGTCAAAATGAGTTCAATAACTCTTCAGTCATTTTTAACCTCACCTGTTCCTCAATCAAGCATTTCAAGACCACCTTTTCTTTTCTTTTTTTTTTTTTAAATCAAACTGAGATAGATACTTGGAGTTTCTATCATGCATAATTCTGTAAGAGTCTTGGAACTTCACACCATTTGAAGTTCAGTAAAATACCTATACTGTTTGTCAATTAGGAAGTGAATATATACACTGATACTTGCCATGGAGGTCACAGTGCGTCTAGTATTTTGTGATTTAATTGCATGCCGAATGTAGGCTTGAATCTGTTAGAAAAAAAGATGAATGCAGACTTATGAGGTAATCTTTTACCCTCCACATTATATTTCACTTAAGTGGTAGTCAACATGCAGCCTTAATTGACAGTCAAATTAGAACTCTGTTGACTGTAGTTAAATGCATATTGCCTAATTGTATAATTCACATAATAGCTTCATGCAAAATTCAAGGTATAAATATACTTTCTAAGGATGGAATTGCTAAGCATAAATCAGTGACTTTTTTGATCTTAAAAAGTTCATGTATTCATTGACTTGTGACTTCATGGGTCAGTTAATTACTATATTTCAGAAATAATTAGGTTAATGGACATACAAGCACTAGAACAGATATGGAACCCCTTATTTTTTATTGATATACAATTGATTTATAATATTATATTAGTTTCAGGTGTACAACATGATTCAATATTTATACATGATTGAATGATCACCACTATAAGTCTACTTACCATCTGTTACCATTCAAATTTATATATGTATATTTTACTATATTCTCTGTGCTGTATATGACATCCCTGACATTTATTTTATAACTGGAAGTTTGTACTGCTTAATCTGCATCATTTATTTCACTCATCTTCCTACCCTCTTCTCTGCCAACCACTAGTTTGTTCTCAGAATATTAGTCTTTTGTTTTATTGTATTTGTCCTTTCGTTTTTTAGATTCTACATAGAAGTGAAAATATACATGGTATTTGCCTTTCTCTGTCTGACTTATTTCACTCAGCATAATATCCTTTAGGCCTGTGCATGTCTACACAAATGGCAAGACATTATTTTTATGGCTTAGTAATATTCCACTGTATATGTGCATGTATATGTATGTGTGTATATAGATATATACACATCTTTATTCACTCATCTATTGATAGTCATTTAGGTGGCATCCACATCTTGGCTGTTAATCAGCAATGAAAAACAGGGTACATTTATCTCTTTGAATTAGTGTTTTCTTTCCTTTTTTTTTTTTTTTTTTTCAGATAAATGGCAGTGTAATTGTTGAATTGTATGGTAGTTCTGTTTTTCCTGTTTTGAAGAAAGCCCATACCATTTGCATAGTGGCTATACCAGTTTAAATTCTTGCCAGCAATAAACCAGGGACCCCTTTTCCTTACATTCATGTAAACACCTGTTATTTTTGTCTTTTTGGTAATTATTAAGCCATTCTGATGGGCTTCCCTGGTGGCTCAGACAATAAAGAATCCACCCACAATGCAGGGGACCTGGGTTCAATCCCTAGGTTGGGAAGATCCCCATGGAGGAGAGCATGGTAACCCACCCCAATATTCTTACCTGGAAAATCCCCATGGACAGAGTAACCTGGCAGGCTATATTCCATGTTGTCGCAAAGAGTCAGATACAACTGAGTGGCTAAGCATACACACACATGCCATTCTGACAGGTGTGAAGTGAAATCTCGTTGTGGTTTTGATTCACATTTCCCTAATGATTAGTGATTTTGAGCATTTTTATGTGCCTGTTGGACATCTACATATCTTCTTTGGAAAAATATCTATTTGGATCTGCTGCCCACATTTTTTTATTTCAAACCAACTTATGATAATATAGATACTTCATTTCAAATTCAAGATAATGTTAATGTCTTGCAAAACTCAAGAAAATTCCTTAGTCTAACCCAAACTACAATATGATAATATAAATTTACTTTCTACTTCTATATATCTTTTTAGTACTATCCCTATTTTAAAACATAATACTGTGGGATCCATTAGATAAAAGAATAATAATGTATTTACAATGATTTTAAGCGTTTGTGAAATACACTTAATTTAAAATGTTGTATTAATTTCAGGTATATAACAAGGTGATTCAGTTTTATATATATGTATATGTTTGTGTGTATAAATGCACACATATATGTATACATGTATATGTTTTCAGATTCTTTTCCATTGTAGATTATTACAAGATATTGACTATAATTTCCCCATGCTGTACAGTAGGTTCTTGTTTTTATCTGTTTTATGTATAGTAGTGTGTATTTATTAATCCCAAACTCATAATTTATCTCCTTGCTGCCCACCCTGCTATCCCCTTTGGTAACCATGTTTGTTTCCTATGTCTGTTACTCTATTTTTGTTTTGTAAATGAGTTCATTTGTATCGTTCTTTTAGATTCCACATAATTCAGTTCAGTTCAGTTGCTCAGTTGTGTCTGACTCTTTGCGACCCCAAGGACTGCAGCACGCCAGGCCTCCCTGTCCATCACCAACTCCCAGAATTTACTCAAACTCATGTCCTTTGCATCAGGGTTGCCATCCAACCATCTCAACTTCTGTCGTCCCCTTCTCCTCCTGCCTTCAATCTTCCCCAGCATCAGGGTCTTTTCAAATGAGTCAGTTCTTCACATCAGGTGGCCACAGTATTGGAGCTTCAGCATCAGTCCTTCCAATGAATATTTAGGACTGATTTCCTTTAGGATGGACTGGTTGGATCTCCTTGCAGCACAAGGGACTCTCAAGAGTCTTCTCCAACACCACAGTTCAAAAAAGTATCAATTCTTCGGTACTCAGCTTTCTTTATAGACCAACTCTCACATCCATACATGACTATTGGAAAAACCATAGCTTTGACTAGATGGACCTTTGTTGGCAAAGTAACATCTCTGCTTTTTAATATGCTGTCTAGATTGGTCATAACTTCTATATAATAAGTGATATTATATGATATTTATCTTTATCTGTCTTCACTTACTAAAATAATGTCTGGGTCCATCCATATTGCTTCAGATGGCATCATCTCATTCTTTTTTATGCCTGAGTAATATTCCATTGTGTATATATATTCTACATTTTTATCCATTCATCTGTTAATGGATATTTAGATTGCTGCCATGTCTCAGCTACTATAAACAATGCTGCTATAAACATTCAGGTGTGTGTATCTTTTAGAATTAGCATTTTCTCCAGATATATGCCTGCATCTTATGGTTAACTGTTTAGTTTTTTAAGCAACTGCTCTCCATAGTTACTGTACCAACTTACATTCCTGTCAACAGTGCAGAAGGGTGCTCTCTCCAGCATTTATTATTTGTACACTTTTTACTGGTGTGAGGTGCTACCTCATTGTAGTTTTGAACCACACTGTAGTATTGATTTGTGTTTCTCTATCAGTTAATGACATTATGCATCTTTTCATGTGACTGGTCATTTGTATATATTCTTGGAAGAAATGTGTATTTAGGTCTTCTGCCCATTTTCTTTATATATATATATATATATATATATATATATTTGCTATTAAGATGCATAAGCTGTCTGTATATTTTGGAAATTAATCGCTTGCCAGTAGCATCATTTACAAATACTTTCTACCACTCAGTGTGTTGTCTATTGGTTTTGTTTATGGTTTTCTTTGCTGTAAAATAGCCTTTGAGTTTAATTAGTTCCTATCTATTATTTTTTTTCTTTTACTCTAGGGAATAGGTTCAAAGAAACATTTCTGTAATTTATGTCAAAATGTGTTCTGCTTATGTTTTTCTCTAGGAGCTTTGTAGTATTTAATCTTACATTTGATCCATTTTGAGTTTGTTTTTGTCTATCATGTTAGAGAATGTTCTAATTTCTCTCTTCTTCATATAGCTGTCCAGTTTCCCCAGCAGCATCACTTACTGAAGAAACTGTCTTTTCTCCAATGTATAGTCTTGCCTCCTTTGTCATAGTTTTAACTGACCATTGGTGCATGGGTTTATTTCTGGGCTTTTTATCCTGTTTCATTGATCTATATGCCTATCTGTGTACCCATACCATACTGTTTTGATTACTGTACCTCTGCAGTATAATTTGGGATCAAAGAGCATGACTCTTCAAGTTCTGTTCTTCTCAAGATAGATTTTACTGCTCAGAGTATATTTTTGTGCTTCCATACTAATTTTACAGTGTTTTGTTTTAGTTTTCTGAAAAATGCCATTGGTAATTTGATTGGGATTGCATTGAATCTGTAGATTGCCTTGGGTAGTATGGTCATTTTCACAATATTGATTCTTCCAATCCAAGAAAATGCATCTTTCCATCTATTTTTGTTGCCTTTGATTTCTTTCATCAGCATCTCATAGTTTTTGGAACTAAAGCCTTTTGTCTCTGCAGGTAGGTTCATTCCTAGATATTTTATTCTTTTTCATGCAGAGGTAAATGGGATTGTTTTCTTAATTTCTCTTTCTGATATTTAATTAATGGTGTATAGAAATGCAACAGATTTCTGTGTGTTAATTTTATATCCAGCAACTTTACCAATTCATTGATCTCTAATAGTTTTCTGGTAGCATTTTCAGGATTTTCTATGTATAGTATCAAATCATCTGCAAGCAGTGTCAGTTTTACTTCTCTTCCAATTTGAATTCCTTTCATTTCTTTTTCTCTGATTGCTGTGGCTAGGCCTTACAAAACTGTGTTGAATAAATTGGTGAGAGTGGACATTCTTGTCTTGGCCCTGATCTTAGAGGAAGCACTTTCAGCTTTTTACAAGGGAGTATGATGTTAGCTGTGGGTTTGTCATATATGGACTTTCTTATTTTGAGGTATGTCCTCTCTATGTTTACTTTTTGGAGAGTTTTTTAGATCATAAATGGATTTTGAATTTTGTCAGAAGTTTTTTTGAGATGAGCATATTGCCTTCGTTCTTCAATTTGTTAATGTGATGTATCATGTTGATTTTGTGTGTACTGAAAAATACATGCATCCCTGGGATAAATCCCAATTTGATCATGGTGTGTGATTCTTTTAAAGCATTTTTGGAGTTGGTTTGCTGGTATTTTGTTGAAGATTTATTTGTTCATCAGTGATACTGGCTTGCAACTTTCTGTTTTTATGATATCTTTGGTTTTGGTATCAGGGTGGTTGTGGTCTCATAGCCTAAGTTCAAAAAAATTTCTTTCTCTGCAATTCTTTGGAATAGCTTCAGAAAGATACATTTTAATTCTTCTCTAGATTTTTGGTAGAATTCACCTGTGAAGCCATGACAGGTTTTTGTTTTTTGTCCTAGGCTTTTGTTTGTTGGGAGTTTTGTAATTACTGATTCAATTTCAGCACTGGTTATTTGTCTGATTTTATTTTCTATTTGTTACTAGTTCAATCTTGAGAGATTGTACCTTTCTAAGAATTCGTCCATTTTTCTAAGTTGTCCATTTTATCAGTGTATAATTGCTCATGGTAACCTTATAATATTTTGTGTTTCTGTAGTGTCAGTTATAACTTCTCATTATTCATTTGTGAATTTATTGGTTTAGGCCCTCTTCCTTTTCTTCTTGCTGCTGCTGCTGCTGCTAAGTCACTTCAGTTGTGTCTGACTCTGTGCATCCCCATAGACGGCAGCCCACCAGGCTCCACTATACCTGGGATTCTCTAGGCAAGAACACTGGTGTGGGTTGCCATTTTCTTCTCCATTCTTCTTGATAAGTGGCTAAAAGTTTATCAGTATTTACCATTTCAAAGAAGCAGCTTTTAGTTTTATTGATCTTTTCTGTTATTTTTTGTCTGTTTCATTTATTTATGTTTTTAGCTTTATAATTTCTTTCTACTAACTAGGTTTTATTTCTGTTCTACTCTAGTTGCTTTAGGTATAAGGATAGGTGATTTATTTGAGATTTTTGTTTCCTGAGGTAAGCTTGTGTCACTATAAACTTTACTCTTAAAACTGCTTTTGTTATGTTCCATTGGTTTTGGATTCATTTTTATTTGTCTCTAGGTATTTTATGATTTCTCCTTTGATTCCCAGTAGTGATCCATTTGTTGTAAAGTAACATATTGCTTAGCCTCCGTGCATATATGTTTTGTGCAGTTTTATTTTTCTTGTAGTTGATTTCTAACCTCAAAATATTGTGGTTGGAAAAGATACTTGATATTATATCAGTTTTCTGAAATTTACTGAGACTTGCTTTGTAGTTCAACATGTGGTATATCCTGGAGAATATTCCACATGTCACTGAAAAGAATGTGTATTCTATTGCTTTTGGATGGGATACTTTATAAAAATGAGTTATGTCCATCTAGTCTAATGTGTCATTTAGGACTTGTGATTCCTTATTAATAAGGAATTTATTTTAAATTGGATCCTTTCTTTAAAATTTTTATACTGAATTGTAATGAGTTCTTTATATATTTTGAATATTAACCCCTTATAAAAAATATCTTTTGCAGATATTTTCTTTCCTTCAGTAGGTTGATTTTCAGTTTTGTTAGTTTCTTTTGCTTTGCAAAGGGTTTTTAGTTTGGTATAGTCACATTTATTTATTTCTTCTTTTGTTGCTGTTGCAGGACTCCTCATTTAGATCCAAAAATCTATTGCTAAGACTGATGTCAAACAGGTACTACCTATGGTTTCTACTAGGAATTTTATGGTCTTACATTTAATTATTTAATCAATTTTCAGTTTATTTTTGTATAAAGTATTCAAAAATTGGATTTCCCTGGTGGCTCAGACAGTAAAGCGTCTGTCTACAATGCTTGAGACCCAGGTTCAATCCCTGGGTAGGGAAAATCCTCTGGAGAAGGAAATGACAACCCATGGCAGTACTCTTGCCTGGGAAATCCCATAGATGGGGGAGTGTGGTAGGCTACAGCCCATGGGGTTGCAAAATTGTCTGGTTTTATTCTTTTACATGTAGTTGTCTAGATTTCCTAACATCATTTATTGAAGGGACTGTTTTTTTTTTTTTTTT
>SJYQ01001975.1:40031-73974 GCA_006410935.1 Redunca redunca
TAAGAATTATAAGCATGGTAGAAATTTACAGGAGAATAGAAGAGGATTTTCTAATACATTTCTAGTAGAGAAATGTATTACTTAATTTAAAAAGTTTTGGGAGGGGTTTATTTCTATTTTTAGAAAGATAAAAATAAGGCCCACAGAGTTAAATAGCTTATCAGTAATTGCATAGTTTTTAAATGGTGAATACGGAATTGATGTAGTATTGTTTAAAACTTATGCATAATCTATTGCACTATGGCTTTATAGACAAATGTTTTAACAATCATCAAGATTTTGATAAGTAAGAAAGAGGAAGACTTCCAAGACAAAGAAGATGGCAAAAGACAAGAAGCGAAGTGTATATTCTGGCAATGGTGGAGTATTTGAACATAACAGGAGGAGGTTGGTGATAAAATTAGAGAGGTTTGTTTTCATCTTGAATAAGGATCAGCAATCTACAGCAAGAGTGCCTCTGAGAGATTTCCTGGAAGTTAGGGCCTAGAAGTACTAAGTTAGAAATTGCTAATTTAAATGATTAAATTGTTAAGCAGTCTCATAAATGTATAATTCTGATGGCAGTCCACTAGAGACTTTCTTCAAATTAGCATCAAAGATAGCACTTACCAGTTACCTTTTACAAAATTACCATTTTACAATTACCAATTTCAAAAATTACCAAATGCAAAAGACACCCATTATGTCTGGATGTCCTTACATAGCTGGTGGGAAGAAACATTTACTGAGTTTCTCTTCTACATCATGTTTTATGTTTTTTTCTCTGAGGATAAAAAGATCACAGATCACATTCTAGCAAAGAGGGACAGAGATGGAGAAAACTTGTTAATTTAAATACAATGTGATATCCATGAAAATCTTTATGTACAACTGCTTGGAAAGGGCTAAATTAATTTACACATGAACAGTGTTTTGGACATGAGTCAAACAGTCTGGAAAAAAGAGTTGAACATCTAGTAATAATGGACAATAGGAGCAAAAGCACACTGTGATAAAAAAAAAAAGCAGGTTGTAGTATACTGTTGCCTAAGTATGACTCATAAAGGGAAGTGTGGGAAGCTGTGGCAAGAATCTGAAGGGCCAAGCAAAGGTCAGATCTCAGAACATCTTGCATGTGTCAAGCTTTAGAACTTAGACTTTGCCTTTTAGCTAATGTAGGGAGGAAAGCAGGGGACCAATATAAGACTTTACGTACATCAATGAATACCGCAGCACTAATGTTGAATATTGGGAGTGAGAGACTAGAAAATGCCAAATAGTATACTCTTGTTAGCCATATTTGTTTGTAAAATACAAAGTCTAGTTTAGATAATGGGGATTTGATATGGGTGGGTACATGTGTAGAAACAGAAACTGTAACAGATACTGTAGACCTTAGTGTCAAGAGTTCACAGACATACGTCGCTAATGAGGTAACAACTTTTCTACAGTGTCCTATTCAATATGCGTCTTGCCTTCAGAGATTTTATTACCTTTTTCTTTTAACCCTCCGCATCTTCTTTTCTCTGTACTCATAATGTTGGCCTACTCATAACTTCTTAGTAATCGTCCATCTTATCCTCTTAAGTTTTTCTCTACATTGGTAATCTTACTTTCTGCTCCTCTGGCTTACTACTAGTTAATTCTCTTCATATTCTACAGTTTTTTTCACATTGTAGTCTGATAATCTGGATGACCCAGTTTGATCTTGGTTATTCATATTAGACCTATTTATGTGCTTTTTGTTTTTAGGCGGTACATTTCCACAAAGTTATAGTCCAACAGTTTATATATATATATCACTACATAGAACTGCCCCATTATATTTTCCCTTAGAAAAAGTTATGTGTGTTAGTCACTCCATTGTAGCCAACTCTTTGCAATCTCATGGACTGTAGCCCACCAGACTCCTCTGTCCATGGAATTCTCCAAATGGATATAATAAATTATATAATTATCACCTCTGGAATATACTGTAATAATGCAAGTAGTAAAATAGTATCAGGAAACGGTACTGAAAATGTAGTCAGGAACTATTTATTGAATAGAAGACAAATTCCTAAGTCTTTAACTGATTTTATGATGAGAGAAAAAGAAGACTCAGCATAGGTGCCAGTGATTCTGAATGGATTGACTTATGTGACAGTGGGCAAAGAAATCCCAAGAATGTACTCATGAATTTCCCCATGGTGATGCAGAAAATTGAAAGATGGAGACAAAAGAATTTTCTGAGTCACCATGGGGAATTTCATGAGTACATTTTTGAACATATGAAACTTTTCTTGCTTATGGGCCATTCAGTTAGATGTATGAAGTTAAAATTCTTCCATGAGTTAAGTCCTTAAGAAGAGAGATTTGATTGTATAAACAGACCAGATAGACTGTTCCTTAAACTTGGAGTGTGTGTGATATTGTCATTGGAGAAGAAGAAAAGATATATACTTATAAGGCAATAACATTGAAAAGACAGGCAGAGAGGAAATATGATATGAACCTGCAAAGGAATCACTAGAGATGTTAAAAAACAATAAGAAGAACATAGTTTCAGCAAAACCTAAATAGTCTTTATAAGATTACTCAACACTGTCAAAGAAGCAAAAAGTCAAGTCTGCTAACTGAGAAGTGTCTACGTTATTTGTCAGTTAGTTGCCCTTGCTGTGTTAGCAGAAAGAGTTTTAGAGCTGTGTTGGGGCCAGAGTAAGATTCTTGTTGGTTGATGAGTGAAGGAATGAAGTGAAGGTGAATGGTGAAGGAATGAGAACTTAAATCTGAGCTACAGTTTTGAGATTCTTTATGGAAAAGGAAGAGGGATGTGCAATCAAAACATTTTTTACTTTGCATTTTTTGAGGGGAAGGGGCTGAGAGAGATTTAGATAAGTTGATAGGCTTGACAGGAAAGTTATAGATTCTCAGTACAATTCAGGTGATCAAACTAAGATATAAAAGGAGAAACTATGAGGCCTGGTAAGGTTTAGGAGGAAGAACAATCAAAGAGCAGAGAAGGCGGGAGAGACAGTATGAGAAGGTATTATCTGTTAGCTTTATAATGAAAAATTCCTTGATTCTGTATAAGACTGCAGGAGGCTACATGAAATGCCATCTTAGGATGAGTATTTGCCTGTCAGCCTCTAAGGCACAGTGTTGAATGCTTTGCACAGGCAGATCTGGTCGAAGCCACTGCTGGAAGGAAGAACAGATAAACTCAAGAGCATCTGAAATCATGCATTACAAGTTTAGAGAGAAAGGAAGACGGGGAATTTTAGATGTTAACTTTTTAAAATGACAGTTGTCATGCAGCCTCAAACCTTTCTATTCTCTAAGATTAATAATAAGAAACAAAAATACATTTCTCATTCAAAGCAAAATAAATATATTCTCCAGTATTTACTGGACTACCTACTAGTAACCCTGCCCAAAATAGAAATGCTATTAATTTAGTTTGACTTACTCCTCTCAAGGGCTTTGCAGGTGGCTCAGTGGTAAAGAATCTTCCTGCCAGCAGGAGATACAGATTTGCTCCTTGGATAAGGAAGATCCTCTGAAGAGGAAAATGGCAATCCAGTCCCATATTCTTGCCAGGGAAATCCCATGGACAGAGGAGCTGGCAGACTATAGTCCAAAGGATCTCAAAGAGTCAGACATGATTAAGTGACTAAATGGCAACTCTTATCCATGTCCCTGATCCTTAGTGACCTCTTTATATTGTTAGTATATGCAAATCATTTGATTAGTAATTACATCACGTTGATTTCCACAGAAATAGTTAAGTATAGTTGTCCATAGTTTTCAGAATCCTCTATCCCCTTTCTTTTGAAGAACTGAACAACTGCCTTTCTATATTGTTTTTAATATTATTCTCATTATGATTCCAAAATTCTTCACAGTAGTTCTGGTAACTTGCTAATTCCAAGTCTCCTGGAAATTTTTTGTATCTGGTAAATAAACGAGATGAAAATCATTAGATACTTTCTTCTAATCTTCCTTTGCATCCTGCATCCAATGTCTTCTTAAGCATTTGTGAACTATGTATTAGGAAATAAGTGACAGAAGCTAAATTAAGCGTATCATGTCTTCTTAATTTAGATTCTAATTTTTTTTTAATCTAAATTTTCTTAATTTAGATTCTAAAGTTTTTACCTTTGTAGTTCTGATGAAAAATGTATTAGTTTTCTTGGACTAAAATATATGCTTTCAAACTAAAGTTACACCCTTGAAGGCTACTGTAATTAATCCATATTGGTCATGTATGTTAGTACAAGTTAATGAAAAATATGGATAAGGAATAATGTTAAAGCAGTTCAATTTAGTTTTATCATGAACATTATCTTGTCCTGACCAGTTGTCTTGAGACTCCTCCAAGAGCTATACTTTTAATGACTATTTTGCAATGGCGACTGTAATATCCTAAGCCAGCTAAGTTGTCTATGTGGAATCTGTTCTCTACTCTGAGACAATAAATAAGCACAGATTTCCTTTCAAGATCAGCTATATTTAAAGAGAATAGATTCACTCAGGCACACTGTAGAAGATGCCAAGCAATGTAATTTAAATGAAGGGAGGGAGAAGAGGGGCTGTGATAAAATATTTTGTATTGTCATCCAACTGGCATTGTCTGACCAAATCTAAGATGGATGTTAAGTACATCCGTCTATCTGTTCTTTTGAGAGGAGACTATGACCACTTTAGGACCAATGGATTGCTAAGAAACGGGCTTTAAAAAGTGCATTTTGATGCACAGAAGACTGCAAATTAGAATAAGTTTGTAAATGATGTCTCAAGTTTGAATTCCTATTCCAGAGCGGACTCCACAGTCAGCATGTTTTATAATACAAACGTTTAGGTACTAGCCAGTTTAGATTTATTACTCATCCCTTTGTCTGCCGCAAAGACTGAGAGGATTGATGAAGCTATTTTATTAGCAGTGCTACATATTGAGTGCTCTTCCGAAGCCGCCTCTTATCACACTTTAAAAATCATTCTCTAATTTAACAGCGATATTAAGAGTGCTCTTTTATTCAGTCCAATTACGTGAAAGCACACTCATTTTTCTAAGGGGTTAATCTTTAGGGATGAAACAGATTATCAGCTTTTGAACCAATTTAAGTAGAATCTCCAGAAACAAAGCCAGGACAAATAATTATTGGCAGTTCACAGAAGGCATTCTGTGCCCACTGCTCTGCTGGATTCCCTTAAAGTCAGCTTGCTTGTCTTAATGGGAAACACCTGTGGTCCGGAACGTAAGACAAATCAAACTAACTGTGCTTTGAGACACTCAAACTAAATTATGGAAATAAAAATCTCCTCGTCTCAGCATCGTCAATGTCCCTCTTTCCCTTGAAACAGATATTAAAGAGAGACTGTTTGAAAGTATTCATTTCCCCAAGGCATCCCAGACCGCTAAACATTGTCAATGAATGTATCAGTCAGAAAACAGGTCCCCCAGACTCCAAGACCATTATTTCATTGACCCATTAAATAATAATAATAAAAAAAAGCTTGTAGATGTAAATGCAAATTCATTTCACCTCAAACTTGGAAAATTACCAGTATATCAAAGAGGTATAGAAGGCATTTTCTTTCACTTATCCCAGGTAAGATGCTTTACATAATGTGACTTCTTTTTTTCGAAAGGACAAGTTTACTTATTTATTTTTGAGATGGCTAGAGAAGCACTCAAGTCAAGATAGTCATTTGATGGAAAAGGTGATGATGGCTGTAAGATACTTTACAATAAATGTGATCAAAATCAAAAGTTTCTGCATTAAATAGATGCTCACAGGGAAACTCCAAGGATAAAAAGGAGATCTTTGAAAAACTGCATGCAGAACCACAAGGAAAAGAAGAGGCTTACTTGTTAGGGTAGAAGAGATGTTATTATTAGCCAGAAGGTAAAGTTGCTACTTTACTTTCATCTTTTCCCAGAAGAAGAATAGCCTTCAAATTGGACATTGTACAACAGAATTTTGTTTTTGTTTTTTTCAGAGCAGGGAATTTTCCTGAAAGCTTTAACATTTGCAAGATATTAGAAAGGAATAATGAACATCATAATTTGATTACCTTTCTGGGTAGGAATGAGAAAAAGGAAAGAGAAGCGACTCTCATACATAAAGGAAGGTTTATGAACTCAAATGCCTGCCCTAGGAGGAAAGTGGTGAGGTGACTGTTACATAAAGTAAATTAAGCCAATCAGGTGTTTGAAAACCCCTTTCTCTGTTTTTTCTCTTAATCATAATGGCATACTGCTATTATCCCCTCCCTTTTGATAGGTATATTGGAACCTAACTCTGTAATATGTAAAGCAAAAGATGTGGTTTAGTTGCTAATCAAGTCCTACTCTTGTGACCGCATGGACTGAAGCCCATCGGCTCCCCTGTCTGTGGGATTTCCCAGGCAAGAATACTGGAGTGGGTAGCCATTTCCTTCTCCAGGGAATCTTCCTAACCCAGAAATTGAACCATGATCTCCTGCGTTGCAGGTGGATTCTTTACCAACTGAGCTATAGACAGATGGTAAATGGCAATAATGAACATATAACCTCAGTATTAAAAAAAAAAAAAAAGATATTTGGGAATCACAACAAACTGAAGAATACATATTTTGTTTAAAAGAGGCAATTCAGGTAATTATTACCACTTAGGCCAAATCCTGGTCTGTGTGTCTATCTTCCAGCCTTGCAGTAGAAACTGGAAATCTAGATTTAAGGAGGACTTTATTTTTTGGGCTCCAAAATCACTGCAGGTGGTGATTGCAGCCATGAAATTAAAAGACGCTTGCTCCTTGGAAGAAAAGTTATGACCAACCTAGATAGCATATTCAAAAGCAGAGACATTACTTTGCCAACAAAGGTCCGTCTAGTCAAGGCTATGGTTTTTCCAATAGTCATGTATGGATGTGAGAGTTGGACTGTGAAGAAAGCTGAGCACGGAAGAATTGATGCTTTTGAACTGTGGTGTTGAGAAGACTCTTGAGAGTCCCTTGGACTGCAAGGAGATCCAACCAATCCATCCTAAAGGAGATCAGTCCTGAGATTTCTTTGGAAGGAATGATGCTGAAGCTGAAACTCCAGTACTTTGGCCACCTCATGTGAAGAGTTGATTCATTGGAAAAGACTCGGATGCTGGGAGGGATTGGGGGCAGGAGGAGAAGGGGACGACAGAAGATGAGATGGCTGGATGGCAACACCAGCTTGATGGACGTGAGTCTGAGTGAACTCCGGGAGTTGGTGATGGACAGGGAGGCCTGGCGTGCTGCGATTCATTGGGTCGCAAAGAGTCAGACACGACTGAGTGACTGAACTGAACTGAACTGAGGGATCTTATACTTTAAAAAATATTATCAATTTAACTTTTTAAAATACATATTTAGATGAAGATTACTCTTTAATTGTATTTGTCTGTTTGTATGTTTCTTTATAGCACAGAATAGGTCAACACTGAGCAAACCAACAGATAATATCTGCTGGCCTGTGCTTTGTCACCAGTGTATTTGTGAAACTAAGTGGGGCTGGGGGAGATTCTGAAATAAAGGCTGCCCGTTGCTTGGCTCCAAAGATTTGACAACTATCCTCTGGGGAAATTTCTAGAATGCTTGGATAGTAAAGACTTGCTCCTTAATACTTAAGTAGTACAAAGAAATACAATAGTTGGATTAAGAAAAACCTTAATTCTGCCCCCCACCCCCCCACCCCCCGCCCAGGATTTCCTGAATTTGTTCAGCTTTTACATAATCATTTAAATCTATTCAGTAGAAAATGACTTATATGTTATTGGCTATCTAATGTGTTTCCACTTTGGAAAAAGGCAACTGAGAGGATGTAGAATATAGTATAACCTCTGTCCTTGGTCATGAAAGAGCATTGGCAGCAACCACTTTGTATACTTCTAAGCCTAAGGAGTATAATTTGCATGATGGCCCAGCTAAAGTCACTTCATTCTCCAGAATATATATCGGGATAAAGAAAATACCCCAGGTAGAATTTCTTACCAGAACACTTTCAGATCATACTGTTCATACTGTAAGATGATTGTATGCATCTCTTTTGGTCCTTTCAAAGGTTAAAGGCCACCCATAGCATAGTTTAACATGGCTTAATAAATTGTTTCCAATGATGCTACAAGGAAATGACTTATCCATATATCCTAGAAAATGTTTTTTAGTTTTACTGATAGATCAGGTAGCAGCAGGATCATTCCTGTAAAGATGTTATACATAAAATTGTATAATGGTTAATACAAAACAGCATCAAAAGAGATAGGGATACTCCCATTGAAGGTGACCATGCTAGATATCTGTTTAAAAATGTTTTCCAATTTATCCATTACAATGGCATTTTATTTTTACAAATTTACAGTGAGATTGAACATTTTTTCCATAATTTTTATAAGATTTAAGAAAATATAATTACCACTAGGAACTAATGAATCTTTATTGAACTTCTGTGATAAGATTACTAACTTGCAAAATCAAAAAATAATAATGTTTCCGAACATTTGACAATTTTTTGTAATATCTGTGTTCAGTTTGATGATAATGCTGGGTGATTTGAGTGAGAACATATCTCAAAGAATAGGCAGCTGCTAATGAAAAACAAAAACAACCTATATCCTGATTATTAGAGCTAAGCAAAAGAGTAGACTGATAGTTTAGCATTTATCTTACACTATCAAAAAGCGTTCAGTTTATTTTAAAAAGATTCAATATGCTTTCAATGTAATAAGTAAGCTTTAAAATAAAAGTGTAAAACAAATATTAAATGATGCATTCTTCTTTAAAACAATTTTAGCATATATATAAACAGAAGCTATAGGACTAATGGGGCTTCCCTGGTGACTCAATGATAAAGAGTAGCATTAATATTATTAAAAGAAACCAAATACTTTATAAACAGAAAATTTAACCATGAAAAATTAGAAATTAAATATTATCTAACTTTATTGCAAAAGTATTTTTCATTTCACTAAATGCATTTATAGTATTATCATTCAGTCCCAAGTATCAGTTCAGTTCAGTACAGTTCAGTCGCTCAGTCCTGTCCGACTCTTTGCAACCCCATGAATCGCAGCACGCCAGGCCTCTCTATCACCAACTCCCGGAGTTCACCCAAACTCACAGCCATCGAGTTGGTGATGCCATCCAGCCATCTCATCCTCTGTCGTCCCCTTCTCCTCCTGCCCCCAATCCCTCCCAGCATCTGAGTTTTTTCCAATGAGTCAACTCTTCGCATGAGGTGGCCAAAGTATTGGAGTTTCAGCTTTAGCATCAGACCTTCCAAAGAACACTCAGGACTGATCTCCTTTAGAATGGACGGGTTGGATCTCCTTGCAGTCCAAGGGACTCTCAAGAGTCTTCTCAACACCACAGTTCAAAAGCATCAATTCTTCGGCACTCAGCTTTCTTCACAGTCCAACTCTCACATCCATACATGACCACTGGGAAAACCATAGCCTTGGCTAGATGGACCTTTGTCGGCAAAGTAATGTCTCTGCTTTTGAATATGCTATCTAGGTTGGTCATAACTTTCCTTCCAAGGAATAAGTGTCTTTAATTTCATGGCTGCAGTCACCATCTGCAGTGATTTTGGAGCCCCCCAAAATAAAGTCTGACACTGTTTCCACTGTTTCCCCAGTTATTTCCCATGAAGTGATGGGACCAGATGTCATGATCTTCGTTTTCTGAATGTTGAGCTTTAAGCCAACTTTTTCACTCTCTTTCACTTTCATCAAGAGGCTTTTTAGTTCCTCTTCACTTTCCGCCATAAGGATGGTGTCATCTGCATATTTGAAGTTATTGATATTTCTCCCGGCAATCTTGATTCCAGCTTGTGCTTTTTCCAGCCCAGCATTTCTCATGATGTACTCTGCATATAAGTTAAGTAAGCAGGGTGACAATATACAGCCTTGACGTACTCCTTTTCCTATTTGGAACCAGTCTGTTGTTCCATGTCCAGTTCTAACTTTTGCTTCCTGACCTGCATATACGTTTCTCAATAGGCAAAACAGGTGGTCTGGTATTCCCGTCTCTTTCAGAATTTTCCACAGTTTATTGTGACCCACATAATCAAAGGCTTTGGCATAGTCAATAAAGCAGAAATAGATGTTTTTCTGGAACTCTCCCATTTTTCATGATCCAGAGGATGTTGGCAATTTGATCTCTGGTTCCTCTGCCTTTTCTAGAACCAGCTTGAACATCTGGAAGTTCACGGTTCATGTACTGCTGAAGCCTGGCTTGGAGAATTTTGAGCATTACTTTACAAGTGAGTGAGATGAGTGCCATTGTGTGGTAGTCTGAGCAGTCTTTGGCATTGCCTTTCTTTGGGATGGAATGAAAATTGACCTTTTCCAGTCCTGTGGTCACTGCTGAGTTCTCCAAATGTGCTGGCATATTGAGTGCAGCACTTTCACAGCTTCATCTTTCAGGATTTGAAAGAGTGCAATAGGAATTCCATCACCTCCACTAGCTTTGTTCATAATGATGCTTTCTAAGGCCCACTTGACTTCACATACCAGGATGTCTGGCTCTAGGTCAGTGATCACACCATCGTGATTATCTGGGTCATGCAGATCTTTTTTGTACAGTTCCTCTGTGTATTCTTGCCACCTCTTCTTAATATCTTCTGCTTCTGTGAGGTCCATACCTTTTCTGTCCTTTATTGAGACCATATTTGCATGAAATGTTCCCTTGGTATCTCTAATTTTCTTGAAGAGATCTCTAGTCTTTCCCATCCTGTTGTTTTCCTCTATTTCTTTGCATTGATTGCTGAGGAAGGCTTTCTTATCTCTTCTTGCTATTCTTTGGAACTCTGCATTCAGATGCTTATATCTTTCCTTTTCTCCTTTGCTTTTTGCTTCTCTTCTTTTCACAGCTATTTGTAAGGCCTCCCCAGACAGCCGTTTTGCTTTTTTGCATTTCTTTTCCATAGGGATGGTCTTGTTCCCTGTCTCCTGTACAATGTCAGAAACCTCATTCCATAGTTCATCAGGCGCTCTATCTATCAGATCTAGTCCCTTAAATCTGTTTCTCACTTCTTCTGTATAATCATAAGGGATTTGATTTAGGTCATACCTGAATGGTCTAGTGGTTTTCCCTACTTTCTTCAATTTAAGTGTGAATTTGGCACATGATCTGAGCCACAGTCAGCTCCTGGTCTTATTTTTGCTGACTGTATAGAGCTTTTCCATCTTTGACTGCAAAGAATATAATCAGTCTGATTCTGGTGTTGACCATCTGTTGATGTCCATGTGTAGAGTCGTCTATTGTGTTGTTGGAAGAGGGTGTTTGCTATGACCAGTGCGTTCTCTTGGCAAAACTCTATTAGCCTTTGCCCTGTTTCATTCAGTATTCCAAGGCCAAATTTGCCTGTTACCCAAGGTGTTTCTTGACTTCCTACTTTTGCATTCCAATCCCCTATGATGAAAAGCACATCTTTTCTGGGTGTTATTTCTAAAAGGCCTTGGAAGTCTTCATAGAACTGTTCAACTTCAGCTTCTTCAGTGTTACTGGTTGAGCATAGACTTGGATTACTGTGATATTGAATGGTTTGCCTTGGAAACAAACAGAGATCATTCTGTCGTTTTTGAGATTGCACCCAAGTACTGCATTTCGGACTCTCTTGTTGACCATGATGGCTACTCCATTTTTTCTAAGGGATTCCTGCCCACAGTAGTTCAATTCACCCATTCCAGTCCATTTTAGTTCACTGATTCCTAGAATGTCGACGTTCACTCTTGCCATCTCCTGTTTGACTACTTCCAATTTACCTTGATTCATGGACCTGACATTCCAGGTTCCTATGCAATATTGCTCTTTACAGCATCAGACCTTGCTTCTATCACCAGTCACATCCACAACTGGGTATTGTTTTTGCTCTGGCTCCATCTCTTTATTCTCTCTGGAGTTATTTCTACATTGATTTCCAGTAATATATTGGCCGCCTACGACCTGGGGACTTCCTCTTTCAGTATCCTATCATTTTGCCTTTTCATACTGTTCATGGGGTTCCCAAGGCAAGAATGCTGAAGTGGTTTGCCATTCCCTTCTCCAGTGGACCACATTCTGTCAGACCTCTCCACCATGACCTGCCTGTCTTGGGTGGCCCCACAGGGCATGGCTTGGTTTCATTGAGTTAGGCAAGGGTGTCGTCCATGTGATTCGATTAACTAGTTTTACGTGATTGTGCTTTGTGTGTCTGCCCTCTGATACCTCTTGCAACACCTACTGTCTTACTTGTTTGATGCTGCAGATAAATTGTTTCTAACTCTATTCTTGCCTGGAGAATGTTGAAGGGATATTTATGAGCTAACTCCAAATAGTTTCTACTGACTTCTGTATTGTCAAATAATCCCATCTCTTATTTTGATATGTTGAAAAATCTTTGTGAAAAAGCTTTCTGCTTCTTTTGACAGGGATGGATGTGAACTGTAAGTGTGGTTTCAATGAAACTGTTTCTTAGTTTGTGCCAGTCTTCTTTAGTGTCAGGATGTATATGTGAAAATTCTGATTCAGAGCTACCTGTATCATTTTTAAGATTGTCATGTTCATATTTCAGTTGTTTAGATAGCCTTTGAAACATAGTAAGAACTACACTTGGCATATAAACTCTGCTTTTTTTCTTCTTCTTCTTGAGGATTTTGAGGTATGAAATAGCTCCTCTACTCAATAAAAGAAGAAAAAAAAAAACTTAATGCAGTGTATAGATCTCTAAGAATGTCTCAGGACATAAATGATTCAATCATATGGTTTTTTAAAAATCAATTTTTTACCCTTACTCATATCTACAAATATATTCAGTGCTTTTGAGTAGCTAGATTCTTTATTGGTAATGGCTGTAACACTGGACAGTAGCCTTAATTGTTGTGGTAGTGAAGGAGGAAACAGACAGAACAGGTTCCATCTTGAAAGCAGGGCTCCTTCTTGAAAGCAGGTCTCCATTTTGAAAGCAGGTCTCTACCTTGGGCTGGACTGTGGGCTTTGAGCTATATGTCCAGAATCTATAGAAACGATATGCCAACTGGAAACCAGACCCCAACCCCCACTTGCCCTGATGGAAGAGCCCCAGGGCTCGTACCTGGACTCTCCGTTGCCTAAAAGAATACCCTAATTATCTGTGTAACTGGATAGAATCATAAATTCTATTAATCTTATCGGGGTAGGACCACAGGCCTGTTTATATATGTCCACTGTTAACTACCTAGGCTTAAGGCATACGAATCACCGGTTAGCTTTGATTGTATCTTTCTTTTCCTTTGTTCAGACTAGGTTCAGAGAATTTGGAGAGGGGGGTTTGAGCACATACACTTAGGATATATAAGGTTTTCACAAAAACTGGTCAGGGTCCTTGGCTAAGATGAGACTCTGCCTTGGGCCTGCCAGTGTAATAAGCTGTGCTCCACTATCTGCATTGTCCTTCTGGGTGAGTTTGTTTCCCAGAACGTGTGGCTACAACTATAGAGAGTGCTTTGTCCTCTCCTAGTGAATGTTAAATAACATCAGGCTTTTATATAAGAACATTGAATTTTGCCCATTAAAATTGTGATGACCCAAACCTGGCAAAGAGACAAATAACATTTACTGTTTCTGAATTGAGATTAAATGCAATCTCTCCAAGTTAGACTTCACATCCCAAGCCAAAGGGAAACAGTATAAGCTTATATGTAAATAATCACTTGAATGATAAAAATTAATTTCATGAATACATAATGTTGTCAGTAATTTACATTAAAAATATATAGAGAGATACAAAGGGATGAAACTGGCATATCATGGCCAATTGCAAGCGCTCTGCTTGTATTTTTCACTGATCAGATTGCATCACTTAGTTTTATATTGTCATTGCTGACCCAAGATATACCAGACTGTCAACTTCCTGACCAGCCAGTCTGTGAGAGGTGTTAAAAATCCATTCTTTGGAAATAGCCAGAAATATGGTTCTAGTTAACTCTGGTTTGTACCAGCAACTGCTAACATAACTGTCAAAGAGGAAATGATCCAGTTGCGAGAGCATGTAAGAAATCTCTTATTTGAATTTGAACATGTGACAGGAAAAAAAAAATGTTATTTATAATCTCCCATTGGTTTGTAAGACTGAGTTGTACTAGCTATGGAGTCTTCTGTTTGCTGAGCATTCACCCACAAAATCTTCATTTTCATCCTAATGGTCTCTGGCACTGTTAAAAAGAGTAGTGGGCCTTGGCGTAGGGCATTGGAGATTGAAGCAAGACAGAAGTAAATTACTTTAACAACAACAACCAAAAAAAAAAGGAGAGAGAGAGGGATTTGGGAGGTAGGAAGTATGAGTGAAAAATCAGAAGTAGAGATAAAGAGAGGCAATTAAGTAAAGAAGGAGAGAGAGACGAAAACTGGTGTCAGCAAGGCCAGGAGATTTGTCTAATGGGAACTGCAAGGGAAATACTGTGATATGTTCAGCTTATGTTCTCTTTCATTTCAACAAATCTTTGAATAAACACCATTCTTTAGTGAGTGGAGGTTGCTTTGTGGACAGCTCAAAGAAAAGGACAAGGGAACAACAGACATATATTATTACTAGGTATCAAGAAAAATGATATATACCTTAATTGGTAATGTTTCTCCCTCACTAAATATTAACCAATACTTTTAAAGCATCAGAGAGATGACAAATAGTAAGTGTGCCTGAAGCAACTGGTTCTGATGGTGACATGGCAAGAGGCAGAATATTGATAAGCTAGAACACTCTTAAAGGAAGGCTACCACAGTAGTAGTGGGTCTTAAAATAATTTAAAATCATGATAGGCAAGAGAACGAAGCAAAGCACTTCCTGGTCTGAGGTTTAAAAAAAAATGGAGGCTTATATTTAGGGAAAGCACAGGGTCTATGCTGGCTTTGTGTTACCTTGTATATCTGTAGAAGGCAGAACTGGGACCAATAGAAGTTAGTGGTGAGAAAGTGAGACTGATTTTAATATAAGAAAGAATGTTTCTAACTGGATGCTGCTGCTGCTAAATTGCTTCCATCATGTCTGACTCTGTGCGACCCCATAGATGGCAGCCCACCAGGCTCCGCTGTCCCTGGGCAAGAACACTGGAGTGGGTTGCCATTTCCTTCTCCAATGTGTGAAAGTGAAAAGTGAGAGTGAAGTCACTCAGTCATGTCTGACTCTTAGTGACCCCATGGACTGCAGCCCACCAGGCTCCTCCATCCATGGGATTTTCCAGGCAAGAGTACTGGAGTGGGGTGCCATTGCCTTCTCTGTCTATCTGGATAGAACCAACAATAACGTTACTTTGGGAGATCACTGAAATCATTCAGGTAAATACTGGTTGTTCATTTATTGGTTGTTATATTAGACCTATCTGGCCCACAGAGCCTCAAACCACAGTTAGAATTCTATGATTATAACCTTTAGTTTCTTTTTATCAAGTAGTGAATTTGATCAATTCCTTCAAACCATGGTTCAATTAAGAGAAAATAAGTCATACATTATTGGTTTCTATAAAGGAAAAAAAAAATCTCATATATCAACCAGTTATCTTAGCACTATTTTGATAATGATACATTTCCAATACTTAACTGCTTACACAATTTAAACACATAATTCTTAATAAAATAGAAATGACATACAATATAATTAACTATTCACCAGCAAACATAACTAGGAAGAAACCAAAAATTTTGTTTTGAAATATAACTTCAGAGTTTTGAAAATCAAGTTTATTCTTAGAAATGCATGTGAAGGAAAAAAAGCATGAGATAGTAGGAAATGAAGAATGAATGAAGAAAACAGGGGGAAGGGGAGAGAAGAGGTAAGGAGAGAAAGGAAGAGGATAGGGCAGGATAAAATGTGAATATGTGTGTGTTCAACTTCTCACTCTAGTGCCTTTCAGCAGGAGAACTGGAAGAGCAGTGAGGAAAGAAAGATTTATTTCTTAAACATGTACAATTATGGAGAAAAGGCCATGACATGACAAAAGGTTGAAAAAAGCAGCCCCAAATCGCTGGTTAGGAGGATTGTGAAACTCCAAAAATACACCAGACTGTGAGAACTACCACCTACATTTGCAATGTTTTACAAGTTAAAAATGTCACAGTGCATAAAAATAGTTTTTTTCACCCCTGCGGACTGGTGGTTGGTGGTTTAACTTGAGAAGCAGATTGCTGTGGTACTTTGAATAGCTTGAATATTCATTCACAGCATGGAAATAAAATGAAGAATGGCTTTCATCAGATTTTCCTTGTGTCCAGGATCCCTCAGTCTTTTTCAAAGAGAAAAAAAAAAAAAAAGAAAATATCTGTTTTCAGAAAGGCTTGTAATCTATCCTCTCAAATCCAAAATGATTGTGTCAGGTTTTGTCATGATTACATAAAGGTCTTTTCATGTTTTCTTTTTCTTTCTTTTTTTTTTTTTAAACTAAGCTGGCTAGGAAAAAGTAAAATATGAAACAATACCATACAATTTCTTAAGAATAGACTGATTCCTAAAAATATACTATGAAACCTGAATGGGCTTCCTTTAAAGGGTTTAGTTTTTCTGTGTTCAGCACAGTAGCACACTGTTGAAAAGCCTCCAGCTTTGATCACTTATCCACAAACAAAAGGGGCTCTCTTCCAATCTCCTTGCATTCTCTCTTCAGAGGGCTTGCACTTTCCCTTGTGGATCTTCGGCTTCACAGTCCTGGGGCATTAGTAAACACCAAAGGTGTCCCAAACATATGGCTATCCACAAGGTTTCCATGTGGGGTCTGGCTTTGAATGTATCTGATGACTACACATTTCAAATAGAAACCCAGCTGGTGATTCCCTGGGCCTAGCAGGTCTCCATTTGGCTCCAAATGATCTGGGAGTGGATTTTCCTGTTTGAGGATTACCCATTGCTATAATGGCCCAGCTTCCGTTCCTTTGACCCTTTGGTCACCTTTGCATCCTGGGGATCAAACTGCAGTGATCGTTCCTCCTATTGTTCAAGAGCTGTAGCAGCCCAGCTGAGGCCAGGTGGGCATGCAGGAGCAGGTGAAAATGACCCATTACTAGAAACAGAAATATATTTTTAAATAGGCTCATATGTTCAGTGCACCACTGAAGGTTTTTATTTCCTTCTTGAACTTTTTTTTAACTTGTGGTTTTCCTTTTAACCCTGACATTGGTTCACATAATCACAAAATTATTGATAATGGAGAATTGAAGGACTTATTTTTTATGCTACATTTTATCAGAGCGAAAATCTAAGAAACTCTTTGAAGTTTTTTTAAAACATCTGGGGTCACATAAATGTTTCCACACAGTGTAACTTGGTAAAATGTTGTCTATCTTTAACCCTGTTTTTGTTTTTTCTCACAGTGTCTTTGAAGATAATTTTTTTTTTCCATCAGAAACATTCTTCCACTTCTTCTTTTGCTTAATTCCTTGGGAAAGGCTATGAAGACAAATCACCTATAGTTGATTGTGTCCCTTTTATTTGCTCTCAGAGAGCTTTCTAATTTTAATATGTAGATCTGATTACAATTATAATTAATTATTGTTTTCAATAATGAAGCAGAGATTATCTGTTTAATAATTTTCTTCTCCATTGAGCAGAGTGGACTGGGATTGTATCAGTTGTGTTTTATGTGTATTAGTTATTAACAGAATCCTGTTCATATTGAAGGCACTCAGTAAATATTTGTTGAATGAACAAAAATGGTTGAATTTATGAACACATGAAAAAAATAACCCAGTAAACTTTTCCTCAACTTTCTAGTTTATGACAAGGCATATTTTTAAGAGACTTTCTAGGTCAGTTCAATAAATCTTCCTTGTTGTTCAGTTCATCAGTTGTGTCCAACTCTTTGTGACCCCATGGACTGCAGCATGCCAGGCTTCCCTGTCCTTCACAATCTTCCGGAGTTCTCTCAAACTCATTGACTCAATGAGCTATTGAGTTCATTGAGAACTATTGAGAATGAATATTCAGGCTATTCAAACTACCATGTACCATCCAACCATCTCATCTTCTGTTGCCCCCTTCTCTTCCAGCCCTCAATCTTTCCCAGTATGAGGGTCTTTTCCAGTGAGTCAGCTCTTCGCATCAGGTGGCCCAAGTATTAGAGCTTCAGCTTCAACATCAGTCCTTCAGTGAGAATATTCATGGTTGACTCTCTTTAGGATTGACTGGTTTGATCTCCTTGCTATCCAAGGGACTCAAGAATGTTCTCCAGCACCACAGTTTGAAAGCATCAGTTCTTTGGCACTCAGCCTTACTACTGGAAAACCATAGCTTTGGCTATATGAACCTTTGTTAGTGAAGTGCTGTCTGCTTTTCAGTACTCTGTCTAGGTTTGTCACAGCTTTCCTTCCAAGGAGCAAGCATCTTTTAGTTTCATGGCTGCAGTTGTCATCCTCAGTGATTTTGGAGCCCGAGAATTTCAATTGTCACTCTTTACATCCCCCCCACCCCCCATTCTATTTGCCANCCCACCCCCCCATCTATTTGCCATGAAATGATGGTACTGGCTGCCATGATCTTAGTGTTTTGAATGTTGAATTTAAAGCCAGCTTTTTTGCTTCCTCTTTCACCTTCATCAAGAGGCTCTTTAGTTTCTCTTCACTTTTCACCATTAGGGTGGTATCATCTGCATATGTGAGATTATCGATATTTCTCCCAGCAAAATTCCAGTTTGTGATTCATCCAGCCCAGCATTTCACATGAGGTACTCTGCATAAAAGTTAAATAAGCAAGTTGACAATATGCAGCCTTGATGTACTCCTTCCCAATTTGGAAGCAATTCGTCATTCCATGTCCAGTTCTAACTGTTGCTTCTTTACCTGCATACAGGTTTCTCAGGAGGCAGAAAAGGTGGCCTGGTATTCCCATCTCTTGAAGAACTTTCCAGTTTGTTGTGATTCACACAGTCAAGGGTTTTAGTGTAGTCAATGAAGCAGAAGTAGATGTTTTTCTGGAATTCTCAAATCTTCCTTACTTAACTAGGTTGGATTGTCCACATTGGAAGACCAAGAGATATCAGATCTTGCTCCTCTCTGAGTTCCATCTTTTAACTTTCGTTGCACAGAGTAAGCAGAAAAAAAAAAAAGAAAACTGAAAGGAAATAGCAGTGGCAATTAACAAGAAGAGCCTCAAGGCTAGAAGAGAGAGGAAAGTAAGTAGAAGTGGTTTTCAAGTTTGAGAATCCAGGTTTGACTTTGACGAAGTTGGATCTGGTGGAAGGATACCTTTAAATCTCCTAAGTTTCAACAGGTAGCTCCTCTCTGTGGCCCTTTTCCTTTCTACAAAGCTCTAAATCTATACCTTCAGCTTCAAGAATTTTCTGAATATCTTCCTATAATAGCAGTCCATTCTCTAGATGATTGTTCCCACCTTCAAAACATCTCTACTCTGTGTCTGAACACCAAAAGACTCTGCTCTTTCTAGAAGGCACAGAAAAAAGAACTTAGACTCTAGAGTCTGAATATCTGGATTTGAGTCTCTGCTAATTAGTTAAATTACTTCACTTTTCACTTTTCCCTTTCACATCTGAATGTCTATCCAACTCACTTTTTTTTTTTTTGATGGGGATAAAATAAGGTGTTGAAACACAGTTCATAAATCTCTATACAAATCTTTTTTCCTCCTCTCCTAATAAGTCATTTGATAAATAAATATACTCTAAATTTTACTGAATGTAAAAAAATGTTTTAGTCCATCCACAACCTTCTACAGGATTAAAAGCTTTGCCAGTTTGTTTTTAACAGCAACAACAAAACAGCAAAAGCTGCTGTTTACTAAGTGCCTGCTGTAGCTAAGTGATTGAAATAGCATTAATTAAATCTGAATAATTTTCTATTTCATAGATTTGGAAACTGAGACTCGTGGCTGCATTTCCAATCTAGACCTGAATATAAACATTATTTTTTATATACCTATCCGAAATGAAATCTCACTACTTTTAAATAAATTCATTAATTTAAGAATTTTGGATACTTTAGCAGTCTTGAGGGACTGCAGATAGTAAAGTATGTGAGTCTTGTGGTTAGGCTTCCAAATGTTTTGAACTTTAGAATCACATTTAAAAAACTATACATATGAACAAAATTTGCATATAATTTCATGGGTTTTATGAACTGCCTCAAGCCAATCCTTGAGTCTTTGGCTTAATAACTCCTGCATTAATGTGTTATGGGCCTCATTCCTTTATACTACACAGCTGACTTGGAGCTCTGAGGTCAGAGGGAAAACAGGTCAATGTGGCTCGTGTAGAACTAACCAGGATTTTTCATTCAGTCACTGCTGACATTTGGAGGCTGTATGATTTTTTGTTGAGTCTGTTTATTGCATTGTAGGTTACCAGCATACATGTCCCCTCCATTCACTAGATGGCAGTAATTACGGACCTTCTCTTGTGAGAATTTTTTCCAGAGTTGCCTAATACATCCTAGGGGAAAAAAATCTCTCCCAGTTGCAAGCCACTGAACTTAAATCTGGGTATTAAGGCAATATGATTAAGCAGGAATCCCCACCATTGGTGTTTGGAGTTTCCAGATTTATGAATGTTTCTGTTTACTGAGCCTTTAAGGCTTGACTTATAAGAGGCGTGAGTCCTTGACAACTGCCAAACTGATTAGTTGTATTTTTCTCTCCAGTGCAGACTTGGTAAGGATGAGTGAAGGCTGGGGTGCAACCATGCTCATAACTACTTGCAGCTCACATTTCACCATTAAAAGATCCGTTTTAGTTAACAAAGTCATTTTTTAGAATGTAATACCCTCCTTAAGAGAAGATGAAACCATATTTCACTTAACTGTGATTTCCTTAATTAGACCCTGAAAAAAAAAAAAAACTTACCTTTGAAAGCACTAGTTTTGCCTTGAGCCGTGAAGGTAGAAGTTATAGGTTTTGTGTTCCAGAACCTTTAGATGTCTTTGGATGTATCTTGCTGGAAGAAATAACTGATAGGAGGGCAGTAGTGCTAAGTCTCATCATCTCTCTCCCTGCTTCCCCATACCTCTCAGTATTCCATTCCTTCTAAGTATGCAAGATGGCGGTGCGGTGGGCAGGGGGAAACAGAAGTGCGTAGCAGAAAGAATTAAACATGTTACATCAATTAATCTCATTTACTACTTACCTCAGCCCCTGAAGTAAAATCCTCATTTTGCAGTTGAAAATACAAGGCCTTAGAGATGCTAAAGAACTGAACTAATTTCAAACATTCATTCACCATTAGGATCAGGATCTGAAGTGAGGTCCAATGCTTTCTTCCTTGTCTCTTTTCTCTCCCTTCTGATTCTTCTCCTCCTTTTCCCTTTCCAGCTCTTCCCTCTTCTCCTGCTCTTACACGTCTTCCTCCCTCTCCTTTTATTCCTATCTTCTTTTTGAAGGTAATATTTGGTATATAAAAATACAAATTTGTATATAAAATATAATAAAGCCCCACTAACCACTGCTCAATAATTAAGTATTGCCAAGATAATTGTAACTACTTCTGTGTTCATCCTTTTTCTTAACCTCTCCTCTGTGGATATCTTTATTTTAATATAGTGCTCATTATTGACTTGCTATGCGCGCGCGCACACACACACACACAACTGAATAATACATAATCAAAACCAGCTAGGAACCATGGGCAGAAGCCATTTAAACTTCAGTTCAGTTCAGTTCAGTTCAGTCGCTTAGTCGTGTCCGACTCTTTACGACCCCATGAATTTCAGCACTCCAGGCCTCCCTGTCCATCACCAACTCCCGGAGTTTACTCAGACTCACGTCCGTCGAGTCAGTGATGCCATCCAGCCATCTCATCTTCTGTCATCTCCTTTTCCTCCTGCCCCCAATCCCTCCCAGCATCAGAGTCTTTTCCAATGAGCCAACTCTTCACATGAGGTGGCCAAAGTACTGGAGTTTCAGCTTTAGCATCATTCCTTCCAAAGAAATCCCAGGGGTGATCTTCAAAATGGACTGGTTGGATCTCCTTGCAGTCTAAGGGACTCTCAAGAGTCTTCTCCAACACCACAGTTCAAAAGCATCAATTCTTCAGTGTTCAGCCTTCCTCACAGTCCAGCTCTCATACCCGTACATGACCACTGGAAAAACCATAGCCTTGACTAGACGGACCTTTGTTGGCAAAGTAATGTCTCTTCTTTTCAATTGCTATCTAGGTTGGTCATAACTTTCCTTCCAAGGAGTAAGCGTCTTTTAATTTCATGGCTGCACTCACCATCTGCGGTGATTTAAACTTATGGGTGAGGTAAATAGAACTATCAACTATCTTAAGTGAAGTTTTGTTGTTGTTGCTGTTCAGTCTCACAGTCGTGTCCAACTCTGCCACACCATAGACTGTAACATGCCGGGACTTCTTGTCCTTCACCATCCCTCAGAGCTTGCTCAAGCTCTTATCCATTGAGTTGGTGATGCCATCCAATCATGTCGTGCTCTGTCATCCCCTTCTCCTCCTGACTTCTATCTTTCCCAGCATCAGGGTCTTTTCCAATGAGTCAGCTCTTTGCATCAGGTGACCAAGTGTTGGAGCTTCAGCAGGAGTCCTTCTAATGAATATTTAGGACTGATTTCCTTTAGGAATGAGTGGTTGGATCTCCTTGCTATCCAAGGGACTCTCAAGAGTCTTCTTTAACACCACAGTTCAAAAGCATCAATTCTTCAGCGCTCAGCTTTCTTTATAGTCCAACTCTCACATTAATACATGACTACTGGAAAAAACCACAGCTTTGACTAGATGGACCTTCATCAGCACAGTAATGCCTGTGCTTTTTAATATGCTGTCTAGGTTGGTCAGAGCTTTTATTCCAAGGAGCATCTTTTAATCTCATGGCTGCAGTCACCATCTGAAGTAATTTTGGAGCCCAAGAAAATAAAGTCTGTCATTGTTTCCATGGTTTCCCCATCTATTTGCCATGAAATGATTGGGCTAGATGCCGTGATCTTCCTTTTTTGAATGTTGTGTTTTAAAGCAGCAAATTCTCCTTTTTCACTTTCTGCCATATGAGTGTTGTCATCTGCATATCTGAGTTATTGATATCTCTCTCAGCAATCTTGATTCCAGCTTGAGATTCATCCAGCCTGCATTTTGCACAGTGTACTCTTCAGATCTGCAGATAACACCACCCTTATGGCAGAAAATAAGAAAGGAGAGTGAAAGGGGACAACAGAGATGAGATGGTTGGATAGCATCACTGATTCAATGGACATGAGTTTCAGCAAGCTCCAGTTGGTGATGGACAGGGAAACCTGGCATGCTGCATTCCATGGGATTGCAAGGGACACAACTGAGTGACCTAACTGAACTCTGCATATAAGTTAAATGAACAGGATAACAATGTACAGCCTTAATGCATTCGTTTCCCAATTTTGAATCAGTCTGTTGTACCATGTTTGGTTCTATCTATTGCTTCTTTACCTGCAAATGAAATTTGCTGAGCCCTAAATTTCCCATCTTCAAGCATGTACCAGAAGATGACACACAATATAATATTATTAAAAAAAAATCTTTCACAAGTAAGAAAACAGTATTACATTTCGAAGAGTCATCCAGGCTTAATATGTAGGTTAACTCCACTGAAATATAGTTGTCTTTGTATATGCTGTATTTATTTTTCCATTGGATAATTTTGTCCCTCCTATTTTTTTCTACTATGAAAAATGCTGCCATGAATATTTGTGTGTGTAGGTTTCTTGATTCAAGAAATCTGCATCCAGTTAGATCTTTTAGCGAACTGGAGTAGTATTGCTGGGTTAGAGTATGAGAACACACAATGCTACAAGATACTGCCAAACTGTTTACCATGAGAATTTTTCCAATTTATCCTCCCACCAAGAATATCTAAGGGGCTATACTGATGTGTATCATTTCCTACACATAATATTCCAGACACTCTGCCAATTTCATTGGTGTGTAGTGGGATATCATCATGCTTTTAACCTGGATTTTTCTGAATACAAATTAAGTTGGACTTTTTTTTTTTTTTCATATACTCATTTGCTGTTTGAGATGGCTTTCCTGTGAAAATACTGCCAAATGTTTTAACCATTTCTACTTTTATTCTTTCTCATTGATTTGTAGGAGTCTAAATATTTTGGATTATAATACTTTATCTGGTCTATGTTTTGTGAATATCACAGTGTGTATCTTGTCTTCAGTTTTCAGTAGTGCTCTTGATTTCTGCTTTTCACACTTTATCTCACTTTCTCAGTAAGAGTAGCACTTTTGTTCAGATTCATCATGTATAATCATTTTTCTCTATCCTTAACAATTTTAGAGCACTGATTAGTGTATTTGAAGGTTTTTTTTTTTTAACCTTCACTGGTATTCAGTTATAATCTATAGTAAGTATAGAAGTTAATTCACTTTATCAAGGAGTTGGAAATAAAAATATGTTGAAAATATGCTCATTTCAGGGAAAGCAAAATAACAGGTGGGGGCCAGAGTCCCTGGTTTATAAAGTCAGTTGGTAACAACCAGACAATTAATTTTTAGAGGGAAGACCAGATATATTTGGTAGAAATTGGTGTTTTTTGTTGAATGAGATATGCAGTACCTAAGTTTGTGTGCTTCTGATTCTGTAACTCCTTCTTTCAGAGACCAAGTCAACCGGATTTATCTGCTTCAAATCTTTGTTTATCTCCTCTACAGTGCTGGAATTCTAATAATTCAAAATTGATTAGAGTTAGTAAACAAAATCCCCAGGTGACCAGTTTTTGTAGCCTTTGCTTGCTTACTTCCAAATGCCAAGTCTGAGGAAACAAGTTTGTTTAAATTAATTTATACCTTAGGAATAGGAGTTTATTTGAGGCATTGAGAAATCCCCTTAAATGTAATTCCACTGAAATATGGGAGTAGCTTCTGGGAAGGAAAGAAGCAGCAAAATTCTGTAATCCTAACCAGAGAGAAAACTTGGGCTATAACTATTGTTTATCGAAGAACTGGAGGCACATGCATCTTTTTTAATTTGAAAAACTGGTCAACTTTGCTTATTAGGCTAGGAATACTTTAATTGACTGGGTAAAATAAAAGTGATTATAGCTATTTACACGCCTATTTCAACTTATCTAATAATTAGCAGAAAAATGATTTCAGTTATTTTTATATATGCATCGAATTATCTTGTTGTCTGTATTATTTGGTTATGATATTAATGTGTGAGTGGTATGTTTGGGTTTTAGTTGAACTCAGTGGTATGGATAAATGCCAGAGAAGGGCAGCAAGGTAAAGCAAAATATTAGATTTGGGGAAAAAATGTTAAACTGCAAAGTCAGAATAAACTGGGTTGTGAACCAGTTTTTAACAATCTCCAGCTTGTGAGTAGGGATACTTACTCTTTTGAGAGTCTATTTCATAGTGTTCAAAATGGGTCTAGCATCTAACTTCCAATTTGCTGTGAAGCTAAGGAGAAATTTGTTTGTAAAGTATGACATCAAGCAGATGCTCAAAAGGTGATTATAATTTGTTTATTACTGATTCCCTTAATTTTTAATCAAAATATTTAGGTTTTGTTAAAGTTTTTTCTAACGTCATTAAATAAAGCTGTAACTATTTAAATCTCTTGCCCTGATTATGAGAATGAGTCAATTTTCAGGTGAACTTGTAGACCCCTTTAAAACCAGGATAGGATTATAGCTCTTTAAAATGTAAAGTAATATTTTTCTTCTTTCACTTATCTTTGTGGGAAATATTACCAAGAATGAGTGCTGAGGAAAAAGAAAGCATTTTTAATAGATCCCTTTAAGGTTTACAGAAATGACTGATGATTATTTAATTGCCACATTTTAAAGAATTAGCTAGAATATAATGCAATCAATCATTTAACCAACATTTATTGAAATACCATAGAAAGAGCACAGGCTTTAGAAGCAGATAGGATTACGTTTCAATCCTGGCTCTGTTATTTTCTATTTGTTCAAATTTGAACATGTTATTTTACTCTTTGAGTCCCATTTTCCTTGTCTGTAACAAGGAACCTATTGGGGATTTTTAAATTAATGTAATTGAAAGTTATAGTATAAAACTTGAAAAAATATAGGCTCTTGATTATATGGTAAATATCATGAGAATAGTAATGATGATAATTGGTTAAAAGTGGGAGTCTCATATTAGCACAAAGATACATAAAATATGACAATTTTCCTTAAACAACTTGAAAAAAATAGTAAAAAAATAAAATATAATTGAACATGTTCTAGAATAAGCCTGTGTTAGTATCTATGTATAGAATGTGGTAAATTCTTGGGGGAGAGAGTTATAAATTAATGAGCTGGGTATAAAAGAATGGTATAAAAGTTGGGTAGGAAAAAAGGAAGAATATTATTGTCAGTGGAATTGTGTTTTTAAAGGCAGTAAGAAACAGCAACTGTAGGGAGAGGCAAGCCACATAATATGACTGCATACTCTTTACATTTTACCTCTCAAATTTTAGTATATTTCAAGATGACCTGGAAAAATTCTTAAGAATGCAATTATTCATCCATGCATCCATTTATAGTCTTCTAAGTCAATGTTTGCCTCATTCAGTCTAGTATGGAAAAAATGATTGGTATTTCAGTAATCAAGTATAAACTAAGAAAGGACTGGAATAAGCTTTGTATTAAAAGTAATATTAATTTCTTTCTTCACAGAGGAGCCATTATCATTTTGAATGATTTTATCTTCAAATGTATACAAGTATATTGAGAGCAACTAGAAGTTGAAATCCCCCTTGTTAGCCATTCTCTCCTATTTATTTGTTTTCAGTATAAAACTGTTCATTTGTATTTCTTCTTTACTTCTCCTTCTCTATTCCTTTTAAGGATACCTTACATTTACTACCCTGATGCTTCTACACAGAAAAATGTTTTCACTTGCATTTCATTTCTGTGGGTCATTCCCTTTTGAAATGCAAATATAACCTCAAATGGTGATACATTAAAGAGTCATTACCAATTCATACCTAGGTTGGATTTTATAAAATCTTTTTCTGTAGGCTATCTAGATAAAGCAGTTCCCTACATGTGGTGTGTTAAGGACCAATTGAAAAAAAAAAAAGATGGGAAAAGAGGATCTAGAGTTGCTCTTTGTCAAGAAATGGGTGACAATTCTGCTAGTCCTCTCTGTAGGATTCTAGTGTGACTACCCCTGGAAACCACGATGGCCATTAAAAATATCAACCTTCCTAGTTAGGGAAAAGCTGTGAAATAAAAGCATGTCATTTTAGAAAAATAAAGCAAAAACACATCAGATCAGCACATGTTAGCAATATTCATACATTTTCATAGAGGAGCATAAAACATTCTTGCTCTAATAAAGCTGATGGGAATGTAGTTTGGAGGGAGAAAAATTTTTCTTTCACCCTTTTAGGTTCATTTGGTTGGACTATTAATTAAATTGACATAAAACAGTAACAGGAGAAAACCAAATTTAATTACTAATTGGGTATGTACGGGAGTCTCATAAGAAAATGATGCCCAAGGGTAAGTTGGGCAATTGAAGCTTATATGCCATTCTGAGCTAAGGAATGGAATGGGGCCTCAGGCTTCAAAGGGGAAGAGGATAATTCACAGGACAATGAGAAGATCATATGTTTAGCAGCTTGATGTTTGCCCTGTTATACAGATGGGTCATTCAGATAAAAATTCTCTCTGGTAATAGGTCTCTTTCTCTGAGTCAGTCCCCCTCTCTAAATTCTTTAAGGCAGTAAAAGGGAAAGATAAATGGTTTTGAGTCTGTTTGTTCTTGAGTGCCTTCAGCTCAAAATAATCTACATGCCAAAGTGGCATATTTGGGGAAGTCATGATTCTGCTCCACTTCAGCAGAATGCTGCAAGCATTTTGGAAAGTAATTCACTAGCCTCTATTAAAATTAAAGTATGAACACATTTGGAAATAGCATTTCTACTTTTAGAAACCGTTCATAAAAATATAAATCATCAATATAGAAGACCGTATATGTAAAGATATTTAATACATTATTATTTCTAGTGACTCTCAATCTGGAAGCATGTTGGGTGTCTATTGATAGTAGAGTGATCAAATGTTACAGTACATGTCCATAAAGAATAATCACCTATTAAAAGAATGAGTTGAATCTACAGCTATTGACCCAAAAGAATATTTGTGATATATTATAACTGAAAAGAGCCAGATGTGGAGTTCAGGATATGGAATATTGTGCTCTTTGGATAAACAAGTAGCTACTAAGCTCTCATAATTTGGTTACTTCAGAGTAGTGGGGTTGAGAGTATGTCTGAGTACTATTAGATTTTTATGCAATTGTGTATCACTAAAGTTGATATGAAAAACTGTAACATGGTGTAACACAGAGGAAGAGTTTTGTAAGGAAGGTGAAACCTGTTGATGGTAGAGTTCAAGATAGCCTGTACAGATGACACACACAGAAAGAGTTAAAGACTCAAGAGTAGACAAAAGTTGGCAGTTTTATTTTGCAAGATCAGTATTTGTTGGTACCCAGAGCTAGAAATACATTTTTGACTAATTTCTTACAATATTTTTCTTTAAAATTAAAGCCTTCTTACAAAAACTAGGGGTTATTGCCAAGAAATTTGAAATTTTGAACAGAAATTCCAGGAAGCTAGAAGTTTCTGGGTAATGTATGAGTCACGGGGAAGGAATCTATCACTATCTGGACAAAGCTTTTCTCTAAAAACATAAGCAGGGCAATAGGTCATGGGCAGTCGATTACTTTATTTGTAATGACATAAGTAAATATTAAAAGGACTACTCTTCAGAATAATTGATGACTAGTTAAAAAGAAATAATTATATATTTATTATTCAGAGTTTTAATGGGTCGAGTTTAGCCTCTACTTTTATTGTTTTACCACTTCTTTCTCAGAGATAGATCTTATAGAAAAGGTTTTCTGGAAAATCAGGAAAGTGAGAAGTTTTCTAATGAGGACTTGCTCTTTGTATTAGGGAAGAGAAAAATACTATGCACTGAGAAATTCTCATGTTTATTGTTTAAAACACTTAGAATCATTTCACTCAAAATCTCAAATTGTTAATTTAATCACATTAATTTTTCTTGTTCATGTCACACTTTTTTTCATGTACTTGTCTGTTCTATTGTGCATTCTATTCTATTCAGTATGCATATACTTGTGGATAACCATATTTAGGGAAAAGTTTTGCGAATAGAATAATGGACAATAAGTCCCTGTCCTCATAGAATTTGCCTTTTCTAAAATGGTTATCCAACTGATCTATCTATATATCTATCTCATCTACATTCAGCCTTAAGGATATTACCTCAGAATGTCTGCCCTTTATTAATTCACTGTATTGTTTCTGTCTAGCTGATATTTTAGATTTTGTATCATATTGAACTCAATTTTTAACTTGGAATTTTCATGTGCTTAATAATGCCTTATTTGATTTTTTTTCTGTGTATTTACTTTTTAAGTTCTTGTTTGCTAAGAAGAAACTGAAGAGTTGATGAGTTAAGTGTCATTCATTTATTATTTGTATTATAAGTGCTTACTAAGGCACTAGACTGGGCATTGGGATGATAATTCAAAGTAAAAATTATACCCCACTGGGGAGGACAGAAAAGGAAACTAGGAGGTACGTGCTAGCTATGATAGAGACAGGGCCAGCTTCATGCATATGCAACCTGTACAGTCCCACAAGGCCAGATGCTCAGAAGATCCTGTGCTTGGTTTAATGTCCTGTTTTCACTGTCTAGAAAGTTTTCGTTTTTTTTTTTCAAACTTATATTTTGTATCTGAAGTGTAATAGAACACTGGAGAATCCATGTGAGCATAGGAGATGTACATAGTAGGCATGTTTGCTGTCATTTCTTACCTATTCATTGTCATGTAGCATTTATGATACCTCTGAGCACAAAATCCTGTGGTGGGTCCATTATGCATGAGAGTTCAAGACTCGGGGAACAGAAGATAACTGTGTTATATCATGACTAAGTAAGCAAGGACACCTTTGGTCTTGCAAAGTCATGGGAACTTGCTTCAAACACAGAAAGAAGGCAGTGATGTTCTAAGAAACAGGAACGATCAAGGGACCTTATTGTATTCTTTTTTCCTCTGGTTACTTCCCTGAATTAGCCAACCACTGTCTTGAAAGTGATGACACAGAGTGAAGAAAAAGTTGGTAAGCTCATACTTTCTTTCCCTGTCAGTCCTTGTTATTCATCAGTAAGATGAAGGTGAGTGAAAGTTGCTCAGTTGTGTCCGAATCTTTGTTACCCTGTGGATATACAGTCCATGGAATTCTCTAGGCAAGAATACTGCAGTGCGTAGCCTTTCCCTTCTTCAGGGGATCTTCCTGACCCAGGGATTGAACCCAGGTCCCCTGCATTGCAGGCAGATTCTTTACTAGCTGAGCCACAAGGGTTTCCCCTTGTGGAGAGATTATTAGTAGAATTTGTGTGTATCAAAAAGTATAGTAAAACCGAGATTTGTGTGGTGTTTCCATTGTTAAGAACAAAACACAAAAGCATGTATTAACTATGAAATATAAAATGCAACTTTAGTGATTCTGTTTAGGAATTAAATGCTCCTATATTTTCATTTAAAACTGGCATTTCATAGCATAAAGAATGGTAAAATTTATGCTAATAATTTAAATATTTATTTTAAATTAGAATGACATTAAGTAGCAAATTTTAAAAAAAGGGACAAGTCTAGAGATAAACAGCATGAAATAAAAGGAAAAAGTTTTGTGTTTTTATATCTTCAGTGGAAATTTTTTCCTGTTTTGAACAGGGGCCCACAGTTTTATATTTCACTGGGTCCCACAAATTCTATAACTGGCCTTAGACAGAGGAAGTACAAGATTCAGATTTTCCTGATAATGCTTAACCAGAAGGGCAAAGCTAGTATTCAAGTCTGCTGCTGCTGCTGCTGCTGCTAAGTCGCTTCAGTCGTGTCTGACTCTATGCGACCCCATAGATGGCAGCCCACCAGGCTCCCCTGTCCCTGGGATTCTCCAGGCACTGGGTTGCCATTTCCTTCTCCAGTGCATGAAAGTGAAAAATGAAAGTGAAGTTGCTCAGTCATGTCTGACTCTTAGCAACCCCATGGACTGCAGCCTACCAGGCTCCTACTGGAGTGGGGTGCCATTGCCTTCTCCGAGTATTCAAGTCTAGACTTACCTGATTTTAATGCATTTAGCCATTCTAAGATAGTGCACAGAAGCTGAGCCATGCTCTTACAATGGTGTTGGGGATGGATCAGAATGAGGCAGAGAAGAAAGTAAGTCAGATTATGAATGAGGATGCCCATTTTTCTCCCACGGCAACATTGGTACAAAACTAACATTAGACAAATGGTATTAGAATCTTCACTTTGACCAAGTTATATGCGAATGCAGTAACTGGCCCAGTGGCAAGAAAGATTATATATGAGTACACTTGTTTCTCAGACTATGTCTTATAGGCCATCTTCTCATTTTGTTTGCAAAGAAATCAGATTTGGAAAGATAATTATGATTTATACTCTGGGTTGGTCATCTGTTAATAATCCTCTTATAGAATATTCTATAAATATATTTATAGAAAACAAATTTATAAAAATATTAATAAAGGAATCTTCCTTTCACTGAAGGAGTCTAATATTGTTTTGTACTTACTACTACTTTTTTGCCATAGCATTAAGAGAGAAGATGGTGTAACTTACACAAAATTAAACATACAGAAAGTAATGGTTTAAACATAAAATATGGAATCTGGAATTGACATGACAAGTCAGAGAAGAAGGAAAAGATTGCCATTCCAAATGTAACTAGAAGGAAAGTTAAAGTGGTATATAGTTTCAGTTCAGTTCAGTCTCTCAGTCGTGTCCGACTCTTTGCGACCCCATGAATCGCAGCACGCCAGACCTCCCTGTCCATCACCAACCCCCAGAGTTCACTCAAACTCATGTCCATCAAGTCCGTGATGCCATCCAGCCATCTCATCCTCTGTCATCCCCTTCTTCTCCTGCTCCCAGTCCCTCCCAGCATCAGAGTCTGATACTGGGTGGGTATTAGATACTGGCTGAAGTATTAGAGTTTCAGCTTTAGCATATAGTTTACTGAAGTGAAATTAAATCAGAATAGAGGGCATGTCTTCTGTGTCTTGTATTTGTTTTTGTTTTAAGAGCAACAATGTTTTTCTTTAATCTCCCCAAATAGCACATTAAAAAGGACAACAGCCCCTATACTAATCTAGATACTATCTCAACATAATCCCCTGGGTACACAATTTCCACATATTAAAGTTGTACAACTTTTGAAAAGTCTAATTGCATTTTATTATTTTAATAAGCTAATGTATATGATATACTGTTTGAAATACTCAATATATACCTGGGTCATTTTCATATTAATTTTCAATAGAATTGACCACTCAGATAAAGAATAAAGAGAACACTATATAATTAGGAAAGAATAGTAAAAATACATGTATGATAATATCATTTTACCTCTTGAATGACTGAAAGATTTTAAAATGGTTTGTCCATTGAATTATGAAGCAAAAATCAAAGCCCCGAACTTTGCTTTTCAAAGGCATTTATTTTTAATAGGTATATCAGATTGGTAGATTAGAAGGAAGCTAGAGATTTAGCAATATCACACATATTGTTTCCTAAATATGACAGAGAAGTATGAGCTTGTTAATAAAACAAATAGTTGATTAAGTAGCTTCTTATATCGTACTCCCAAGAGATTGATGAATAAATAGATGCCAACGTTTAAGACGTTAGTGGTGTGCCTAGACTTTTGTCTGCAGACACTACTGCTATGCTATTGAGGAGATTTAACATATGATAGAACAGTCAAGGCTGAAAGAGATCTCAACAAGCTGAAAGAACGAACTGAAATTAATGAGAGAAAATCCTGTGGGCATAATTATAAAATCTGGTGACTTGGTTCAAAATATTTGTTGTGTAAGTGTAGGATAGGAAAGAAATATTCCACATTGTAATACTTACTGGCTTCACTGAGTGTGTGCTTAATACTTATCAATAATGAGTTATTATGCCAGAAAAGCAACCCAATTGTTGTTCAGTCATTAAGTTGTGTCTGACTCTTTGTGCCCCCATGGACTAGCCCTCCAGGCTCCTCTGTCCATGGGATAATACTGGAGCAAGAATACTGGAGTGGGTTATTATTTTCTTCTCCAGGGGATCAAACCTGCATCTCCTGCATTGGCATGCACATTCTTTACCACCGAGCCACCAGGGAAGCCCAGCCTGACCATAGGCTACATTAATAGTAAGGAGACTGCAAAAGAGAGGGAATTATCCCAGACCAGAGAACAGCGGGACTGAGTACACTAGTCACACAAGGGACATTGTACTAAAAATGTGTCAGCTAAGCATTTGAAGAAAACGGGAACATTTTATCTGTAGAAAGAGAGATATTAGGGGTGCATAATACCTGCCCTAGCTATTTAAAGGGATCATATATGAAATATGGATAAAATTTATTCTTTGTGACTCAAGTAGGTATGACTTCGAAAGGAAGTCAGGGAGAGGCCACTTTTGATCCAATAAAAGGAACATATTAATTGGAACTCTTAAAAAGCAGACTGGACACTTTTCTAGGCAGTGAAGCTACTTGAACTGAAAGTATATAAGAAGATACTGGAAATACAAGTTACCTTTGTAAAAGAGTCTTTCACTGAGTGACAGATAGAACTAGATAACCTCTCAGCTTCCTTCCAGCCTGCAATGTTATCTCAAGAATCAAATTAAGACCAAGAATTAGGCATCATGGATGTGAACACACAGCTAATATGGCAATAGACTTTCTACAATATAAGTTTTATTACTGAAATATACCTTTCAAATATGCCTTTTTTTTCTTTTTTTTTTGGTCTACTATAGTACCTAAAAGCTATTATTCATTGTCTACCATGTATTTTAGCTATGGAATGCTTATTTGAGAAATATTTTACTAAGCAGAATTTACAATAAAAATCTTGTTTATAGAATAATTAAAACATATATACAGATGTTGTGATGTTTAAATTTTTTCCCTTCCAGATATTAGTTTCTGTCATTTCTCTTTTTCTCTGTCATTGTGA